>CP139501.1:169018570-169156140 GCA_021014915.2 Artemisia tridentata subsp. tridentata | reverse complement strand
AAGACACCTTGTCCTCAGATAGTGATTTATCACTTGCACTTTCAAACACAGGTTTATCAACTACATCCTTCTTGGGTTGAGGACCATAATTAAGCACAGGTAATTGAAATTCAGGGAGTCCTGTATGTTCTAAGTCTACACCTTTGGGTGATGGAATTCCTCTATAGGGAGGTGGAACTGACTTATATCCTAGGACTGACTTAGCTTTATTTTGGATCTGACTCTCAATTATCTTTTGAACACCTTTTGATGTGTATTCTAGTGTGTCTACACTCATCTGAATGTTCTCCTTAGCTTTCTTAACCTGTTCTAGCTCATGTTTTAAAACAGTGATCTCATTTTCTCTAAACATTAAGTCTCTCTTAACAATAATCATATCATCAGAAAACTTAGACTCATTGTTATGATAATGAACAATTTTTTCTTCTAACATAGCTAAAGCTCTCTTATGATTTGCTAAGCTAAAAGCAGTTTCAACTAATTCTTTTCTCTGATTCTCATATCTTGTTCTAAGTGTTTCTAGATCTTTCAAAGCTTCACAAGATTTAGAACATTTTGAAACTTGTACCTCAGAATCTGAGAATGCCATGAGAGCAAACTCTGTAGATGCTTCTGCTTCCTCCTCTGTAATATAGCTCCAGTCAAATCCTAAGCCATCAATAACAACCATGGCTTTCGAGCTTGAATTAGTAACCTCCACAACTCTTGATTTGTTTCCATATGCTCTACTCTTTCCATCTTGTTGGCTTGGCAATCTACACTCCCTTGAGTAATGACCTTTCTTGTGGCAGTTGAAGCACTCAATCTTGGACTTGTCATATCCTGCAACATCATTGCTGTTTATGACAATCTTCTTGCCAGTCTTCTTCAAGAATCTCTTAGCTCTCAAACTGAGAAGAGAGAGCTGCCACTTAATATCCATCTCTTCAATATCATCTTCATCAATCTCTTGAAGATCTGAATGAGTCAACATACTTCCATTGTGCTGAGTAGTCAAGAAAGCACAATAAGTATCATCATTCAAAAGTCCACTAGTACTGCTTGAGGTGCTAGCAGTACCAAGATTTGCACTAGCAGTACCAACTGCTCCACCAACTTGCACTTCTTCATCTGGACATGAGGAACTGGGAGTTGATACAAAGGCCAAATTGCCTGAGCTTGAGCTTGATCCAGCAGACTTCTTAATCTCATGTTCAACTATCTTAAAGTTGCTATATAGATCCATTAAGCTCATGGAATCTATATCAGGCTTGTTTTTCCATACTACCACATGCATAGCCCATTCAGCTGGTAGACTCCTCAGAAACTTAGAGTTGAGATCTTCCTGAGGCATCTCAATTCCTAAAACAGCCAATTGACTCACCAGTTTTTGAAGCCTATTGAACATATGATCCAATGACTCATTGCTTGTTGCAGTGAAATTCTCAAACTGATGCTTGAGAAGGGTCTTCTGGGTTTTCTTGGTGGCCTCATTCCCACCATATCTTGCAACAATAGCTTCAAAAAGAGATTTAGCACACTTGAACTTACTAAAATTCAGCAACTGATCATTGGGAATAGTCATCAGAAGCAAACTTCTAGCCTTAACATCATTCTTGTACCTTGCCTTCTCTTCATTAGTGGTTGGTTTTGTCTGCACTGTACTCTCATATTTACCATCAACAACAGTTGTTGTTGTTACAGGTGTAAAAGAGTTTCCATCTTCAATGATCTCCCACAGTGCATAGTCTTGCACTTGGAAAAACTGCTCAATACGAAGTCTCCACATGTCGAACTCATTAGGTTTAAGCATAGGAAGCTTAGCATCAATGTTGGTGGTGGATGGTGTTGTTTCCATGTCCATCTTTGTTCTTCTCGGATCTTCTAAATCTATGGATTAGTTAAACCTGGCTCTGATATCACTTGACCGGATCTACACACACTCCTTGTGTTAGATGTGATACTAAGAATTATACGTAGTCTAGCACGCGGAATTTACTAGCTAGCACTTAGAAGACCTTATGTGTTTTTTATAATTTGAATAAACAATGAACACAGAATAATAACCTTCAACGATTCAATATTATTAGAATAATAATACGAGTGATCTCCTATCACTAGGGTTTACAACCTTGAATCTCTTTAATCTAATTCGTACTTCTATCTCTGTATCGTATTGTGTGTATATAAACCTTAACCTAGGCAATCCTTTTATAGACTAAAGATTCCTTTACAAGATAACTATCAATCTAATTCTAGACGATATACACAATATCTTTTCTATATTTATCTATTACATAAATCATAAACATAAACCGTACAAACTTCTTCACTCAGCAGTCTTAACTGCTCATGTCTTCAAAACTCTTCAGCAGTCTTAACTTCCACCTTCAATAGTCCTAACTGTTACCTTCAATAGTCTTAACTGCTTAAGCTTAATTTCCTAACAGATACTTATGTTTTACATACCACATTTGAACATAAACTCTTTAAATCACTAGATCTATAGGTTTCACTAATGATCTCATGAAATCCACCAAGGTTGGTGATGTTTAGGACCCCATGACACCCTAAGAAGGTGTATGGTAGGATTTGCGAACTTGTGGAGTTGATTTGAGTTAGTATGATCAAGTTTAGAACCAAGAAAGTGAGTTAGACGACGAAAACTAATTTTCTGAAAATTTAGTTGCTGATCGCCGAGATTCAAAGGACAAAACGAGGCGTTAGACGTGATCTAGACGACCCGACCCATTGAGATTATGTTAGTTCATGTTTATACGAAGCCGTGGATGTAAAGAACGTAGAAAACGAGCTTGTAACGGCCGAGTTATTCACGTTTAAAGCCGACGAACTCTAGTTTATTTTGACAGCCACTATTAGAAAGTGTTTTAAATATTAAAACTAGTGTTTTTGCGAAACATAACGTTGTTAGCCGATTTTCTAATTGATCGAGGCGTGTACAACCGGAAGTTAAATGAAATGACATTTATACATGGTTACAAGATTTTCAAAAACGTCGAGTTTGATCAACGAACACTTAACGTGCAATATTTCGCGACTAGTTTCACGAAGCCGTTTTGGGCATATTTTCACAAGTTAAGGAAAATATTAAATTGCGACGAAAACATTATATTTGCTAATAGAACACCAAACAAGGGTCGTGGAGTACCGTTTCAACATGTTTATGCTAAAAGTAGTTTATAACTTAACGAGACGTCAAAAGTGTATTTTTCGTTGATAAAAGTTATTTTCAAAACTAACAAGTGGTATCGTTAAAAATACGTATTTGCATGTGTTGCATTGTATCATTGCTTACATTGGATCACATCATTCATAATAGGTCGTGGTTAGAGACCGAGCTTTGTTTCATCATATCCATTGTGATCATTGTTGCTTTATCATATCAGGTGAGTTTTCATAGCCCCGTTTTAAATTGTTTATTGATTTCTAAACTCTCGAGGGAGAATACATTGCACCATTTTCATATGCGGACCAAAGTATACAAACTCATTACATTGCTTAAGTTACATCATTGCCCAGATTAAAGTCCCCTTTTATTATCATGAACCGTTAATTGTTAGCAAGCGAGAGTGAGTGAATAGATCTATTAAGGGTGACTCCTCCGTTCGGGTTGGTAGCACCAACTGGTCAAACGAACGCATTTCATTTCTGTCATATTTGAGTGATTGGCAAACACTCGGTTGGGGCATTTCATTCAGTCTAGCTTCGGGGTCATGAGCTTAGAGCTAATGTATCATTTTTATGTGGCATGGTTTTGTCATACACTTTATACTTGTGGTATCCGTACAACATTTCATTTACATAAACCTATGATCTCACCAACATTTTTGTTGACCATTTTTAGCAATGTATTTTCAGGTAATTAAGGTATCGCATGTTGGCTTGCATATGGACATCATGGAGTCGCGGAGTCGACGCGTCTCACTTTATATTTTATGCACTTATCCATCGTTTGAATTGTATGAACTTGTTTTCTGAAAACTTGTTTCACCTTTTGGGACCTAGCTTTATAAGTCTGAATGTTTTTAAATAATCAAATGATGTATTTTCTAAACTACACTTTAGGTCGTTCAATATAACTGCAACTTTGGTGCTATGACCAGTCGTGCCCCCGAATGACTTATTCCACTGCAAGTCACGAAATTTAGGGGTGTGACATATAGTAAAACAAGTTGTCACACAAGCATAAACATCAAGGCACAACACAAATAATAATATGGTGCAAGTATAAAAGTAAAGCAATAAGTAAAAGAAAGTGGAAACCGGACACGATGATTTATAGTGGTTCGGTCACGGAGCTCCTCTCCGCCCTACTCCACTCCCCGAGTACCCAACTCGAGAGTTACTTCACTAAATCAACAAGCTCCCTTCTCGGCGGAGAAAGCCTAATAAACTTCGCTTATATTTTTTCCGGTACAAAGCTAAATACCGGGTTCTAGTTCGAGGTAGAACCAACCTGACGTCGCCTATACAATATTTTCGAAACTATGCTCGATGTCGAGTCCTTCTTCGGGTACAACCAAACCCGTTATGTTTTATGGCCCAACATAACAAACATTGTGTTTTATGGCACAAACACATAAATCATCTAATCTAGTTTGGTGAATATATTGTGATGATACAGTGATGTTTACAATGATGATCCATGACACAAATGTCTAATGGATATGAATGACTAATCTAAATGAACTTCCATTGATAGGAAGCCTTCTATGGATGAAGACCACAAGTTCCCTAAGCTTGTTGTGATAGATCTTCATATATGTATGCTTGTGGTGGATGATGACTCAAGATCTTTGAGCTTGCTTCACAAGATCATTTTGGGAGTATGCTTACAACATAACGAAAGTTAGAGGCATTATGATCATGATAATGAGGGTGATTAATGTATGTTACTGCTGATCTAAATGTATGAAAACATAGTAGAGAGAATGTGTGTTCAAGTGGTTACATTAACTTGATACTTCTTCTAACAATTAGGTAGCACCTAGCTTACAATAAGAAACCATCATGTATATAATACTAGGGAAATTAAAGTACGTATTTTGATGAATATGGACCACAAGCCGAGAACTCGCATTTAGAGTTATTTGTCGTGGATAAATTGGATCCATTAAAAAAAACATTTCATTAAATGGTAAAATAATGTAATATTATCATTAACCAATAGTCAAACTTGAAAACTGTAAAATTAAACAAAAATACCAAAAAAAGTTCGTTTTTTTCTTTTGAAACTAAGTGCATAATTTACATTATATTAGTATCTTATTTGTCAATAAAATTTACAATAACGAAAAAATATTAAACTATAAACTTTTTTTTCAGAAAGGCATATTCAACTATAAACTAATCTAAATTGCTTTCATAGACTCAGTATTTTCATAATTTATATAAATGTATAAATTTACCAAATTTCTCTCAACTATTATTATTATTATTTTTTGACAAAAAAAAAATCATTACTATTTACTAAATAATCTGATGGTAATATCAAAGCCTCATATACATACGTTATAAATACCACAACAGGTGTACGTACAAGTTTTAAATTAAATTGGTTTAAATACCAAAACTCGGGTAGAATTGCACACTAGCTTAAGCTAATATAATTTCAACCATGACAAGACGCGATGGTTAAGAGGCAACTCCCTTATCTAAGCATAAGCAGCAACACCACAAAACCTCCAAAATCAATAAACGTAATTTTTTGCCAACTACCTTCAACCGCTTCTATATATGATACGTTTAGAAACATTGGTCTCATTTGAAACGTGACAGAGCAAAGACTAGATATGGTGAAAGTGTTTTTTTTGTATATCATTGCATGAAACATACAGAGATACATATAGGTACAATCCATTACCTATTTTAGGTAAATTGCTAATCATCTTTAAACTCTAGTTAATCCTCTCTAATATATAACTAGACGCCTACTCATCAATCTAATCACTTGGCAATCATATTTATTATACAACTAACAATTGACAAAGTCTAAGCTTTATCCTTATCCTTAATACGCCCCCGCAAGATGGAGGATCCATCGGAGACTCCAATCTTGGAGCGGAAATGAAGAAACATACGTCGAGCCAATGGTTTGGTGAGTACATCAGCAATCTGGTCCTTAGAGCTTATGTGCAATACTGTTGGGTTTTATAGATTTGATGATTCAAAACATGAAGAATGAAACATGAAGGACTTAAAATGACAAGAAGGGAAACTACAAAAAGATGAAGGATTTAGAAGATTCTTAGAAGAATATTTAGTTTCCTAATTGTATTAGGAATGTTTTCCTTTGTAAACCCTAGATGTCTCTAGTATATAAAGAGACATAGGGGCGTGGTTTTTATGAAGTCTAGACAAGATGTAGTCGACTAAAGGTGTGTGTGTGTGTCTAGGGCATAAGTTATGTAAGCGCCTAGACTAGGTTTAGTGTTTTGTTAAAGGCTCAAGGATCTTATGATTCCTGTTAGATTAGTAACCGTTCTACACTTGATCAAGTAGAATTGGGCCTTATCGTGTATGAAAGATTATGAAGAAAAACCTTATTCATAATAACGTTATTTCTTGTTTTGAATATTCCACTTTCGTTATTATTGTTCCTAGATAAAATGAGGTCTAATAAACCTTGAGCTATATCAATCCTACAGGTGGTATCAGAGCTCAGGGATCCTGTGATCTAGGGATTCACAAGGTTTTTAGTCGAAGAAAGAAGAACAGAATCAACTTTAGTTTAATTTTCGTAACTTTCTACAGTGCTGTTTTTAAAAGGCGATATCTCATTCGTTAACCGTTGGATCTTAACAAAAGTTTTACTGGAGGTTATCTATATATCAAGGTATATTCTCACTGTAGGGATCTTCGATCTGAGCTGTCAATTAAAAGATATAAATTGTCGAAGTCTTCTGCAGAAAAAGGTTGTAGTAAGTCGAATTTTTGTTATAAAATAGGTTAGTGACACTAAAAAGTATCACTAAAGACTAAAAAGTGTCGTCTTTATAGAGGTTTCTTTTGTTCAAAGACGGTTATGGAGAACGTGGCTTAAGAAGATGTATCTATTATTGATACTGGTGGAGATGCGCTACTGATTTGGTGAAGATACGCTTACTATTCTTGTTTTTGGGAGTAAGGCTACGATGCTACCCGTTATTCAATAGTAAGGTTACTGTTTTAATGATGTGTAGAGGGACTGAGGTTACTGGTTGATTTAATAACTCTACTCCTTTCTATCAATCTGATCGTTAATGCTACCATGGTAACTTACTACTGCTTGTTCATGATTACTGCTGCTCCATATAATTACTACTGCTCATTGTTTTAAGTTAATACTGATGTACATTAAGTTTACTCAGTTAGTGCTGCTTATTGTATTAATGCTGCTAGAGCAGATGGTTAATGTTGCACGTTGGTTTTGATGCTGTTGATTGTTTTATTGGTCAATGTGTGGAGCTGGTTTATCTGTTTAATGATCATAACGTATTGTGATGGCACTAAAGGTTGGAAGATAATAGCTTGCTCAATAGTTAATATTGCTTGATGAGGGTTAAAGTTGCCAAGGGTTTTTAGTGCTGATGCATTTGATATTTATACTGCTATTGGAACTTAGTACTATAGACACTTAGTACTGCTAACTTGGAATTAATGCTGCTATGGATAGTCGAGTTACTGCTGCTAAGTCTGGTTAATACTGCTATCATTTTTTAATGCTTTTGGGTCTATGATAGTTTCTACTACTCACGCGTTAATGTTGCCAAGACAAATAAGAAGAAGGAGCATTACTACTGCTGTCTACAATTTTAGTGCTACTACATATATTTTAACGCTGCCCGTATAGTTATAGTGTAATACTGCTAACGGGTTTAAAGCTGCTGATTCGAATTGTTCATGATATGGGTAGTATGCTGAATAACAACTTGGATTGAGTCAGTATGCTTAAGTGATTCGATTTGATATTATCATTGTCAAAAGGTTTAATTGTTAATAACAGAAATAAGGTGAATTATTGAGTTGAATATGAATTGTTTCTGTTTCTAAGGAGGTTATGAGAGTAAGGGGAAGACAAGGTGATATGATGAGGTCTTATTGGAACTTACTTTTGCTCATTATACTTGGTCGTTTATGCTGCTCATTCAGTTTGCTGGTTTGTAAGTTTGGTGGATAGCTCAGTTAAGATGCATAAAGATAACAGGTATATTAGTGAGTTTGAAGCATTTGATTTGGAAGTTGTGAATACTACAGATATGGTGATAACACACACAGGAGTTTGGACAACACACACAGTGGATGGTTTTTAGTTTAAACGTTCTTAAAAGTTTAAAAGGCTTGTTTATTTGTTCGAATTGGAATAAATTGGTTACGAAGAGGATTTTTTATCACTTATTTGAGATTGAAGTGAAGTTTCATGAAGGCGTTTACTTATTTCATCATCAATATTCCTACCTATTGATTGGTGACTTGCTTGTTTATATATGGTTTATGATTGGGACTTGGTTTATCTAGTTTTCATAGGTCAAGGGGTGGATGGACGAAGACCTAGTTAACTATCACTTAAAGGAGATACATGGAAGTACTCGGTGTCACACGATGAAGTCAATGTGGATAAATTCAAGAGGTTTAGAGATTTGATACACCATAGCTCTCTATACCGTTTTCAATTAATAATAGTGCAAGCTTAAGTAACGAGTTTGGAATATTTTACTTTGGTTTCAAGTTTGATATATCAAGTTTTCTTCATTAGTGATCATTACAAGGAGCCTACAGATTTGAAGAATCATAAAGATGATTAACACATTGGTTTCAGGGGAAGCTTATTCTTATGATGTGTTTAATCATTTGATGTTCATGCACCACTCAAGGGGAAGTTTTGATTCTTACTACTGTTGATCATTATTACTACTGCTAGTTGGAGTTTCTACTATTTTGGATTCATTTTTCTTATATATGCGTCATGGAGGGCAATTTGAAACAGTTGAAGGCTTGGATAAAGAGTGTGATATTGGTTTGTGGTGGTCAAGATCATATTTGCATACGTTCCCTATTTGATTATAACAAAAAGGGGAAGAGATGTTGTGGTGGCATGGCTTGGATTAAGGGGAAGACAAGATTGTTTCATTCATGGTGAGATTTAATTATCTCAACTTCTTTACTACGTCTAAGGAAGTTCGTACAAGAACGTGTATGTTTTGTTATCATCAAATAGGAGAAGATTGTTGGGTTTTATAGATTTGATGATACAAAACATGAAGAATGAAACATGAAGGACTTAAAACGACAAGAAGGGAAACTACAAAAAGATGGAGGATTTAGAAGATTCTTAGAAGAATATTTAGTTTCCTTATTGTATTAGGAATGTTTTCCTTTGTAAACCCTAGATGTCTCTAGTATATAAAGAGACATAGGGGCGTGGTT
Organism: Artemisia tridentata subsp. tridentata; assembly: GCA_021014915.2. NCBI lineage: Eukaryota > Viridiplantae > Streptophyta > Magnoliopsida > Asterales > Asteraceae > Artemisia > Artemisia tridentata. The sequence goes on along the minus strand of CP139501.1, from coordinate 169,146,735 downwards.
TTTATTAAGTCTAGACAAGATATAGTCGAATAAAGGTTTGTGTGTGTCTAGGGCATAAGTTATGTAAACGCCTAGACTAGGTTTAGTGTTTTGTTAAAGGCTCAAGTATCTTATGATTCCTGTTAGATTAGTAACCGTTCTACACTTGATCAAGTAGAATTGGGCCTTATCGTGTATGAAAGATTGTGAAGAAAAACCTTGTTCATAATAACGTTAATTCTTTTTTTGAATATTCCGCTTTCGTTATTATTGTTCCTAGATAATATGAGGTCTAATAAAACTCGAGCTATATCGATCCTACAAATACACACAAAGATCCTTCTGAAAACCGCTCACGAACATAGTGATAATCGAGTGCTACGTATTTCATACGAGAATGGTAAACTGGATTTGCACATAAATATGTAGCTCCAGTATTATCACAATATAAATTCGGAGGTTTGGTGATACGAATACCAAGTTCGCGCAATAAGTTTTGAACCTGAAGAAGTTCAGCCGTAACATTTGCTACAGCTTTGTATTCGGTCTCTGTTGAAGAGCGTGAAACTGATTTTTGTTGAGCCGAACACCATGAAATGATATTGGAGCCAAGATATAACACATATGCTGTTGCGGATCGACAACCATCGCGGATTCCAACCCACTCAGAATCTGAGAATGCCGTGAGACTGAGTGGTAACCCTCGTTTAAGAAACAACCCATGATGAATGGAACCTTTTAAATACTGAAGTAGCCGTGAGACTGAATGGCACGTTAAAAACTTTTGTATCAAATATAGTATAAACCATTGTATTTGCTAATCTCGACGCGCGGATGCATTTAATGCATTACGGCATGTAAGGCCAACCCCTTAATATCACATAAGATTCCACAAGATTAACGGTTTATAATAAATCAAGTTTCGCCATTATTAGTCCGGTTTATATTTCCTTTCTAAAAACATCCTTATAACAAATTGCCGATCAAGCTTGACGTAATATGTAAAGTGTCAACACAAAGTCAATCAACAATATTGATGAAGCGAAAAGTGTACCGCTTTTAAGGGGTCATTTAAGCCCTAAATCGTATTTATTTGATCAAATATTGCCCTAAATCGTTCCTTTTGTCATTTTAGGAACTTTTGAGGAGAAATCTGGAAAAGGAGGCATTTTGGACGTTTTTGGAGCATTAAAGTGAAGAAAACGACAAAGTCTCAAAAATCGGCTAAAAGTTACCTTTGACGGCGTCAGATTTTACTCTGGACGGCGTCATGGCTTGGCAGAAAAAGGTGGATGTGAAATTTACTCATGATAAGCCAGTGAAAATTGCATGTAAATTCTGACGGCGTCACGCTTTAACCTGATCAAGGGCGTCACGGCTTAATTCAAATAGGGACGGCATCACGTTCAAGGTCTGACGGCGTCAAGCCTTGATAAGCCAGAACGGATTTTGGAGAGCTAAAGAGGGACGGCGTCAAGAAGGCCATCCGGGAACCCTAGAAGCGGCGAGGTGACGGCGTCACACTCCATAAGGTGACGCCGTCAGATCCAAAAGTCTATATATAGTTTTCTAATTTTTTGTCATTAAGAGAGAGCTTAGTGTGGAATTTTTGGGAGAAAAACCCTAAGACGATTTTAGCATCTTTTTCAAGGCTTTTTGCCTTGAGATCTTCCATGTTACATTGAAAGATAAGTTATCAATTAATCATTCAATATGTCTATGTGTTGTTTGATTCTATCTTGTTCTTGTCTTTTGTTTAACATGTTAGGCTAGATTTATCTTGTGTTTGCTTAGATCTAATGAAACTTAGCTATTGATTATTGGTTATTAGTGTGTTATTAGTTGTATTGGATGATTGTTTATCTATGTTAGGCTTAAGAAAACTGGCTAACTTCCTATTCGGTAACTTGCTTGAACGTCTTAAGAAACATGAACCAAATGCGTACTAAAGGTTTTTATGGTTGTATTTAATGCACAAGCGAATTCTAGTGATCCCATGTTAGGAGCTTCCTAGCCGGCTCGACATAGGAGTGAAGTAGGAGCTTGTAGAGTTGGGGAAGTACGTACGCCACCCCACGATTGGTATTAAGGAATACACCCGTCATCCACGCAACTAATACACACTAATCAACCGGTAAAAGATAGTTAGGGAGTAAGGAAATCTAAGTGAACACATTTCTCTACACTTAAGTTTTCACCAACATTTTACTTTCAGTTATTTTATTTTATTTGCATTCGTAGTAATTTGGGTTAGTTGACTAGCAACTAATTCCGCCCACTCTTTCAAACCCGAGATTTTACTTGCTTTCATAAAATTATAAAAAAATACAAAAAGAATCTTCTTCAACCCTTAGACCTATTAGAGTAGTCTTTCATACCTAACGAACACTATTCCCTGTGGAGAACGATTAATCCCCCGTACTTACCACTACACTATACTACATCGGTCAGGTACACTGCCTGGTGGGGTTGTAAGCCTCTTGAGATCCCTCGAGAGGTAAAACCTATTGTAAGGTTGCAAAACCACGCATCAAGTTTTTTGGCGCCGCTGCCGGGGAATAGTTATTGTTTAGGTTGAATTTTTATTTTATAGGTCTACTCACTAGATTCCTTTCTAGTGAGATTTCTATTTTATTTTTATAGGTCTTCTTTAGTCTATCTTATTTCTTTGTTTGTTTTTTCGTAATTTCCATTGACTCTTCCGTTCGCCATTATGGAGAACGCGAATCCACCATACCACCAACCACGTAATTCACCCACTCCATATGACATCTTGATGTTTAAACAACATAAAGATGAACCTCTCTATGATGCATGGACTCGTTTTAAATATTTACTCCAAAAAGTCCCTCATCATAACTTCGATTTTTGGTCCCTAACTCAAATCTTTTACAATCATGTCGACCGACATGCCCAAAGGGACATTTACCATATTGCCGGCGGGGATATTAGGGAATTAAGTGCTGAGAAAGCATGGGAAGCTATTGAGAATTGTGCCCAATATTATTATATGGTAGACAACCCAACAAACATTGATACAAGTCAATTGACCACAAATTTCAAGGATCATGAAACAAATTTGTTTGGGGATGAGGGTAGAGTTGAGCCACCTAGCTGCATGTCATGGTTAGGCACTACCATAATACAGGGTGAACACTCAGGTGATCTTGATGTGATGGAGGATCTTGCCGAGCATGATCACATTGATCAAAAAGACCTAGGTTTTATGATCGATGACGATGAATCTCAAGAAACACATGATGAATCTTTTGGGCAATTTGAATATAGCAGTCAGAATATTGAGGATGATCCTTATGATTCGGATATAGAAGTTGAGATGCCTAGAGAAGCACTTGAGATACTAGGGAAAATGTTAGGGTTAGATTCTAATAAAACACATGATGAGGATATAGGTGGTCTTGACACAAGGAATGATGAGGTAAGTAACATAAGCCCACCAAGTACCCCACAAGTCCTACCATCATTTGAGGCACACACACCGCCCGTGACTTACCCGGAAGAAGTTGAGGAGACTATAGGAACCCCAATAGAGGTAGAGCCCTTGGACCAAACACAACTAGAAGAAATAGGTTTGAATGCTTTTAGTGATCACAACCTTTCTTTTAGTCCTATGGAAGTTCCTAGTTTTGATGAGCCGGAGCCTCAACCAAAACCGTTACATAATCTTCCATCCTTGGATGAAAATTTAGGAATTGAATTAGGTCCCGATCCACCCATCAAACCATGTAGTCCGGGTAATATTAAGATTAAGGTAGTAGACTTTAAGCCTTGTAGAGAGGAAGCTAACATAGGAGTGAACCATGACCTTACATGTCTACATCACCCATTCATGATTGATCACAAGAAACATTATGGGTTTAAACCGGGTTTATTAGGTCAAGATGGATTCCCAACTAGGAGTCTCTCGAAGTTGTTAGAAAATGATCCCTTTTTAGGAGAACACTTTAACTCACCCATTGACCAAAGTGAACTAGGTAAGGTTATGATGAAAGGAGCACACCCCTTTGAGTATATAATTCATCCACCACTCTTTCCTCACGCGGCATACTTCCACCAAGATGGTGTGTATCGCTACTATCACCCGCACTTAATCCTAAGTGTAGGAAAAACCTCTCCTTTATCCGTTAAATAAGGGTAGAGTCAGGCTCATGACTCGAACAAAAACAAGCGCTTATTGGGAGGCAACCCAAGCTTTATTTGCTTTGTGTGTTTATTTATTTGTTTGTTTGATTTTATTTGCTTCCGTATGTATGTTTAATTTTTATTATTATTGATTCATGTTCATAACTAAAATTGTGAAAATGCTTTATTTTGTTTTTAACTTCGTCTTAACTACATATAAAGGTATTTTGCAAAAGATAAGTGTAAGGGAAAGTCAAATCGGTTTATTAGAACAAATGAACATGAATCATAATAATATTAAATTAACATACATATTAGTATTTGTTTGAGTCAAATGCTTGTATCGAGTCATAATGATATTTTGCAGGATTTCCAGGAAATGAGGTATAGGTTTTTCCAGAAATTTTCCGGAAACTTAACATGAGAATTCTGTCAGATCATTTCTGACGGCGTCAGGAATTACAACCTGACGGCGTCAGGTTTTAATTTTCTGAAATTTTTGAAAGTTTTGTTTTCATAAAAAGTTTTTATTAAATCTCTAACTTATAAACTCCAGGAACCTGCAAAACATTCATTCCGCAAGCATTATATCTTTTATTGTTTTATTTCTAAGTCTGGAATTACATCTAGTTGTGAGTTGTCTTTGTTCGGTTTGATGCTTTGGTTTTTCTTGTTTGTTTTCTCAGGTTTAACAGGTTATTTTGGACAAGGAAATGTTTTTGAATCAAGCTTATGGCGATGCATTAGTCATGGAGCTTCAACATTACTTTGGAAGAAGATCTAACCGTGTAACTTCATTATCCACCGAGCGAATCAGGGGAGTATTTGATTTCAATCTTTTACTTTTTGCTTTTACATCTTGTTATTTGAACATTGGGGACAATGTTCATCTTAAGTGTAAGGGGGGGGTAAAAATACGATTTTAGAGAATACAATTACGCTTGATTTTTGTTTGTTTGATGGTAGATGTGTAATAAAACTGAGATAAATACCTGTTAGGGTAATTTTAGTGCCAAATTTAAAATTTTTTACAACATATAGGAGTGAAACTTTGATCTTAATGAGCGTCTCACGGATAGGAGTTATATGACTAGCACAAAAACCGTACCACTAAAAAATTTTCCACCCCCAAATATGTGAGGTTCGTCCCTAGAATTGGTAGGAAAAGCATTTATGCTATGATGTGTGTACCGGTAGCACTTAGATTCTAGAACTTGCGTTAGGACCATTCCGAAGCCACAAGTGAGACTACGTTCGTGTAGTTAGATTTACTACATGATAAGAGGCATTAGGATTAACCCATTGTTTTACACCTGTGTTTTTGTTATAATTACTTTGGCTACATTGGTCAAGTAATTCTCCCACACCCTTTGCGTTGTACTCATTTTTAGTACACGATACCCCTAGTACACCCCTCAGAGCCTATCTTTTCGTTTAGACCTTTAAGCATTTTACTTAAAGGAAGAATTTGTTACACCCCACTTAAATGTACACCCAAATCGCCTTAGCCTACCTTGTATGCACTCATTTTTAGTGCATTATTGTGACAACATTTGTTTAAACCCAAGTTAATTATCTAGTTGATTACATGGTTGCTAAGTCGAGTCATATCCTTGTACATATTGTTTTGGGACGATTAGGACTCATGGGTAAAGTACTAGTGTAATGGAGCAATAGGGAAGAACATCATTTATTACCCCCATATGTGCTAAATATTTTAAAAAGTACTCCAAGTTTTTCAATTATCTTAATTCGAGTCATTAGAATAGTTAATTGTAAAGTTATGTAAAAGTTCAAGTGTAAGGGGAATGCAATGCCCCTATGATGTATTAATTTTGGATGGTAGGGCAAGAGTGTATGCAAAAAAAAAAAAAAAAAAAAAAAAAAAAAAAAAAAAAAAATCAAGAAAAATACAAAAAAATGAGAAAAAGAAAAATAGAAAAAACATACGGACTACCATCCCGTTTCATTTTATGTTTATTTTTATGTTTTTGTTATTTTGTTATTTTGTTTCTAGCTTAAGATTGAGTCGAGTCTTGGCTTAGCAACATTGTATAGTACATGTAATTGATCAAGATCTTTAACTCGCCACCAGTAAAATATCCTTTATCCAACAAAACCGTGTTTTCCTTTTCCCTACACCTAACGTTATAACCCATTTAAAAGCCCTCTTTGATAGTTTATCTTAGGTGCTTACGCCTAGTGGAGGAGGTTTTCGATCCTTTCCCAAGCCTATGGTAATCTATTTGCTATGACAGGTAGTGAGAGATATTATCCGTTTTCATTTATGAGATTTATTTTGATGACACTTGAGAGATGTGAGTATCTAAACACTACTTGTGAGGTGCTAGTTTATAATCTCCGTGCTTATTATGATTGAAGTGGAACGATTATTTGTTGTAATTACTTTTATGTTTGCATTAAATGACCCCTAACCTGTATTTTGATTAGAATAAAAGCGCATTTGCTTGAGGACAAGCAAATCTCAAGTGTAAGGGTATTTGATGAAGCGAAAAGTGTACCGCTTTTAAGGGGTCATTTAAGCCCTAAATCGTATTTATTTGATCAAATATTGCCCTAAATCGTTCCTTTTGTCATTTTAGGTACTTTTGAGGAGAAATCTGGAAAAGGAGGCATTTTGGACGTTTTTGGAGCATTAAAGTGAAGAAAACGACAAAGTCTCAAAAATCGGCTAAAAGTTACCTTTGACGGCGTCAGATTTTACTCTGGACGGCGTCATGGCTTGGCAAGAAAAGGTGGATGTGAAATTTACTCATGATAAGCTAGTGAAAATTGCATGTAAATTCTGACGGCGTCACGCTTTAACCTGATCAAGGGCGTCACGGCTTAATTCAAATAGGGACGGCGTCACGTTCAAGGTCTGACGGCGTCAAGCCTTGATAAGCCAGAACGGATTTTGGAGAGCTAAAGAGGGACGGCGTCAAGAAGGCCATCCGGGAACCCTAGAAGCGGCGAGGTGACGGCGTCACACTCCATAAGGTGACGCCGTCAGATCCAAAAGTCTATATATAGTTTTCTAATTTTTTGTCATTAAGAGAGAGCTTAGTGTGGAATTTTTGGGAGAAAACCCTAAGACGATTTTAGCATCTTTTTCAAGGCTTTTTGCCTTGAGATCTTCCATGTTACATTGAAAGATAAGTTATCAATTAATCATTCAATATGTCTATGTGTTGTTTGATTCTATCTTGTTCTTGTCTTTTGTTTAACATGTTAGGCTAGATTTATCTTGTGTTTGCTTAGATCTAATGAAACTTAGCTATTGATTATTGGTTATTAGTGTGTTATTAGTTGTATTGGATGATTGTTTATCTATGTTAGGCTTAAGAAAACTGGCTAACTTCCTATTCGGTAACTTGATTGAACGTCTTAAGAAACATGAACCAAATGCGTACTAAAGGTTTTTATGGTTGTATTTAATGCACAAGCGAATTCTAGTGATCCCATGTTAGGAGCTTCCTAGCCGGCTCGACATAGGAGTGAAGTAGGAGCTTGTAGAGTTGGGGAAGTACGTACGCCACCCCACGATTGGTATTAAGGAATACACCCGTCATCCACGCAACTAATACACACTAATCAACCGGTAAAAGATAGTTAGGGAGTAAGGAAATCTAAGTGAACACATTCTCTACACTTAAGTTTTCACCAACATTTTACTTTCAGTTATTTTATTTTATTTGCATTCGTAGTAATTTGGGTTAGTTGACTAGCAACTAATTCCGCCCACTCTTTCAAACCCGAGATTTTACTTGCTTTCATAAAATTATAAAAAAATACAAAAAGAATCTTCTTCAACCCTTAGACCTATTAGAGTAGTCTTTCATACCTAACGAACACTATTCCCTGTGGAGAACGATCAATCCCCCGTACTTACCACTACACTATACTACATCGGTCAGGTACACTGCCTGGTGGGGTTGTAAGCCTCTTGAGATCCCTCGAGAGGTAAAACCTGTTGTAAGGTTGCAAAACCACGCATCAAATATAAAGCAAGAATAAAAGTAAAGAGATAAGTAAGAAGGATACGCAAACCAACACGAGGATTTATAGTGGTTCGGTCATGAAGCTCCTCTTCGCCCTACTCCACTCCCCGAGTATCCAACTCGAGAGTTACTTCACTAGATCAACAAGCTCCATTCTCAGCGGAGAAACCTTACACAACATTGCTTACACTTTATCCGGTATAAAGCTAAATACCGGGTTCTTCCACGAGGTAGAACCAAACCTTATACTACGTCGCCTACACTTTATCCGGTACAAGGCTAGATACCGGGTTCCATTACAAAGGAGGAACCACTACCCGATCAACACCAAGTATCACAACACATCTTGTGGAACCAACGCCCCACTACACTAATCTAGACAACACATCAATGACACCCATTATGTTTTGTGGCCCAACATAACAACCTTGTGTTTTATTGCACAAACACATAAACCATCTAATCTAGTTATAGATACAAGAAGAAGATACAAGAGAAGATCCAAGACAATGTGTCTAATGGATATGAATGACTAAACTAAATGAACTTCCTTTTAATAGAAAGCCTTCAATGAAGATCACAAGTTCCCTAAGCTTGTTGTGATAGATCTTCATGTATGTATGATGGTGGTGGATGAGGATCACTTCAGTAGATAAGGATGCAAGATCTCTAAGCTTGCTTTGGAGGATCACTTCCGGAGTATGCTTACAACAAAATGAAAGTTAGAAGCATTATGATCAAGGGTTTACATTGTGAATGATTGATGTTAATGGTGGATCTAATGGATATTAATCTATACTAAAAACTAGTGAGAATGAAGTGTTAAAAGGTGTGGAAATGGGTGTGCAAAGGTTGGTACTTATAGGCAAAAAGACTTGTGAAAGCATAGAAAGGGGGGGTGTATACGTTACCATTTAAAAACTTTTAATCTTTTCTATCAAATGTCCAATCAAGCTTGCCATAATATGAAAAGTGCCAATTATAGTCTTATGACTAATAAAAAGCATATAGTAAAACAATTTGTCACACAAGCATAAACATCAAGGCACAACACAAATAATAATATAGTGCAAGTATAAAAGTAAAGCAATAAGTAAAAGAAAGTGCAAACCGGACACGATGATTTATAGTGGTTCGGTCACGGAGCTCCTCTCCGCCCTACTCCGCTCCCCGAGTACCCAACTCGAGAGTTACTTCACTAAATCAACAATCTCCCTTCTCGGCGGAGAAAGCCTTACAAACGTCGCTTATATTTTTTCCAGTGCAAAGCTAAATACCGGGTTCTAGTTCGAGGTAGAACCAACCTAACGTCGCCTATACAATATTTTTGACACTAAGCTAGAAGTCGAGTCCTTCTTCGGGTACAACCAAACCCGTTATGTTTTATGGCCCAACATAACAAACCTTGTGTTTTATGACACAAACAAATAAACCATCTAATCTAGTTTGGTGAATATATTGTGATGATACAGTGATGTTTACAATGATGATCCATGACACAAATGTCTAATGGATATGAATGGCTAATCTAAGTAAACTTCCATTGATAGGAAACCTTCAATGGATGAAGACCACAAGTTCCCTAAGCTTGTTGTGATAAATCTTCATATATATATGCTTGTTGTGGATGATGACTCAAGATCTCTGAGCTTGCTTCACAAGATCATTTTGGGAGTATGTTTACAAAATAATGAAAGTTAGAGGCATTATGATCATGATAATGAGGGTGATTAATGTATGTTACTCCTGATCTAAATGTATGAAAACATAGTAGAGAGAATGTGTGTTCAAGTGCTTAAGAAATTAGTGAACAATGGGCTGCTATTTATAGCCAACAAGCTCAGCAACCCACGGATCACACAGAACCAAAAAAGGGTTCCGCCCTTTATAATTTTTGGTTCCGTGGTCCTCTGACAGAAAATCTACAAAATCATTCTGAAATCTCTCCAAAATCTAACTAAGATCTTTCCATAATCTTTACCAAATCCTTCCAAAATATTTTCTAAGATCTTCTCAAAGTCCAAGTAAGATATTATCTTAGATTTGATGATGCAATGCATGAGGTAATAAGACATATTCTTTTTTATTTAAGTATATAAGAAAGTTAACTTGTAAAATGAATTACTTAACTAGTTAATATATGTTTACCAAGTTGTACCATGTTAGTTTATGTGTTACTAAAAATGTTAAACTACTTATGCTATTATAGGACTTAAGTTATTATGTCATTAACATCATTTTTTGAAGTATGTAAATACATTTGTCTTAGTTTGACACCTAAAGTGCACTTTGACACCTAATGTTGCACTTATCCTATTTTGACATGAATACAACTTAGGAAGCATGATGTACAAGTAAAAATACTTGTATATGCAAAATGTAAAATGAGGTTCGAATTAGAATGGTTAACCTTTTAAAATACTTAATAACTCTAAACGTATTTTAAACATTCTAAATGATTTGTTAAGGGGTTTGATCATAATGCCACATAACAAACATGTACGAACCTGTGTTGTAGCATACGAGGACTTGAGATTTCGAGAGTTGTGTAATGTATGGTGAGACAAAATATGATTACAAGTAACTTGTACATTTTACGTTATGTATCAAGTTACATGTTTGTCATCAATCAAAACAAACGAGACTGTATAGATTAAATATCGTAATATTTGCACTAAAAATCTCCCCCTTTTTGATGATGACGAAATATGTAAACGTGATAGATAGTAAAAATGTAAAAAGTTACTTGTGTCTGTATTACCTTCTACATTACCTTCTCCGTTTACACTCTTCTCCCCCTTTTGTCGAAAAAAAAAGGGCGTGTCCTAGGAGTTCAAACTTAATTTCTCCCCGAAAAGGCGAGCTTGCATCATCACGACTGAAGTTAAATAATCTACTCCAATCCTCTAAGGTTGTTGTATCCCCTAATTGTTTAGCCTTTGTTGATAGCAGATCCATGGATCAAATTTAGACTCTTAACCTACATCAAGGTTAGTTTTGTGCAACATATAAAAAATATATGAGAAATGCATGATGAGGAAAATGCACATAGCAAACGATACATGTGGGTAAGCTATGTTAGACTATCTTCTCCTCCTTTTTGTCGAAACACAAAGGTGTGTCAAAGAATGAGAATGATTATGATTGCGTGCATGCTCCCCCTTGACGGTTGCTCTCCCTTGATCGAGGCGTCAAAGTATGATTAAAAAGCTAAAAAAATATTAGTGCAAAACTGTAACACCCCCAAAATTTAAGAATCGCGAAAGCATACAGAACTTTGAGGGTGCTACTTGTGGATTGGAAATCACAACACGAGGTAAACGAAGAACGAAGTACATACTCCGTTTTAAATAAATCAACATTTAGAGTTTACAAAAGTTAATTCATTGTTTAGAAAAATAGACCCATTAGTTTCAGTGGTCCCACACGCAACCTAGATTAATAAATCATGTTTTAGTTTCATGTATTAAATTAAGTCTTTACAGAATTTAATTCAAATGTTTTTAAAGTGTTTATGTTGTTGTCATTTGTGTGGCATCAAGTGAGGTTACGAATGGATTCCTAAGTAATGGTAGGTATTGGCTCTACGAAATGCTTAAGTGTACGGAAATGAAGATATGAGAGTCGTATAGGGTTTTGATTGACGGAATTCGGAAGATGATGAAGTGGATGGTCCGAAAGCACTAATAGATATTATCGAGACGTGGTATATATTAAGGATGTGTAGTTTAGTATAAAAAATATAATTAGTTGTACAGATTTTGAAATAAAAGTAAGTGTAAGTGACGTTTAGTATTTAAAGGTTTAACGATTTGAGGAAATAATGTATAACGTTTGTATAATAAAAGTTTGGTTTACTTCGTTTATTTATAATTAACTAAGTTTATCGAGTTATTAAAGACTACTTACGACCCGTTTTTGTAAATTATATGTTTAGAAAAACATTCGATCTTGTTATAATAATTTAAATAAAGTTTTGTTAAAATTTCACTTTCTATTTCTCGTTATCGACATGGGTATTTGTTGATTTAATTTCTAAACAATGTGTGTAAGTGACAAATTGTGTATTTACTTATATGTGTTTTATTTTGTACTTAGTAGAAATCGATTGGTCATTAGTATAACGAGTTTTATATCTTGGCGACGTGTATGTGTATATAAGTTCATATCTTTTATGTCGAATTTTATGTCCTACAATTGTATTTAAGCGTGTGACGACATTTAAATGACAATTACAAGTTGGGGTCCAATTGTATGGTAGGCGGATTCTAAATCATGTCAACACAAATTTTTACACAAAAGCTTTCGATATAAAGTTTTTCTTATATGTTCTGCTATTTTAATTAGCGGCTAATATATACACATCGAAATTTTATACGATCAATACTTGTTGGGCTGCGGCCCAACTGAGTTAAGGAGGAGAGGGAATCAATATGTTTGACTGGACTGAGGGTTTTACCACTGACAGCCGCATTGGGCCTGGTGGGCTCAGGTTAGCCGCAACTAACCTACCTCGTATGGACTGGATCTTTGAGATGCTATTTGTTTTTGGGTTGGGCTTCTAGGAGAGATGGATTGTTAGCCAACGGCAGGTGTCTATCCCACGATCACCTGATCCATCAGTTTGTTAGCTACGTCCAGTTTGTTAGCCAACGGCAGATGTCTATCCCAGCCGTTTCCAAATTCTATCACACATGCTCTTAGCATATCTTCTAAAGTTTGGATGGTTCTTTCACTTTGACCATCTGTCTGAGGATGATATGCGGTGCTCATATCAAGATCAGTACCTAAGGCATCTTGTAACAATCTCCAAAAATTTGACGTAAAACGACTATCTCTGTCAGAGATGATGGAAAGTGGGACTCCATGTCGAGCAACTATTTCCTTCACATACAGTCACGCAATTTTGTCCATGCTGTCATTTTCCTTGATGGGTAGGAAGTGGGCGGATTTGGTAAGACGATCAACGATTACCCAAATGGTGTCATAACCTCTTGATGTCCTTGGCAACTTATTGATGAAGTACATCGTTATACGTTCCCACTTCCACTCGGGGATTTCAGGTTGTACGAGTAAACCTGACGGTCTCTGATGTTCAGCTTTGACCTTTGAACATGTTAGACATTTACTGACATAAGTTGCAATGTCAGCTTTCATATTGGGCCACCAATAAAGCTTTTTCAGGTCGAGATACATCTTGTCGGCTCCTGGATGGATGGAATATTTTGATTTATGGGATTCGTGCATGATGAGGTCTCGTATACCTCCATAGAGTGGGACCCAGCTTCTGTCCTTGTAACATAATGTTCCATCTGCTTTCTTCACAAACCCATTTTCGCTTTCAAGCATTCCATAAATCTTCTCGTTAGGTCTGTTTTCTCCCTTAAGAGACTCGGCCTAAGCTTCACGAATTCTCGATGGGAGTGGGGAGACAATTGTCATACCCAATGATTGTACTCTTAGGGGTTTCGGTCTCTCTTTTCGGCTAAGTGCATCCACTACCACGTTTGCTTTGCCTGGGTGGTATCAAATTTCACAGTCATAGTCACTGAACAATTCTAACCAACGGCGTTACCTCATATTGAGTTCCTTCTGATCAAGGATATGTTGCAGACTTTTGTGGTCGGTGTAAGCTATCACCTTTTCTCGCTGCATCAAAACAGCTCCTAACCCTTTGTGCGAGGCGTCACAGTAGACTACAAAGTCCTCACTGCCTTCAGGTAGGGCTAAGATAGGTGCGCTACATAACTTATCCTTGAGAAGTTGAGAAGCTTCTTCTGCTTTTTCTCCCTAGTCAAATTTCTCATTTTTCTAGGTCGGCTTGGTCAAAGGCTTTGCTATTTTCGAGAATCCCTCAATAAATCTTTTGTAGTACCCTACAAGTCCTAAGAATTGGCGTATTTCAGTGGGAGTTGTGGCTGTCGCCCAATCCTTTATCGACTCAATCTTTGCAGGATCTACATGAATACCTTGTCTGTCAATTACGTGAACTAAGAATTGCACTGTTGGTATCCAAAACTCGCACTTGGAAAACTTGGCATATAACTCTTCCTTGTTCAGCAGTTCTAAGATTAGCCTAAGATGTCCTTCGTGTTCCTTTTCACTCTTAGAGTATATCAATATGTCGTCGATGAAGACAATCACGAACTTGTCTAAGTACGGCTTACACACCCGATTCATGAGGTCCATGAATACTGCTGGTGCGATGGTTAAGCCAAAAGGCATAACCTAAAACTCGTAGTGGCCGTAACGAGTTCTAAATGCCGTCTTCAGGATATCTTCTTCCCGAACTCTAAGCTGGTGGTAGCCGGATCTTAAGTCAATTTTCGAATAGACGCACGATCCTTGGAGTTTATCGAACAGATCATTGATTCTAAGGAGTGGGTATCGGTTTTTTATAGTTAATTTGTTGAGTTCTCGGTAGTCGATGCACATTCGGAAAGATCCATCTTTCTTTTTAACGAATAGGACTGGAGCTCCCCAGGGCGAGGAACTTGGTCTGATGAATCCTTTCTCGGAGAGTTCTGACAATTGTTCTGATAACTCCTGTCGAAGCTAATCGATAAAGTGCTCATGCCACAGGTGCGGCACCGGGCACTAAGTCGATCCTAAATTTGACCTGTCGTGTTGGCGGGAGTCTGGGTAAGTCTTCAGGGAAGACTTCTGGAAAATCTCTTACGATTGGCACATCTTCCAATCGTTTTCCTTCCGGCTCCTTTTTTTCTTTTTCGAAAACCTGCGCTAAGAAAAGAAGGAATCCTTTTTCAAGGTGTTTCTGGACCTTCGTGTAAGAGATAACGTTTAATCTCGAGGTACTTCGTCGGTCTCTTCTATCGCTTTCAACGATTAGGACCTCGTTCCCGTAAGGTAGTCGAACGATCTTTTCGTCGCAGAGAATAGTGGCACAGTATTTCGACAACCAATCCATGCCGATAATAACATCAAAACTACCCAATTCTATAGGCATGAGGTCGATGTGGAATGGGTGGTTCAACAGATTTAAGGTGCAACCTCTTACGATGGTGTCTACTCTTTCTACTTTTCCATTAGCCAACTCTACGTTATATACATTGCCTAAGGTGGTCGGGGTAATACCAAGCAATGGGCTGAATGTAGTAGAGACAAAACTTCTATCCGCTCCCGTATCAAATAGTATACATGCATAACGGTTATTTAAAAGGAACGTACCCGTTACGACATTCGGGTCTTCCTGGGCTTCCACTTTGCCCACCGCATAGACACTGCCGCGGCCTCCTCCCTCATTTCACTGATTTCCTTGGGGCACAACAGCTACTTGGTTCATGCCAGCTCCTGGATTTCTCTGGTTACCCTGATTGCCTTGTTGACCTTTGTTGCCACCATTTCCCTGGGCCTTGAGCTTTCGGCATTCATTTTGATAATGCCCTTTTTCACCGCAGCCAAAACATGTGATCTCAGCCTTCGAGTTGTTTGTTGGTGCAACTTGTGCTGTTGCTAGAGGTCTTGCTCTGCAATCGCAGGTCATATGTCCTATCTTTTGACATTTATTGCATTTAACCGTGCACGGACCCTTATGATGCAACTTGCATCGATTGCAAAGTGGCAAGTTCCCTGCGTAGACTTTTCTCTCTGCTAGTCCTGCAGCATATACCTACGCAACCTCTTGCCTTTTGTTCGGGTGGTTGTTGTTTCGGGAATGGTCATCCCATTTCCTTTTGTTGTTCACACCCGCTTCGATCGAATCTTCGATCACCTGATCCATCAGTTTGTTAGCTACCTTCGCTACCTCCATCAGTTTCTATGCCACAAGGACAACAACAACAATCAAAACTTTTGATAACAACATAAATCAGACCACTTAAACCATTTACTATTCGATCTACAATCAACAAAAATAGATTTAAACTGACAAGAATGAATCTGAAAAGGGTCGAATACAAAGTGTTTATACCCTTACAATGATTCGAATGAGAGGTTGTGAACTCAGAAGAACTCGAACAAGTTCCAAATCCGAAACCCTTGCTATCCCAATCGAATCCGAGCCAAACCACTTCAAATCACTTGCTTTCCTTCGAACACCCTTGTTTTTCTCGGAATCTTTGAGTATAAGTGGTGGTGTGAGATCGATTGTGCCTGGGATAGTGGTTTAAAAAGAGAATACATGAGAATAATTCCATCTTCACTTTCGGATTTGGGGGAGGGAAGACTTCCATTAGGATATAACTTCTTCTTCATATGTGGTTTTCTATGGTTGACTTTGGGAAACCGATCCCATGAGAGCGATGGTCATCTCCTAGATTGTAGAGAAAAGATATACAGACGAGTTGGGATGGAGATGGATCACTGACTTATTTTTGGGATGGTGGAGTGGCGAACAAGGGAGAAGAAGACGTTAAAGATGAATGGGGAAGTGTGTGAGTGGAGAAATATAATAAGATTTATACGGGTTTGATTTAATTATGGGGTGGGTAAATTATACCCCGCGTCCCGCTGAGCTGAATTGAATTCGGGTTTTCCCGGAACCGATGTGAATATGGAAGAATGGATTTTTTGGGACGTTTTTATAAACCTTAAATGAATTTAGAGTTGGTTGACTCAAAATAACTTCTGAGTTTTAATTTGTTATTGATGTGATGTCGGTACGCGTGTGGTTCCGTTTGTGAGTAAAAGTGTGATAACCTCCCGTTTTACTTCATTATATTCTATAAATGTGAGAATGTGAAAATTTCATTGTTGCTGGTGAGATTTAATAATTTTGGTAGGTTAATATGTGACACAGTGTGCGAGTTTGTTTTCCCGTGATAGTTATGAAATCATGTAAATGCCTAGTTTAGTGATTTAGTCATAATAAATTGACAGTTATTATTTAAATACTAGTGAGGAAAATTACCGTTTGTCACAAAAACTATATTCGTCCTTGGACGAGTATGTGATATACAACAAAGTGTGTATAAGATGCATTTTATAAATGCTTGACGGAAGCTCCCACTTGCTCTAGGGTGTCAAAATGAACCTACAAAACAAATATTAGCTTAATAGAAGCTTTGTCTTTAGAAAAATATGTCATATACAACCAAGTGTATAGACGATGCAGTATGAGTGCTTGATGGATATTCCACTTTGTTCGAGGGTGTCAAGAAGCACCTTAAAGAAGGAAAATTATTGATGCAAACTTCATCCTTAGATGAGTATTTTATATACAATCGAGTGTATATGATGATGAACCTACAATGAAAGAATTAGTGCAATATATTTCATCTTTTTGAAAAAGAAAAAATAATATGTATATATGCAATATATAAATGATATAATCACAAGCAACTCAAAGTAGAGAACCATGATTATGAAATCAAAGATCTCATGAAGTGTAGTCTTATAATAAGAATTACAATCATAAGAAAAACGAGAATATAATATGATAAGAGCCTACAAAATAATGCCTAGAAAGAAGATATGAAGTGAAGTTGGAATATTAAAGTGAGTGATGCTAGTGTTGGTGTCGATTTACTAGTAGGATTCATGCGGTGATAACTCGGTAGATGACTCAAGACTGATAAAAGTAAGTTTTCGCTAATCAGGGTGGTGATGATTAGTGAAAGTGGTGATGGAAGGTGGTGGTGATAACATAGACAACTATTAAAGAATTAGAAACACGTATGTATATCAAATTCTCCAAAAAAAAGAAAATATGGACTCATACAATCCTTATCTAAAATTCACAACTTAAGGGATAAGCAAAGACTGTGACTCTCGTAATGCATAAGGGTTACAATTCTAACAAGAACAAAATTCATTCATTGATTGACACAAATTATAAAAATGACCTATTCTAGGTGACAATGGGAGAGAGAGTATTAACATGGTTTTGACCGACATGATCTTTTATGACATTATCATCTACCAAAGATGATGTATCATGCCATAATATACGCTTGAATGGAATTAAAGGAAGTGAAGACAATAAGCACCTAGGATCAGAAATTCCATATAAAAATAAAAAATAAAAATACTAAATACCTATATGAGGATGATAATGGCATCATACGATAGGAGAGTCTTGGTTAGACCAACGTGTTAAGAAAGTGTTGGGAATGACAGTTTTGATTAATATATCATTTGCACTGACAATGACTTGCATGATATGTGTCGAGGAAGAAAAGGATGAGATCCTATGATGGTGTTCTAGACAATGAAGTTGTGAGGTCCTGGTTTAAGAAAAATCTTAGACTCCATTTTAATTAGTTGTTGGTTGTGGAGATGAAAAAGTTTGTCAAACACATGATGTGTTTTTCACTTGATAAGGTATTGGTGCAAACTTGTGATGTTGGGTTAAAAAGGCTTGAAACATTTGTGGTTTTGTGAACCGATTTTAACTAAACGGTGTGTACCTATGTATTGGTATTTTGGGGTGTAAGAAACATGAGTAAGTGTTTTTTAATACATTTTGACAAAATACAATTATGTGAATGAATTTCTTTCCGCCTTAATCGGTGGATATCCAACATAATGTGTAATGCATCGAATGAAGAATGACGATAAAGTGTTTAGGAGGTTGCAGGTTAATGAAAGCGATGAGCTTAGTAATATTTTTGTGGATGTTGGTTAGCATACAAAGAACTTCATCCTTGAAGTCACGTAGCTCTTCTCTATCAATGCGAGATGATCGCATGACGAGGCATGTGGTTTCCTTATAGGAGGTGTAGAGGATTAGAGTATTGATATAAGTAAATAGTGATGGAGGTGATTCTTTTAAAGCAGAAGCAATAATGAGATTTGGAAATAGATCAGTTGAAAGATACAAAAATGCAAAGCCATGCCTCTTAAAACTTAATTCTATATGCTTTAAAACTATATGCAAGTGTAGGGGTCCCATAAAACATATTACTAATCTACGTAGCAATAAAGAGATTACAATTATGCGAAATGAGCATATAAAAGTTAAAACGAAATGAGATAACAAGTGATTTGTTATCAATCTACAAAACAAATTTGTTAGTGACAAAAGATGTCAATATGATAGGAATCAAAAGATAATATCCTATACAAACAACAATTTCGACTACTAGACAGAAAGTTACCACACAACAAGATGGCATCAAGACAAACAATCATATTATGCAAGATCATGACATTATTCAAGACATTTTATTTTGAGATTGCTTTGTCGTTAAGCTTAGACATTTAAGCATGCTTAGCTATAAGTAAATACGACAATCTATGTGATTAATTTGTAGGGTAAAAAGACTTCTAAAATTTTATCATACGAAAAGCACTTTGACAAATTATAAGTGCACACGTAGCAAACAAATAGGGTTACAAAGTCACAAAAGAAGCAAGATGAAAGATTAATGCAACCCATGTTTAAATTATGACATTTTGGAGCATGTATCATTTAGATTATCCTTCAAAAAAAGGTTTAATGAATGTCAACAGAAGACAAGAGCTTTCAAACATAGATACATCTTGTAAAATGACATATCATGGGTTAACAAGTAACACGTTAATCTTGCGAAATATCATATAAAGAAAGAATGAAAAAATCATACAAATCATGTTAACATTTAGTAGCATGAAACATATAAGAATGCAAACAAAACCTTTCCAAGGTTTATACATTTTACTATTAATCAAATAGTTATTAAGCACCATGATAACGTCAAGACACTTATTAATATCAGACAAAAAACATGTAATCAACACATGTGTATTTAATGCAAGTGGTTTTAATAAACTAAAGAAAGAAAAGTCATGTCTACTACTTGTTTGATTAATATTCTTAAGGCAAGGTAAGATATCTTATTTTAACACTTACTTTAGGCAAGTATAGGAATAAAGATTTTTCAAGTTGGAGAATGAATATGAGACTATTACAAGCGGTGCTCAATTAAGGCTAAACACGACCATTTTTACGGGTGATACCCAACTTCTCTCCTGGAAGCAATTTAACCGTTAGGTTAAATTGAGTTTCTAGTGAAATAGGTTCTCCAGTAATCATTCTCATGTTAGAAAGATAGGAATTCCTATTTTTGCCTATTGACGTACAAAAAAAAGATGATAGTTTACCAATACTTGTCTTAATGTGACTCAACTAAATCTATTATAACTAAGGTGATGAAAATGTCATGTTATACACATGAATTTTAACAATGGTTTGTTGATAAACAATATGTTTTAATCTTGTGTTTAGAATCTAAGGTTGTTCAAATTACAAAGCTTATTGTATGATCTAATGGATTACATCTTTTATGTTGAGTTGAAGTGTGTACTTTAAATGTGATTTGATCATCTAAGACCAGGGAATGTGTTTGTGTGTGACAATGGAATATGTTAAATTATGAATGTTCCAAGAAAGCTCTTTGGAATTTTTATTCAACAAGAATCTAAGTAAGGTTACCAACTTTAATAGATCTTGTGAACAAGATTTGGTTATGATTCAAGCTTGGAAGGGAATAGATAAAGATTGTATCTTTCAATAGGTTAGATGATCAAATGATAAAATCACTATGCTTATGAAAATACAGATTAGAAGGTAAGTTAAGATGAATGCTAGTCCCAAGACCAATTTACAACTGAAGGGTAATGAAATTTCTTGTAACACAACCGTCCATGTCACAAAGAGGGAATGATGCATAGGATATACAATATCCTTTGTTACCTTTTTAACAAAAGGAACAATTAATGCATTGATTCTTTAGGTATAATGTTTTCCAAAACATCATGTTTTCCTAAATGAAGATATGAAGCTAAAATGTTTGAATCGGATAGTCCTATCCTAAATATACCCGGTCTCAAGATTATATTCACTAGATGATGACAAGAGGGATTCACTTGAGTTTCTTATGTATTCTCCTCAAGAGGCATTGTCACTCGGGGTGCATGAGGTTGGCTTTGAGATTGCATTTTAACATATGTTGTTAAAATGTTAATTTAAGGTTTAACAAAACTTATGCAAAGGTTTAACGAAAAACTATTACTTTGATTTATAATACATTCATAACTTGTGAAAGTAGTACAACTTATACCTAGTGGAAATTGATAAAAATGACCAAGAGCATCATGCTCATTTGATAGTGGAGGTTCTAGCCATAATGACTTATCTAAGTCCTTATAGGTGGGAAAGTATGTTTGAGTTAGTTCAACGTGCATTTGATTCGGTATGAGTGTTGGACAAAGGGCTTTTTGAGCAATGCACTCACCAGATTCGAATGATGGTAAGGATTGTGGATTGATTGATCTAGGTGGTAGGTCTTCTAGTGTGTCTAAATAAGGATGTGGTGATTTAGAGGTTTGTTGTACTATGGGAGTACTTAGGTTGATTATTTTTTCATAGATGTTGAAAACAACAAGGATGGATACTAATTCTTATGGTCCATTGGTTGGTACAAATAGTAGGTGAAGTGCTTGATGTTTTGGTCATGTTTGTGAAGCTTAGGGGCTGAGATATATAACAGAGGTGAATGTGATGGGATGATGGTGAAAGAAAAAGTGAACTTAAGTGATAAATGTTCAAGGATGAAAACCTATTGACATTTGCTTTATTCCTATTGATTGGGAGAGAGTTAGGATAAGTGTTTCGACATATGTTGTTAAAATACTTGCGTGTTGATTTTTTGGATATGACTTTTAATGACTACAATCATAAGTCAAATTTACTTGAATATTTCGATCGAAATACTTAAGTTGTCAATCTTACTTTGTTGAGATTGGATAGCACTCAAGGATAGCAAGACTTGATAATACATCTTTAACCTAAGTGTGAGTTATGATTCGATGTAAATTCTTATCATCTTGAAGGATGACACATTTAACCAAGTGAGGCAACATGTGTAGATACACGACAATATCTACAGTCATAAGTTGGACTTGTGGTTTTGATATTGTGTGTTATCAAATAATAAGTCCGAATTTGTTTAGGAAGTTGTCAATTCACCAAACAAGTCAAGATAATGGGTGAATGATGAGTAAAGGATGGAAGAATGCAGTTACTGTGGGTAATGATTACAAAACATTTGTGGTCAGAGACCTACGGATTGCAAGGTACCCTTTTTAGGGTTCCTTACTTTATAGAGAAAGGTACCTTGGAGCATTTTCATGACATTTGAAAGTATGATCAGAGATGGTTATCGTATTGGTGCAAATGATGTAGTATGATCCTAATTTGTGTAAATACAAGTGAGAATAGTTCTAGTGAAAGGATATGAGTGATCTAGAGTGCGGGATTTAAACGAAAAACAAAAAAAAGTTCTGTAGGACTGGCGGAACCAAACGAATGAACGGGCGGAACCCTATTTTTGGTTCCGCCTAATCCGTCACTCAAAATTTTGGCGGGACCAAAATTTTATATGGACAGAACCAAATTTTTGGTTCCGTCACATTTGTGGGGCCAAAAATCTTAACAGAGGACATTTTTCATCCCCCGAACCCCGTTCAAATCCCGTAATTTCTCCTAAAACATTTGTAATTAATTAGTTATGATTAGAAAACAACAATAAAATAGGTATTAACACATGTATGGGTATAGAACATGCAATGGGTGGAAATTTCACTAAAACGTGAAAAAATGAAAATTGATAACATAATGATGTTATCCACCTGCACGTCACTTGGTTAGTTCACATCCTACAAGGCATATAATGGTTCATACATCATTATTTCACACACCTTTTTCAAAGATACTGTATGCTTCGATAATCATTAAAAGTAGTGACACATTTTAACACTTGAACTATTAGGTGGGTGTTTTTGCAAAACAACAATTTTCAAAGTACTTGACTAGTTTTACTTAGTTCTCGTTTTTAAGTGAGTTATGCAAGATTTTAATATAACATATGCAAAGAAAGTTATCTAAGTCTATAAGCAACGCAAAAACAATTTACCAACTTAGTGTACAAAATTTAGCAAATGTCCTATTGTGCATAAACAAGAAATCAAACAAGAGAATAAATATCATGGCAAGATTGATACTTATGTTACACAAACAGACAAGTGTACACAACAATTTGCAATAAGTAAGCAACATATATGTAAACAACATAAACCAAAACAAGTAGTCATTTAGCATAGCATAAAAAGAAAGATACTTTTCGTCACTTTGCGTTTAAATATGATGATGTATACCAAGCTTGATTAGTTTCCTTTATATTTATAAATATCACCAAATTCTTTAGTTTCAAAAGAAATTATATCAATGTTCAAAGGATACTAACTTAAATTGCCCGACTCAAAAGTTTGAGTTTCTATGTCAAAATGAAGCTTAATATTTTTGGACACACTGTAGTATTTGGTTTATTCTAATCACTTCAAATTATATTTTGGCCATAGGATTATTTTAAAAAGAAATTAGACTCAATTCCCTTTAAATTGATAGGTGGCGCGACTCCTACGGACTTACGGTTAAATAGTTATGAATTTTTTAAGTTTGCAAAAATTTTGGACTGTGCAGACCAAGGAACCCTTTTCCAAAAGGCAAGGAACCCTTCAAAGGGTTCCGTGGGATCCGTGGTCCTCTGTGACAAAATGTCACAGAATGAAAAAAAAAAATTATTTTCACATAGCGAAAATGTGTAGGAATTACTAGATTTGATAGTGAACATATAATGCACATATTTTAACATCATTTTTACTTATTTGACTTATCTAAACATTTACGGAGATGATTTTTCAAACAAATTTGTAGTTACCCCAAACACTCCTTTCAAAGCCATATTCCTTCGTAATTGCTCTAAGCACATAATACGACACTTACAAATTCTTTTAAGAAACTTTTTCATTTATTTTTAAGGAAACCTTCAATCTTGTATACGAATGTATATTTAATAACAAAACTTCTAATTATAATTAGTGAAACACTTTTCATATTATATTCCGCTTCATTGGTAATTTGATACATGGATCATACTCCATTTTAAAAACCATTTGTTTTGAAAATAAGAACCACGAGGCTCTGATACCAATTGTGAAAACGTAGAGGGGGGGGTGAATACGTTACCATTTAAAAACTTTTAATCTTTTGTATCAAATGTCCAATCAAGCTTGCCATAATACGAAAAATGCCAATTATTGTCTTATGACTAATATAAAGCATATAGTAAAACAAGTTGTCACACAAGCATAAACATCAAGCCACAACACAAACAATAATATGGTGCAAGTATAAAAGTAAAGCAATAAGTAAAATAAAGTGCAAACCGGACACGATGATTTATAGTGGTTCGGTCACGGAGCTCCTCTCTGCCCTACTCCACTCCCCGAGTACCCAACTCGAGAGTTACTTCACTAAATCAACAAGCTCCCTTCTCAGCGGAGAAAACCTTACAAACGTCGCTTATACTTTTTCTGGTACAAAGCTAAATACCAGGTTCTAGTTCGAGGTAGAACCAACGTGACATCGCCTATACAATATTTCCGACACTAAGCTAGATGTCGAGTCCTTCTTCGGGTAACACCAAACCCGTTATGTTTTATGGCCCAACATAACAAACCTTGTGTTTTATGGCACAAACACATAAACCATCTAATCTAGTTTGGTGAATATATTGTGATGATACAGTGATGTTTACAATGATGATCCATGACACAAATGTCTAATGGATATGAATGACTAATCTAAATGAACTTCCATTGATAGGAAGCCTTCAATGGATGAAGACCACAAGTTCCCTAAGCTTGTTGTGATAGATCTTCATATATGTATGCTTGTGGTGGATGATGACTCAAGATCTATGAGCTTGCTTCACATGATCATTTTTGGGAGTATGCTTTCAACATAATGAAAGTTAGAGGCATTATGATCATGATAATGAGGGTGATTAATGTATGTTACTGCTGATCTAAATGTATGAAAACATAGTAGAGAGAATGTGTGTTCAAGTGGTTAAGAAATTAGTGAAGAATGGACTGCTATTTATAGCCAACAAGCTCAGCAACCCACGGATCACACGGAACAAAAAAAAAAGGTTTCGCCCTTTATAATTTTTGGTTTTGTGGTCCTCTGACAGAAAATCTACAAAATCATTTTGAAATCTCTCCAAAATATAAATAAGTTCTTTCCATAATCTTTACCAAATCTTTCCAAAATATTTTCTGAGATCTTTCCAAAGTCCACATAAGATATTATCTTAGATTTGATGATGCAATGCATGAGGTAATAAAACGTATTCTTTTTTATTTAAGTATATAAGAAAGTTAACTTGTAAAATGAATTACTTAACTAGTTAATATATGTTTACCAAGTTTTACCATGTTAGTTTATGTGTTACTAAAAATGTTAAACTACTTATGCTATTATAGGACTTAAGTTATTATATCATTAACATCATTTTTAGAAGTATGTAAATACATTTGTCTTAGTTTGACACCTAAATTGCACTTTGACACCTAATATGGCACTTATCCTATTTTGAAATGAATACAACTTAGGAAGCATGATGTACAAGTAAAAATACTTGTATGTGCAAAATGTAAAATGAGGTTCGAAATAGAATGGTTAACCTTTTAAAATACTTAATGACTCTGTTAGCAATAGAAGTGTTGATCATAAATAGAATCAAAGAGTGATCTCAATGATCGCCCCTTAGGGGGAGATTGTTAGAAATAGAAGTGACAATCATTATTATGTCATCGAGTTTTGTAATAATGTTGTAATAGTCTAGTATTCTAGTTAAGGGTAAACGGGCTTGGCTTAATCTAATATTGTATAAGGTTATGTCTAGTCCATTACAAAAGCCCAAGCCCAGCCCATCTCTCTTTTCTTAACTTTAAAAGGCACCTTACTCTTCATTTGTAAGGTGGTGCTTGTGTATGTATTGTGTGTATTTTATGAATGAAATTATCTCTTTCTTTCTCTCCTCTCTCTCTTAAAAAATGCCATACATATCAAGTCACCACCATCTTATACGAGCTTTGTTAGGTCACTAATTAAGCATAAAACAAGTAATATAGCATGTAATAGATGAGAGAAAGAGATAAGAGAAATAGAAGAGAGGTCGGATTTCAATTCACACGATAGAGTATCAAAGGTTCCTTTGCATTAGTGAATAAAACCAACAACTATAAGAGTAGTATTACATGATTATTTATAGGCATTGCACTAGGGAAACACCATGCTATGATCTTCTAGAAACTAAGCTTTTAAGTCACAGCCCATAGGCCTTCTTATAGGGCCGTGACATCGTAAGCAAACTTAAAGTCATTAAGCAACCTTGTACAATAATATGACCAAGACTTGATTACATATGAAATGTGTTCCCAACAATCTCCCCCTAAGGATTGGTCATCAAGGTTGCTTGACGTCTTCTTTGCTTCTTAGGCTTCGACGTCTTTTGTATCTTTATTCTTTGTTCTTGTTGTGAGTGATATGGAAATGTCATGATCTGCCTTCCACCAACGTTCTTTAATCCCGGTTTTTATACGTCTTTTTCACCATGCTCATCCTTCTTTTAACTTTGATTTTTATACTTCAAGTAGTTGTCACTTCTTTTGCATCATCTTTGACTTTTGAACGTTTTCTTTGCCTTGGTCTTCGTGAGAACTTTCTTCGTGATATTAGCATGAGCATGATGGAAATGGTTGTGGTGGAACTCCTGGTCTCCATAAATACCTACAAGTAAGCAGTTAGCAATAAAGTATCCGACACTTACAGGTTTGGACTTCGAGATTGTTAATAACATAGTGTGAAAACTTTCTCTAATCCTTGTCAAGGCTGTTCCTGAATCGGATGCCCTCAAGAGAGCTAACTCAGATACACCGAAGTGTATCAACGATTCAGGTGAGTCGCTGAAGTATACCAAAGTATCACTCCACGACTGTAGACCGTTTGGAACCACCACGAACACTAAGCGTAATCCACAAGGGATTACTGAAGTGACCTGCTGTCAGGGCTGTTTGATGTTGACCCTGGCAGGAATTTCCACTCAATCACTAAGAATCACAATTGTGAGTTCCCTCATGAATGTTCTTGGCAGATTGCTAATATCTGCGTAGGACTCTTGTTATTTACAACCGGTGTCCATAATGTTGAACAACCAGTGTAGAAATATTAAGTGTTTCTAAGAGATCTTTTGATGTATCTCGCGGCTCTAGACTAGATTTAGTGCTTATTGGTTTTTTAGTCGTCGGAGGCACGGAGCAGAGTGTCTCCTTTTCAATATCAACTCATCTCGGAGTGAGAGGTCGATAGATTATGAAAGGGTTCTCCGTGAGAAATGAAACAAGTATCTTTTGAGAGACACTTGAGTGGCTAGAAGGTTTAGTGCAGTGCGTCACTAGGTCCATGACGGCTTGTCTTCAATACCGGTGTCATTTGTAGTGACATCTAGTAGCATATGAATTGAACCCGGTTTCTGCCCTAAGGTTTAACCTATGGAGGGCTATTTCTTTTCACCCTTTCATTAACTTTTCTTTTTAATTCTTCAACCCCTTCTTTCTCCTTTCATTTCTTTACCCTTTTTTTTCAATTATACCTAGGACTTTCTAGTTCTAAACTATTGGTATTGTCCATGGGTAGATCCCTCCGGTTTTGGCGGATCATAGGACGATTTCCTAACCTTAGTCACCTTATAACTTCATGACTATCCTATGTTGCCATAAACCAATCATTTGAAAATCTCTCAAAGTGTTTATGATTGTAAAACATATATTGTTAATACTTTGAGAGTTTTGCATTTTCAGAAATACTCCCCCTTCACATGTGCTCAAAAGTTTTTAATATAAATTTGCACATGTCGGGTGGAGTTAGCACTTTTGAATTGATTGATTTTCAGTGAATATGACCGTTAAGAGACACGTTTACATCACTAGTTAGACTAGCTTGAAATTACTACCCGTCCTGGTCATATTCAAAGAGAATCTCTCGAAAATGGTACACTCTACTCAGACAAGTCCGTTGCGAGACACGTTTACATCACTGGATAAACCAGCTTGAAATTATTACCCGTCCAGAACAATTCTTTTCGAGTAATGACAATTGATTTTCGTCAATTCTTAGGTAAAATCTGAGTCGAGCTTACGTGAGATTTCACACTTTTAGTTACCATATTTTAATCACATACTTATTCCCCCCCTCTAAAATAGCATATTCATGATGTTTTTGGAAAACCTTTGGTTAAAATATGCTTTTTGAGGTTTACGCGAAGAATTTCAACAAGAACTTTTTAGTATTGAACAAAGATTAGTTTCAAGTACTCCCCCTCAACAAGTGAAATAACCTTTTAAGAGGGGATACTTGTTCTTTTGGGCAAAATTTTGAAAAACTTATCAAAATTTTGATTAATTTTACTCAAAAGTAAGAAGCTTTCGCTCCTTATATTAGGATTGAGACACTGAAGCGTACCTCAAGGTCATTTCTGTACAAGTATGGGTTGTGCACTATTATCTGTGCACAAGCAAGTATTATGAATCAAGAAAAATATCCAACTCTTACATCATTCTGTGCTTCTGAAGATAGTGAAAACTGGATCAGGTCTTTGAAAATTCCTGATCGGGAACGATGGTCTTCCTCCAACATAGCTTTCAAGTCTCCTCATCTGGTCTCTATGAACAAGCCTTTTCTCGATCTTCAGAATAAATTGATGAACTTCTCTTAATTAAGAAGTTGTCCACCTGCTAGTCTTGTAAAGTTCCCGATCTCTAACTCGAATCACCAACCCATCACGGACTTTCTTGAGCGTGTGGTCGCAGAACTTATGAATCTCTTTGTATCCCATGAAGCTGTTGATTGAGAGATCACTCTTGTAGACAAACCTGAAGGTTGGTTCTTTCTTCATGGTATGCTGGGGCTCTTGGTTGATCTCAGGAAGATGTAGAACTGGTGCGGTTAAGTTGATCTTCCTTTGATAGCTCTCGACCCCAAGCTGCAAGTCTTCTACACGTTCTTGAATGATCTTCCTTCTGATAAAGTATAGCAGTGAAGTGCTGAATGCGTATGTAAGTTCCGTGGAGAAGTGTTGCATTTTCCCTTGAACCTTGATGAGATACATGTCTTCAAGATCGTTGAGGTTCAAGTCTGGGAAGTCTGCTTTTGAAAATGTATACAACTTCTGGTCTTGTCTTCTAACCTTGATTTCTTGTAGAAAACTATAACCATACCTCTTTTCTACTTCAAGGCTAACTACAGCAATTATCCTGAGATCACTCAACACTGGAGTTTACTTTTGGTCTCGCCAGTTTACTTTTGTACCATGTTTTCCTCTTCTAAATCCAGTGATATATTCCCAGTTGCGCATCTTGATCGTACTGCACTCTGTTAGTAACGAAGAGTCTTGTAGCAGTTTCTTCGATGGCAGGTTGTGGATAGCTTGCTGCAGGAATTAGGGTTATAGAAGTTGCATACTTGGGTTGACACTTGATGCCGTGCACAAGAAGTTCGAGATCGTTGTTGAAGAAGAATCTATACGGGACAGCAGGTTGATCTGAAGTTCCCAGCACCGGCACAGGCTTTGTCCAATCTGTAATGTATGGTTGATTTAGTTGAGAAGTACTATCAACCACATGCATGTCCGGATTTGTCCAGCTGAACTCACTTGACATTGCTCGTGCAATGTTTTCCAGGTGATATTCTAGCTCAGCTGCACTGGAAGACCTATCTTTTAACAAATTGAAGGCATCATTTTTTATTCGACGGAGTTCTCCTTTAGCGAGCTTTTTGATGCGTTGGTCACGTTTGAGTTTTTGCGTGAACTCAAGTGTGCGACTTTCGTTCATGGAGTCATCATCTACATAAGGTTGAGCACTGACAAGTTGATCGAACCATTCATTCCCTTTTGTCGTGTCTTCGTCCAGCCATGAGATAACAGTTGGTCTTTTGGATGTTGTTTTCTTTCCAGGCTTAGACGTTGTTGCTTTAGTCTTGGGAGGAGAGACTGGTTGATCTTGATGCTGTTGAAATTCTTCATCTACAGTGAACTCAAACTGATGCTCCATTGCAGTAGGTTTGGAGCCGGAAGCCTTAGGTGGTTGGGTGGCTGTTGTGGTTGCTGAAGTTCCAACAGGTTCTTTAAGTTGAGAAGCAGATCCGCTGACACTCTTTGATTTCTAGGCTTGTGAGTTCGGGTCTGGGTCTTCGTCTTCTCTTGGACGTTTACCTTTGTCAGCCTCATCTTTACACGACTACTTCAATATATTCGCCTTTATAGCCTCGGAGATGGCTATTTACTCAGGAGTTGGTGAGGTAATACTTGTTAAGCTTTGAAATAGTTTAAGTTGAAGCTCTTCCAGAGTTGGTTCTTTAGGCTTCGTCGGTTGGGTTTGAAGGGAAAGTGGAACTGTAGCCATGATATTCCTGAGAAGACCTTCGATGTTCAGCTCAAATATTCCTCCACTTTCTTAGATGTGATCTTAGGCAAGTACTTCTTCAAGTATTCTTTAGTATTGCCCTTGATTACAGTGAGCATCCTTTCTTGAAAGTCATCTGAAAGGAATTTATCGACACGAGCTTTGGTGTCTTGAAGCTCGTTCACTTGTCCAGCAAGGCCGGTGACCATATTTTTCAAAGTTTTGATTTGGTCTCGAAGCTGGTCAGCTTTCTTGGCTCTTGCCAGCTTCACAGCCTGCTTTACCCTTTTTGAAGCTTGGGAGATTGCTTCATCCCTTTTGAAGCTAGTCATCTTTCTTAGTTTCTTTCTTGACTTACTTGTTGTTGCTTTTGTTGGTGGTAGTGAAGAGTATGTAGATGATTCAGGAAGTTTTTGGACTTACTTGTGTCATGGGTAATTGGAGTAAAGTGTGGAGGAGTGGTTGGAGGTGTTTGAATATATTCGTTGGCTTCCTTTTCCTCAGCCCTTATCCTTGCCAACCTTTCATCTTCCTCCTTTTTCTTTTCCAATTCCAGCTCTGCAGCAGCTTTTCTGATCACTTCCTCATCAATAAGCACCTTCTCTGTGTCATCATCCTCATCCATATCAAAATCTCTAGTCTGTTCCTCGTCATTACCGGGTTGATTAACCGTGTCTGAACAAGGTGGAATAACTTTTGCTACAACTCCAGACCCATCGGGTTGATTAACCGGATCGACTAGGGTCTGGCCTTCATCAAAGTCTTTAACGATTTCCTCACTGTTTCTCATCTGTTATTCAAGCATCATCTTCCTCCGCCTTTCTTCATCAGCTTTAAAGGACACACGACTTTCATCTAAAGCAATCTTGGTAGCTATTTCTTCCTTGTAGATTGTTGGTTCATCATCGATTTCCGTGTCAGAACTGGATCCTTCTTCCTCAACAATCTTTTCTTCTTCTGGCTCGGGCTTAGCAATCTTGACCGGAACTTTCCTTTTTGTGTATTTAGGAGGCCCTGGTCTGTTCTTCTTAGATGTGCTGCCTGACTTGCTACTTTCCTTCGATCAAGTCTTAGCTGGAGCAGGCTCATCATCGTACTTGCAAAAACTGACATGTCCTTCATTGAATGCTCTATCATAATTGATGTATGCTTTCGTTTGCTTTATCTTGTCCGTTAGAAGAGCTTCAGGTAGTCTCATCCCTTGTTTGCGTGTGCTTCCTATAGGGATGTAGACTTGACTAATGGTCTTGTCCATAGCAAATAAATGCTTTTCTTGGTCTTCAAAACGTTGAGGGATGTCATTGTTGTCTTCAAGTAGATAATAGATGATAAGCTTGGTGTATCTGACAAACAGGATTTTGGTGAGAGGTTTGAGGTAGTGACTTTGAACTTGGAAGACTATGTCCTCCTAGATAAGTCGAGCATAGTCGATTTGCTTCGGGTTAACAATGCCCCAAAAGATTTGTAGATGAGATAGACGAGGGTTCTTATATCCACTTTCCCTTTCGGAGACTGATCGGGCCAAGATATAATATATCATTCTCCAAGGTTGGGGGATTAGCTTGGCTTCGACCTTGGAAAATCTTTTCAACGGCTTGTCTGGTTGTACATCATAGCCAATCTCCATTAGGAAGTTGAGAACATCTTCTTCAGAAGGTGTTGGATGGAATTTCTTGGCAGGTGCAGGAGCTTCTGGCAAGAGTAAGGCCTTGCGATGATAGTTGACATCTACAGTCACTTCCTTTCGGTCCAATGTGCAAGTAAAAGATTCTTCTCGCAAGTCCAGCTTCATTGTGTGCCACATTTGACGAATGTAAAACTCGGGAATAGAAGCAGACTTGTCTAGCATGCTCCTACACTTATGCAACTTGAGAATCTCTATGGCTATTTGACAGGTTGGTTCCGCACACTTTATCTTGTGAAATTTCATGCGAGCATTGTTCTTGCCAATTTCCACATCGTAGTCTTGTGGAAAAGTGTTTTCCTTGGTGAGCATTGGGAGTTGTTGTTGTGCAGCCATTTGAGATATCTGAAACATCAATCAAAACAAATTTGCAGGATACATGAAGGTCAGCAAATTGTTAATCTTGTTATCATTCATGTGACCCTTTTGTTGCTTAATTTGATTTTACATGTTTTAGTATTGTGTGGATTACTAGTTAGAAACTGATTTCCTTTAATTGTACATTAATCAATTTCGACAACTTGTGATTCATTTGAATTTCGACAGTTTTAATGAATTGCGACATATTTCTTTAATTGCGACAGTTTTCGCCAATTCCGATGGTTTTTAGAATTCCGACAGATTTTTATCCAATTTCGATGACTTTTGAATTTCGATGACATTTGATCAATTGCGATGAAAAAATCTGAATTGCAATAAGCCATGTCCAATTGCGATGGAAATTTTGAATTGCGATAAAGTTTGCCCAATTGCGATGAAAATTTTGAATTTCGATAAGTTTTGTGCAATTGCGACAAATTTACCCAATTCCGATGGATTTTGCAATTCCGAAAAGGCTTATCCAATTTCGACGAATATTGCAATTTCGACAATTTCTTACACAAGAAATTGCGACAACACTGTAGACGTACATTTTCTTAAATCTTTATCGAATTTGGTTTTCCTGTCCAATTTAAATCACATCACAAGTTATAATATTCTCATTAAAACACTGTTTATCAAATTTGAATGCAACATGTTGCAATTCCGACAAACCCTATACTCAGAATCATCGAAATTAATTTAAACATGTTAGATGTTTGATTGTTTGATTCCAATAGATTCCTATGATGTTTCAGAGTTCATTGGTCTGTAAATTAACACTTTTTAGCCAAAAATCAGTAAGATTGAACCTGGTCGAGTTCATCTTAAAACCTACACATCTAAATTAATTCAAACGTGTTTCTGGGTTTGATTCGATGATCAAATCAGGTTATATGACATATAAGAACACTATCCCAACCAATTAATTAGGCTAAAACACAATCATTTGATTTTTCCCAAATTAACGCATAA
Organism: Artemisia tridentata subsp. tridentata; assembly: GCA_021014915.2. Lineage (NCBI taxonomy): Eukaryota > Viridiplantae > Streptophyta > Magnoliopsida > Asterales > Asteraceae > Artemisia > Artemisia tridentata. The sequence continues at coordinate 169,113,345 of CP139501.1, read as the reverse complement.
CCCTAATCATGAACAATCATCAATTCGAGTTTCTGGGTATAATTAAACACTCATAACATGTTCAAGACTTAATTCCGACCATATCCCACCATTCAATTTAGTCTCAAACACTTAACATCATTTTAGCCCAATTCGACATAAACCCTAAACCTGTTTTAATCGATTTAGAAAAATTAAGTCGTTGGATCATAAAATCCTTGAAAACCATGTCTTATAATCATGTAAACAATGTGTAAGCACTCACAGTTTTGAGAATTCTTGAACGGATTTGTAGATTGAATTTAAGTCGTAGATTGAGTTGGTAAAGAAGTAAATGTGATTTGGTGAAATGTAATAACTGCAATTCAGATGCATTTATTGCATTTTTATTTGGTTTTGTTAAATATTTTAAGTTTCCAACTTTGTCACATAAAGTCCCTTAACCACATTACTTTTCAATCAAAGTCCCTTACTTACAAATTTTAATAAGACTTGACATAATTTTGACAAGAACAATTTAATACACCCCCTTGACTTATGAATATTAGAAAACATTTTAAAATCAACGCGGGTATCACAGAGATAATATTACCACCACATTACAAAACAACATTTTTAAGGAAATATGCAAGTACAATTTTAAGGAAAATTTTAAAATTTGAATTTCATACTCCCCCTCAACACTTGTTCGAAAAGAATTGATAATGTGTTTAAATGAACAAAGTGTTGATGGAAATTTTGTACTTGCATGTTTTTTTTTTTTTTTTTTTTTTTTTTTTTTTTTTTGGAAAGAAAAATCTTTTTGGTGTTTTTAATAAAGTATTTACAAAGGCAGTTTTGGTGTTTGACTTTCTTAGTTGTTTGTAAGAAAGTTGTTTAAATCATCTGGAGTCAAACACCGCATGCCAATTTGGTGAACTAATTCCACAAATCTTGCATGGGGCAGGGCTTTGGTGAATAAGTCCGCTAATTGTTATTCAGTGCCCACAAAATATAATTCAATAGTACCATTTTTCACATGCTCTTTGATGAAATGATATCGAACTGCAATGTGTTTTGACTTTGAGTGTTGAACTGTGTTGCAAGAGATGGCAATGGCACTCATGGAGTCGCAGTATATGGGAATCTTGTTGAAATTGTAACCATAGTCCATCAACTGTGATGGTATCCAAATGACTTGAGCACAACATGCTGACATGGCTACATATTTGGATTTTGTAGACAACAATGAGGTACAATCCTGCTTCTTTGACTGCCAAGATACAAGTTTTTCTCCTAGAAACTGCACTCCCCTAGATGTACTTTTACGTGTATCTAAACATCCTGCATGATCAGCATCTGAAAAAGCAATTAGTTCAAAACCAGAATCCTTTGGATACCAGATCCCCAAATGGATGGTTCCCTTTACGTATCGAAGGATTCTTTTAACCTCAGAGAGGTGTCTTTCAGTAGGTCGAGACTGATAACGGGAGCAAAGATATACAGCAAAAACAATATCTGGTCTGCTGGCTGTTAGATACATGAGAGACCCAATCATACTACGGTATTTTGTAGGGTCAATTGGTGTACCATATAAATCAGCATCCATCTTTGGGGATGATGCAGACATAGGTGTGTTATACGTATCACAACTTGTCATGCCATGTTTCTTTAAAATCTCAAGAGCATATTTGGACTGGTTTAGAAAAATACCACGGGGGGATTGATGAACTTGAAGTCCTAAGAAGAACGTAAGTTCACCCATCATAGACATCTCAAAATTTTGTTTCATTAATTTAGCAAAAGCATTTGAGTACTTTTTATGTGTTGAACCAAAAATGATGTCATCAACATAAATTTGAACAATTAAGATGTCTTCCCCGTGTTTTTGAATAAACAGTGTAGGATCAACTGATCCTTTGGTAAAGTGATTAGCAATTAAGAATGCGGACAATTTGTCGTACCATGCCCTCGGGGCTTGTTTAAGGCCGTAAAGGGCTTTCTTGAGTCTGTACACATGATTAGGATTATCTGGATCGATAAAGCCCTCTGGTTGTGTGACAAACACTTCTTCACGGAGTTGCCCATTCAGGAATGCAGTCTTCACGTCCATTTGATAAACGGTGATGTTCTTGTGGGCAGCATACACCAGAAACATGCGGACAGCTTCAAGTCTAGCCACTGGTGCAAATGATTCTTCAAAGTCAATGCCTTCTTCTTAGCTGAAACCTTTGGCAACTAGACGTGATTTGTTACGAATAACTATTCCATCAGCATCAAGTTTGTTTTTCCAAATCCATTTAAGTCCGACAACATAGACTCCAGCGGGTCTTTCTACCAATTCCCAGACTTCAAGACGTTTGAATTGATCGAGTTCTTCTTGCATTGATTCAATCCAATTGTCATAAGTCATGGCTTCTTTAATGTTCTTTAGTTCTGCTTGACAGACGATAAGTGCATAAATGCATGTTTCACCATCTGTGTGAAGTCTATGTCGTGTCATGACTGGAGTGTTTGGATTACCAATCACATTTACTAAGCGATGATCTTTTGTCCATTTGTGGGTTGAAGGGTAATGTTGAAAAGTATTGTGCATATTAGACGGATCCAAATTGCTTGTAGACGACTCTGCAATATCGGGAACGGTTGGAGCCGGACCAAATGGATTAAAGAAAGCATTTCCGTCATAATTTGCTGGTGCGGGTACTTCTTGTGGTTGTAGATCTTCAGCTGCATTCTCAGTATTGGAAGCGGTTTTTTCTTCTGTTGATGGAGATTCAGTTGGAGGTGCATCTGTAGCAACTGTTGTTATTGTAGTAGGTGTATCAGGTATAGAATTATTATCAGGTTGAGCAGCGGAACTAGTAGATACATATGGTGCACGACTTGCAAAAGAATCATCGAACAGTGGAGCAAACAAGGTTTCTAATTCCTTACGGTTGAGGGAGAGTGGTGCAGCAGATTGATCTGTAAAATTTAGACAGTTAGTAGCGGGTACTAAGCTGTTTTGCTCAGAAGCCATGTCTGTAAGCTCATCGAAATTAGCATGGATAGTCTCCTGAATTTTTCTAGTACGACGGTTCCAGATTCGAAAACCTTTAGAGTTCTCACAATATCCAATAAAGATACCAACGTCAGCTTTGGCTTTTAGTTTTTCAAAATCATCACGATTATTATTTGGGTAACAAAGGGCACCAAATACATGAAAGTAATTTAAATTCGATTTACGGTTGTGAACAATCTCATATAGAGTTTTGTGATGCCGTTTGGTGATCATAGAACGGTTTCGAGTGTAACATGCCGTGGAGACAGCTTCAGCCCATAGGTAATCAGGTAATTGAGCGTTGATTAACATCGTCCTTGCAGCTTCCACTAACGTCCTGTTGCGTCTTTCGACAACCCCATTCTGTTATGGACTTCTTGCAATAGATGTTTGGTGTTCAATTCCCACTTTCTCAAAATAATATCGAAGAGTTTGATTCTTGAATTCAGTTCCATTGTTTGTTTTGACTTTTCTGACTGTATTGCGAAGCTGAACTTGAATTTTAGTGAGAAAGGTGATGATCATTGAAGGAGCTTGATCTTTTTTTCGTAGAAAGTAGACCCAAGTCCATTTGGAAAAATCATCGACAATTACCAAAATGTAGCGTTTCCTGTTAATTGTTTGAACACGCATCAGGCCACACAAATCCATATGAAGTAGTTGAAGAACATGATCAGTACTGTGTTTTGTTTTAGAAGGGAAATGAGCACGAGTAATTTTTCCTTGTTCACAAGCTCGACATAAGTGATCTTTTGCATATCTAAACCTTGGAAGACCATCGACTAGTTTATGACGAGCAAGTTCAGTCATGGTTTTGAAATTCAGATGAGACAGTCGTTTGTGCCATAACCAGGATTTTGTTGAATGTGCTTTAGAGAGTAAACATATAGGAGAAGAAGCGGTCATGTCAGACAAAGAAATGGTGTAAAGACTAGTTCCGCGTTTGCCCGTCATGAGATCGTTTCCTTGTAAATCACGAATGAAACAAGTTTTCTCCCGAAAAGCTACTTCCAAATCACCATCACAAAACTGACATACTGAGAAAAGGTTGTGACCAAGGCCTTCGACATAATATACACGGCTAATTTCGATGTTGCCATTGAAATAATCACCATAGCCCATGATAGCAGCAAAATGATCATTCTCGAATCTGACAGTACTGATGAACTTTGCAACAAATTTTACTAAAAGTTTGAGATTACCTGTCATATGTCGGGAATAACCACTATCAACAATCCATAGGACAATTTGAATCACCTGCATCACATGAAGACAAAAAATATGGAGTGATGGTAACGGTGGAACCCGTTGGGTTAGTAGCACAATTAATAATCACTTTAGGTAACCAAGTGAAACTAGGTTTCCTTTGTAACCAACGTTGCCATGTCCAACTAATTTTCGCTTTATTCATAGTGAATTCGCTAGTTGAAGGAATTGTCTTAGGAGTTGTATTCACAACTATGGGTGTGTCTATGACATTATTAGAAACTACACTTGGCGGTTTTCCAAATATAGACTTAGAAGCAATAGTGGGCCTAGAGGAAATGCCAGATGTGCTTTTCTTATTACGAGATAAAAGAGATTTTGCAACACACTTTTTATGATCACCAGATAACATGCTTTTACGAAAAACACACACAAGAAGCATCAACATTCAAAACATTCAAAGTCTTAGCATTCGTGACATCAAGATTAGAATTACTAGTTTTTAAGTTTGATTCTAAATCAGACGCAACATGCATTTTATTCAAACTCCTAAGTTGGTCTTCTACTTCTTGATCTTTTAGTGTTCCGCTCTTACGTTGCCAGATACTAGTCTTCTTTTTGTTGTTTTAAGGCTTGGATCTGCTAACGCTAGGAGGGGTGACTATTCCTGTAGAAGTCAAAGCATTCAAATTAGTAGTCTGAGAGGATGCTTGCCTAGCTGTTTTATCCATTTTATACATTCCTGGTGCAATCACATTTGTGTGAACAAACTTCCCTTTTTCAAGTAATTTAATTTTCTCTTTGAGTTCAATGATGATGTGATACTTTTGTTGAATTTTTGAATCCAGTTCTCGATTTAAGCGAACAGTGTCATTCCGATTTTGACAAACTTCATCAATGTCCTTTTCATATTCGAAAATTTGACGTTTTAAAACAGCATTTTCATTTTCAAGGTTCTTAACTTTGGATGTTTTACTGTTCTGAAAAGACATTGTTTCTTTTTAAGTTTGCAACTTTAACTCAAAATCAAGACTCTGAGTTTGACACCATTGCAGCTTCTGATTGAGTTGAAAATTTTCTTTTGACAGTTTACATTGCACATCATCATTAAGTTTACTGACTCTCTCATTTTCTCTTTTTAAATCCACAATTTCATGTCTCAATGTTTCAGTGTCAGCATAGTGATCATCAACAAGCATAGCATTGCAAGACACATAAATTGAATTCATAAACACAGAGATAATATCAGAACTTAGAACATCTTCCAAGAGTCGATCAGCTTCATTTTGTAAAATTTTGTTTCGACGTTTTTGTATTGAGATCGCATTTTCTATTGCATCGAAAGTGTTCATCATGGATGTTACTTCTGTTTGAAGTTCCTGTACCCAGTGTGTAGCACAAAGACGCAAATGTTGAACATATGGTAAAAATTGTTTTTGAAAAATTTCTCTCTTTTCTTTTTCGTAGGGAGAAAGAAAAATGGAAACTATTATCTCAGAATTACGTTCAATTGCTTGTTCCAAAAATTTTATGTTTTCCATAAACGTATCAAAATATCTAAGTACAAGACATCCTTTCGGTAATGGTGCGATTACATCAGAATTTGGTAAAGGACCATTTACTTGTGCCACTGGTTTAACAGGACCAACCTCAGAAGAAGATTTATTAATTTGTATTACAAACCATGATTGTTCTGTTTTATCTTGTTGAGGAACGAAGGTTTCGGTAATATGAGGTATTCTCGAATAATCAAATGGTTTATTATACATGATATTGCTCATTTTTTATCGACTCTCTTCTTCCTATTCATGTTCTTCCTCACAATTATGTACAACAACACGCATAATAGAATCATCAAAAAGGTGTTCTGCACTATACAACTTTGGATTTTCCTTGAGTGCTTTATGTAGAAAACGTGGTTTGTCGTCACCAATAGCAAAACCATAACCTTGGGGATTTTGCTTAAGAGTAAACTTTTGAATTGTTGTTACAGACTCACCAGTTTTATAAACAACTTTTTGAAACTCTTTTAATTTACATTCCAACTCTACAATTTCCTCAAGATAAGAATCAATCCGTTTCCTAGACACTTGTTTATGTTCAGAAAAACAAGTATAGCAAGTTGACAACTCTGTTTTTATTTTTGAAAGTTCAGAATTTAGGTGTTGAACCTGTTGTTTGAAATCTAATTTTTCTTGTTCCATTTGAGAAATCAAGTTATTTTTGGAAACAGTTAATTCTCGTATTTAATGTTCTAAATCATGTTCTTTGACATAAGCCTTTTGGAATGCAACTTCAAAACTTTGTTCGCGTTTTTCTTTTGTTTCATAATTTGTAAGTTGTATTTTATAGCACTCAAGATCCTTAGTTAATAATGCAACTTTTGATTTTAAATTTCTGTGATCTCATTGCATTTATCAATCTTTGATTTTTGTGAGTCCAACTGGGTTTGGGTGGTCAATAGCAAGGTCAGGAGTTCTGGATCTGAACCAAGCAAAAGATCATTTTGTTCAATTTTATCATTATTATCGTCATCAATTGGATCATCAAATGTAACAACCGGGTTAATTTGATCTTCATCAAATGTAACAACTGTGTTCATTTGTTCATCTTCTTGAGGAGATAAGAATGAATCATCTTGAACAACTTGTTGCTCGTTTTATGCAGATGCAGATGGTGATACTATTTCATGTATTAGACATGTTGAATCAGGTGTCTGAGACAGACCGTTAGTATCATATACTGGGCCTGTGTCACTCATGTGCAATTCCTGCATGTTGGACATAAGCATCACGGCTGCATTTGCTTCCAAGTCTTCCATGTCATCATCAGAATATGCACTTGCCATGAAGTTGTTCTCTTTTTCAGTGAGAGTCCCCCCAAATTCATCTTTGAGAGCAAGAAGTAGTGCTTGCTTTTGAAACACACTGCCTCTTGTTCTAGGTTTGGGACATGCACTAGCCATATGACCTTTCCCATTGCAGTTGTAACATTTAACCATTGTATTTCCAATCCCTTGATTCCCAGTCTCAACTATTTCAGCCCTTCTCTGAGGAGCACCAGCATTGTTCCTACTGTTACTTGCTGCATTAAACCTTTTTCCAGTTCCTGTATTTCCCATGTAACCTCCTGATCCATTCCTTCCATAAGCACGATTCTGAATTTCAACTCTTCCATCTTGTACAACAGCTTGATTCCTTGTATTGGATGAAGTGCAAAGACGATTGTTGGATTTTTCGAAGAATTTGCTAAAAGCACGAGCAATTAATGCAAATCCTTTATTCAATGAGTTGAATGCATCGTCTTCATCACTGTTTGTATTGGTGTAAAGCATGGTATCCGTGTTGTCATAGGGAACAAGTTGATTGTCAATTGATTGTGGTGTTGGTTCATATGGAATGAGTTGAGTCGATGAGGTTTTTTGAGGATAAGCAAAGTGATGTTGTTGTTGGACAAAATCCTGGTTTGACTATGGAGGTGGAGCAAAGTGAGATTGAGCTATTAATGCTAGTGAATTTGGAGTTGAAGACGGTGAATAACTACCACGAGCAGCTCGATCTTTGTCAAATTCTGACTGATGATGCTTCAAGTAATCATACAACAACCCATAAGATGCAATGTGTAGATTTTTTGCTTGATGAAAAAAGGCGATATATTTATGCCAATCTGGACCAAGACAACTGAGGAACTCTGTCCAAGTCATTTATGATGTTGGTGAACCTATGGTAGTAAGACTCTAGTGATTCTCCTTCTTCAATCATGAACATTTTGTATTCGAGATAGATTTTTGATTCCATATCTTCTTGGTTCAGTTCAGTGTCTTCCATTAGAAGATGAACGTGTTCCCACATGTCCTTGGCAGTTTTCTGAGCATCAATACTTCTGAAGATTGGATTAGGAATTCCCTGAAGAATGTAGGACATTGCAAGTTCATTGGCTTCACAATGAAGTATTTGTTCTGCTGTAAGCTGAGCATCAGGAATAGGGGTCACAGTTGCTTCTCTTGGGGGAATAGCATTTGGATCTCCAGGAACCGTTGTAGTTGGCATTTGGAATGGTCCTTCAATGATAGCCTTTTTCATGTATTTGCCATGTGGTGTCTTGAGTTCGATGAACCATAAGAATCGACTTGCCCATTGAACATAGTTACCTGGAGTGAGCATAGGAGGTGTGTCTAATGATCCAGCTTCATGTCTTGATTGTTGACTACTTATGGCTTCACACATCTGATCAAACCAATGTGGTTGTTTTGCTGGAAGTGGGTAGGACTGCATTGGTTGTTGTTGATATGGTTGTTGTTGAGGGAATTGTTGTTGTGGGAAAAATTGATGTTGTTGCATAAAGAGTTGTTGTTGAGGATACTGTGGTTGTTGAGGATATTGTTGTTGCTGATGATACTGCTGTTGTTGATTGTAAAAGTAGTTGTAGTTCGGTGGTTGAGACATTCTGTAGAAGTAACTTGTGTTCTTATGGATCTTGTAGACAATTGAGAAGTGTGTTGTGAGTTATAAAGTTTGGTTTTGGTTAAGTATGAATTAAGATGTTTACTGTTTACTTTCAATTCTGACAAACACTGTTCACATTCAATTTCGACAAACACTGTTCACAGTTGCCAATTGCGACGAGTTCACTGAATTGTGATGGATTATCTGAATTCCGATGAAACTTACGATTCTGAAGGATTTATCCAATTCCGACAAAAGTAGCTGAATTCCGATGGACTAATCAATTTCGATGGATCTTGGGAATTGCGATGGACTTTGCAATTGCGATAGAACTTTGCAATTTTGATAACTTATCTTAATTGAGATAGAACTTGGCAATTCCGATGATTTCTCACAAACTTATACAAGATAGGAGATTTCCTCATAGTCGAAGTATTTTCACAAGCTTGTACAAGCAAGGAATCTACTGAGTATACAATTCCGATAAGCCTTTGGTCGTCAAATCCGATAAACCCTTTTTGTTCCAATCCCGATAAACCCTAATCTCCAATTCCGATAAACCCTCTTAATGAATTCTGATAAACCCTTATATCTAATTCCGATAGAAACACAGTTTAATCAAAACACTTTTTTCCAATCAAAAACGATGTTTAAACTGGATCTCTTTGGATCAAAACATTTAAAAACACTTAAATAATAAGAAAGTTTCAAGCTTTAATGTGTTAAACGAAATTTGAGCAATTTCGATGAGGTGCAACTAAGTAAACCGAATGTAAATCTAATGTAAATAGAAAAAGATCTAAACTTTTGACTATAAATCAAACTTCTAAACACTATAGAGATCTTAACACTTTACAAGTGTAAAGAATAAGTGCTAGAAATGAGATTTTGTCACTAATGAACTACAAAACAAAACCGTATATTAAAATAAGCTACGAACTAGTCACAATCACACAACTCAATGATCTTCTAGCGAATGATACCACCTGTTAAGACACTAATTAAGCATAACACAAGTAATATAGCATGTAATAGATGAGTGAAAGAGAGAATAGAAATAGATGAGAGGTCGGATTTCAATTCACATGATAGAATATCAAAGGTTCCTTTGCATTAGTGAATAAAACCAAAAACTATAAGAGTAGTATTACATGATTATTTATAGGCATTGCACTAAGGCAACACCATGCTATGATCTTCTAGAAACTAAGCTTCTAAGTCACGGCCCATAGGCCTTCTAATAGGGCCGTGACATCTTAAGCAAACTTAAAGGCCTTAAGCAACCTTGTACAATAATATGACCAAGACTTGATTACATATGAAATGTGTTCCCAACAAGCTTAATACTAGTGATAAAGTTATAGATCTAAGGTCCTACAAGTGGTATCAATCGCCTAACAATGATTTAGGAGTACATGTGTTTCGTTTTTTGAGTTGAAGCTTTGAAAAGGTTGCGTTTTTCGTATAAAAATGTGAGCTTTTTTGTTTAAAATCTCAATTTTTTACATTTTCTTGGTTAAAGTTGTTGTCTTTCTTATAGTTTTATTACTTATTAGTGAGTTTTGGCAAAAAAAATCGCAGCAAAAACGTCAAAAAACTTGTTTCGTATCGATTTAAAAAGTTTTGGCTACTTATCGAATTTCTTCAAATTTGGTTATAAACGTTAAAGGTCTCAACTTTATTGTTATCTAAGTGTCTTTAAAGTTGGTTTTTTTGGTTTTTTATTCAACTTTTATAATATTTGTTTGTGTTATATAAACTTGTGCTCCTTTAAAAACTTGTCCCATTCAACAAAGACTTGAAATTCAAGTGGTTTATTTGAGAGAATTAAGTTTTAAGGTTTTGTCGAAAGGAAACGGTTTTGAATTTGTTTTAGGGTTAAAATTGTGCTCTAAAATCTGTCAATTCATCAAAATTGAAGTTTAAGGTTCACATGAAATTGAGTTTAAGGTTCATCGAAATTGCAGTTTAAACGTTCATCACAATTGCAAACTTAAGTTCATCGCAATTGGTCATCAAAATTCATCAAGGACAATTTATTCCGATCCAACGATTACTCAGTATTCCCTTGCTTGTATAAGTTTGCAGAATACTTCGACTAAATCAAAATCTTATAATTTGTACAAATTAGATAGATATTATTGCAATTGCCTAAGGGTCTATCGAAATTGCTATCGAAATTGTAATTATCGAAATTGCCTAAGGGTTTATCGAAATTGGGATTATCGAAATAGGGATTATCAAAATTGCCAAGGTTTATCGCAATTCAAGGTTATCGAAATTGCCAAGTGTTATCGAAATTGCAATTATCGCAATTGACTATCCCAATTGGAATTATCGTAATTGGACTTCTCGCAATTGGACCAGTCAAAGTTATCGAAATTGCAATCCATTCAAAGTTATCAAAATTGGACCAAACTGAACAGTGTCATCGCAATTGAACCTTAAAAGTTGACTTTTGTATGACTTTTTACGACAAAACTTCAAACGGCTATGACTTTTGAACCGTAACTCCATTTTCAGCCCATAACCTATCAAAACGACCGTGCGAACGAGAAGATCGACACGTTGAATCAACAAAAGTTCATTCAACCCAAACTTCGAGGCCCAAATCCACTCAGAAAAGAAGTTATCGACGTTTTTAAGTTTTCATACCAAAATTTCACTACAACAACTTGCATTAACTCTCAACAAACACAACTCCTACATCATTGAAACAATCCAAGATCAAATTTATCACACATAACTTCATTAAAGGCAACTCAGCAAGACAGTATCACAACTGCTTTGACAAATGCTTTTGCTTTATTCTCCAAGTCATTAAACATCAGTTACTCTCAACCAACTAACAACAACCAATGGATTTCATCGTACACTCACAATACGCAGTTTGCTCAACCGAGTATACATATGGGTCAACAAGGACAAATGGTTGAAGTTATTGGTAATCAGCAAGGATATGCTAAGAGTATTTAGATGGGGAATCAGATTCAAAATGCAGGGCAATATGCTGGAAATCAGAGGGGTCAGATTGTAAATCAGAATGGGATTAATCAAAAAGGGAATGATTGTTTTATGACTACAATTCAGAAACCTACCTCTGACGTTCATAGTGATGATTTGGGTTACAATGGTACAAATTGCAATGTCAAAACAATGACAAAAGTACAAAATATCCAGTACATGTTGATGTTAGCAAATAAAGAAAAGTCGGGAATACTGTTGATAGCAGAGGAATGCGACTTCATGGTTGCAGCAGGTGCAGAGGAGAATGCAGCAGATCTCATGGAAACTACAACTTTATGGAAAATCAGCAGGAAACAACATCAAGTAGTGATTCTGATATTCTTCCTACTTATGACACAGAACCACTCCATGAGGTACAAAATTATGGTAATGATGCTAATCCGTTTGCTCATGAGAAGCCACATTCTGTGCCTCCCGAACCTAATTATGACACATATGTGGGGGAGCAAGTTAATAGCAATATTAACTATGAAACTCCAGATATGGGTCCTAATGGAGTTCAAGTTGCACAGAATGGTGATAATGATGAGGAAACCCGTGCTTTCTTTGAATCATTACTGAATAATTGTAGCATTGAGATTGGGAAAGTAAAAAAGGTCAATCGCGAGGCTAAGGCTGCGAATGAGAAATTGACCGCTGAGCTTGAGAGGTATAAGGAAAACGAAAAAGCTTTTGAGTTCAATAAAAAAAGAGAATCAGAATTAGAAACTGGTTATAAAAATTCCGTTTCAAGAGACAAACAATTGCAAATCAAGTATGACACACTTGATGTTAACTTAAACATGAGAATAAAATCTTTAAACGCGGAAATTTCTGATTTGAAAAACCAACTTTCTAAACAAAAATCAACTTGTTCTGATCTTGAAAAAGAAAACAAACAATTGAAAGCAAATTTTTCAAAACGAGAAAATGATCTTTTTGATGAGATCATTGAGAAACAAGAAACAATCAAAAAGTTGGAAGATTTGCTTGTGAAAACGGGTCATTCAAGTCAAACGATTCATATGTTAATTAAAGACCCAAACCCGTATTTACATACAATGAAGAAACTGGCTCTTTGTTGCAAAAACCTTTATAATCTCAAGAAAGAACAGAATATTTTGTACAATGGAAATATCATTTATGTTGAACATGATCCTCCTGCTGTTCGGGATTCTGAGGAAACGATAGAACTTGTTGAAGAGAGTCGAACTAAAATGAAACAAAAAAATCCAGACTTGAAACCAATTGATTACAACAAACTCAACACACTTTCTGGAGTTAATTTTGTCCCTAAAAAACAAACACCAAATTTTTCCAAAAAACCAGTTGTCCCAAAACAATTTTCAAAACAAAAAGTTGTCTCTAAAACTATTTCAAACATGGAACAAATGTCGTCGAACAATCCTTTTAACACAAGTGCTGCTAGAGGATTTCTAGATGATGTTAAAAAGAGAATTGAAACACTTCAAGGGATTATTAAGTCTAAAACTACTATCAGTATTAACAAATGGCATTCCAGCTTTAATGCAAAAATGAAAAAGGTGTTTGAAACCGAAATTACTATTCCATTGAATAACATCAATGCGAGGGTAATTCATTTTGAACAAGCATTTTTGAAAGAAACAGCTGACTTTCTCAAGCACAAATCCCTGGTTAAGGAGGCTAATGAATGTTTTGAACAATGCAAAATTTTGGAAAATTTGAATGACTCTCCTTCGAAGCAGTTTTGTCTACTGATATTATGTCTTTAATTGTGCAAACATATTCTGTTGAAGACGATGAAAGACTACGAGCTGAGACCTCCGCAATTGTTTCAAAATACAAAAATGCTCTTGCAAAATTTGAAAAAGAAAATGTGTCCTATTTCAAACAACTTGATCGAAAATCTAAGGAATGCAAGTATGACAAATTGTCGTATGAGTGTGCCTACAAGGACATGCATGAGCAAAATGATCTTTTGAGAGACAGCTGGACAGTCTAAAAGGGAAGGGTATGGATACTAAGTTTGCAAAACCATTGACTATGGAGAAACCAAATACTTCAAAAACGGTTGAAAAACCAAAAATGTCTATTTCTCAGTTTTCTCCAAAAGTCGATGCAAAAAATGATTTGAAAAAACCAGTCACTCCACATTCTTTGCTCATCAAGAAAAGAATATTAAAGATTGATGAAAAGATTGTTGAAAAACAAAAAATGGTTGTTGAAAGAAACACAAATGTGGTTGCATCTGGCCTTTCTAGGAAGAGTACACCGAATGTGACCACAACAACTGTTAAAGAATCTATTGGTTCTAATGGCATGGTCCAAAATCAACATCTAGAAGAAGCTAGGAAAAAGGCACAACTTCGAAAAGACGGAATTTTAGGTACAAAACCTAGGGTGATAAATTCTACAAGATTCCAAGGCACTGCTAGTAGTAGTAAACCATTACCTAGGAAATCTCAACTAAACACTAGGGATTGGCTTACATCTAAGAGTAGTTACGCAAAAGAAAATGCTATGCATGTAGAATGCAACACTAAGAATTCAAATTCCTCTTTGAACAAGAAACAAATTCCAAATGACTGTAGTGACAAAGTCAAGATTGCTGTTTTAAACAAGAAAGTTGAATTTGTCTGTCCTACATGTCAAAAATGTGTTTTTTCAGCTACTCATGATGAATGTGTTGCACAATTTCTCAAGAAAGGAAAGTCAAGTGCCAAGGCACAATCCACTAAGACACCAAAAAGAACCAAACCCGTTGACAACAAGAAATTTTTGAAACCTAATAGGTGGATATCTACAGGATGTAGTTTTTCAAACACTGAGACTTTCGCTGCATCTGATAAGAAAACTACGTCTAGATCTTACTCTAGGTGGATTCCCACAGGAAAAGTTTTTAAAACAGTTGGTCTTAGATGGATTCCCACAGGGAAGATTTTTGATACTTGCACCAAGACAAATAATAGTGATAATCACCAAAAGGAAGTAGAAACCATTACAACCGTTGATAGTCAACACCCTCAGAGTGATGATTCATGTACTTCTAACACTGTTATTTTTGAAACCTCTTCGTCTTTGGTTGCAGGTGATTCAACTATCTCAGAACCCAGTTCATCAGAGGATTCTAATTCTGTAAATTCTTCAAAATCATTCTTTCAATCTTCTATTTTTGAATTTCCATTTCTTTTATAAAAACAAAAACAAAATAGAAAATTTGAAAAACCAACAAAATCCATATACAAAAGTATAAAATTTCAAAAATACAAAAACAATATAAAATCAAAAAAAATAATAACACAAAAAATATTCTTCTTACGATATGTCTCTCGTATAATCGATATTCTGTACGTTTCTAGAAATATCATTCAACAAGGATATGGACATGTACTGATGCTTGAGCGAGAGTTCTCTAAAATGATTTTCAAAACATGTCGTTTCTTTCAAAAAAAATCAAAATGGCTTCTGGACACATCAGTTCAGGACCCGCGCTTCAAAGAAAGAAAAGTGCTTAATCAAAACAAAGGTTTTAAATATTTTTTGAGAACTTTTCCTAAAAACAAAATGGCTTTCGTATACTTCCGTACGAAACCCGGCCTTAAAATGATGGCTTGTAAGTATTTCAGCTTACAACACGAACTTCAAATAAAGGAAAGTGTTGTGCAAAACCAATATCTTTTTCAAACACTTATCCTAAAACAAATGAAGATAATTCTTCTACAATATCTTCAAAGATTTTCAAAATCTTATGTATTTTGAGCAAATTTCCTTCAAGATTTTTCAATACGATTTTTCAAAATCTTTCATAAAGTTCTCAAGATAACTCCATCCAAACATTCTTTCTTTAAGGGGAGTATGAAAATACAAAATGTTCCCATTTCATGTAAAAACAAATCCGTCTATCCCTCCAAAAGCTTTTCTTTTAACCAGTTGATATAAAAAATATCACGGACATGCTATTTTTGAGGAGGAGAAGACGTGATTAAATTGTGATCAAAATGTTTAAAGATCGTTGTTGAATCTCAAAAGAGCTCGACTCAGAAATTACCAAAGAATTGATGAAGCTTAAATGTCAGTAATCGAAAAGACTTGTCCTGGACGGGTAATAATTTCAAGCTGGTCTAACCAGTGATGTAAACGTGTCTCGAATAGGACTTGTCTGATTAGAATGTACCATCTCGAGATATTTTCTTTAGACTTGATCGGGACGGGTAATAATTTCAAGCTAGTCTAACTAGTGATGTAAGCGTGTCTTGAATCGGTCATGTTCACTGAAAATTGATCAATTCAAAAGTGCGAACTCTACCCAAGATGTGTAAATCTATCTTAAAACTTATGAGCACATGTAAAGGGGGAGTATTTCATAAAATGCAAAACTCTCGAAGTGTTAACAAAATATTTTTTATAATTATTGTTGATGCAAATAATGTTCTAAAAACATTATTTCTATCTTTCGATAACTTCACGTTTTGAGGATGACAAAATGTGATATCACGTTACGTTAAAATTAACTTAAACAAGTTTTTAATTGAAAGATCCTGTTTCTACACAAATCACTCTAAAACAAAGTTACAACTTAACTAATGATCAAAGAAGTGAATTTGAGTTTTACACTTCACATTTTTATGTGACAAAACATTTTCTTCAAAAATATACTTTACAAATTATTTTTGAATAATTAAGAAATGTTTTAATGGAAAAATATGTTTAAAATACATAACAGCTATTTTTCCCCCCAAAATCAGCTCCAAACTTCCCCAAATAAGTTTTCACCAGAAAAGACAAAAAATGGAGCATCTTTGTCTGACACGGCTCCACGGTTCCACTAAATTTAGTGGAGCCGTCGGTGATTTAGTGGAGCCGTCCCCCTACAACGGCCAGATTTTTTCTGCCTATAAATACCAGTCTACTTCACAGATTTTCTTCACCCTTTCTCACACAGAAACTTCTGAGTTTAAATCTCTCACACCATTTTATTTTCTTGATCATTTAGTTTAGTTTTTCTTTTGTTCAAGAGTGATCCAATCATCCAACATAGAGATCCTCTTCAATAGCAAGAGAAGAACACAAAGTATCCAAGTTGGTACAAGGTGTTGTCATTCCTCTTCAAGTGCAAGAGAAGAACTCAAGGTATCCAAGAAGATACAAGAGTTATAGTAGTTGTTAGGTTACTTGTAACATTTGTTACATCCTTGTTGTATCATAGCATACATCAAGATCATTTTTCTTTTGTGAGAGTGTGAGTGAAGATCATTGTGATCTTATAGAGATAGTGAATATCTCTTGAAGCCATTGGGCTTGTGTGATTGATCAAGAAGATCAAGGGTCAATAGGATAGTGTTAGTCAAGTGAGGGTTGATCATTGTAATCGTGTAGATATCTTAGTGATCTCTTGAAGCCATTGGGCTTGTGTGATTGATCAAGTGTGATCAAGGGTAGATCAAGTAGATTGAGTCTAGTGAGTTGAGTGTGTGAAGATCAAGTGGATCATAGTAGATTGGTGCTAGCTAAGATTAGCACTCGACATCTAGCTTAGTGTCGGAAAACAAGTTAAGCGACGTGTACGGTTTTCTCCGCCTTAAGGGAGGTTGTTGACATAGTGCTTGAAACTCTCGAGTGTGGTACTCGGGGAGTGGAGTAGGACGAAGAAGAGCTTCGTAGCCGAACCACTATAAATCCTTTTGTCCCGGTTTGATCCTTCCATCTCTAATATTTACTTTCATTACTTATTATTAGTTAGTTTAGTGTGTAGTTCATATTGGTGTTTTTTAATTGCACATAAGAATCGAATCAAAGGTTTCCAATAGCAAAGTTTTTAAGAAGTCTTAAAAGAACTAAAAGAACTTAAAAACCGGTAAAACTATTCAACCCCCCATCCTAGTTTTCCACAATTATAAACACTTTGAGAGATTTTACAAAAGGTTTTATGGCATGTGATCTATGAACCAACCTAGGATAATCATGGAGTAATAAGGTGATTAAGGTTAGGTTTATGTCCAATGACCCGCCAAAGCCGGAGGGATCTACCCATGGACAATTCCAATAGATTAGAATTAGAAGTCCTTATGTATGATTGAAAAAAAGAGTAAAGTGATGAAATGAGAAAGAAAGGGTTGAAGAATTAAAAAGAAAAGTGAATAAAAGGGTGAAAAGAAATAGCCCTTCATAAAACTTAGGACAAAAACCGGGTCAATACATCTGCTATCGGATATCACAAAGATGATACCGATATTGAAGACAAGACGTCATGGACCCAGTGACGCGCTGCATAACCCCTCCTAGCCACTCAGGTATCTCTTAAAAGATATTTGTTTCATTTCTCACGGAGAACCTTGCATAATCTATCGACCTCTCACTCCGAGATGTGTTGGTATTGAAAAGGCGGCACTCTGCTCCATGCCTCCGACAACTAAACCCAAAATGCACGTAATCGAGTCTAGAGCCATGAGATTCATCAAAATATCTCATGCGATACACTTTCCAAATCATACACTGGTGTTCATCAAAAAGAGCACAAGTTGTAAGAGTCATTTATGAGATCTACGGATCTTGCCTTACATATTATGGTGGTTACTTGTTTCAAACAATCTACAGTCGTGGAGTGATACTTCGGTATACTTCAGCGGCTCACCTGAACTGTTGATATATTTCGGTATATCTGTGTAAGTCTTCTTGAGGATATTTAATTCAGAAACAACCTTTGTAAGGATTAGAGAGGGTTCTCACACTATCCTATCAATTCTCTCGAAGTCTGAGCCTGTAAGTGTTGGAAAACCCGCCAAGGAGATTCCTTTCATGAATCAAGTCCTTAAGACGTGACTCTCTACTTGGATTTTATCTATAGTATTAATAACTGTCCCTCAATGGGATTCGGAAGGCTGATGTGCCCGACCAAGGTGAATGGAATCAAGACATTCATCAGTAAAACAATCGTAGTGACCTATTCTCTAAGAAAAGTTCACCGTGATCGATTGGTGGTTTCAACTAACAATATCAATGCAGGTACTGATGAAAGTCCCTTTGGAGAAAGACCGTGCACCATCATTTCATTCATCAACATCTTCACCTCCACATACACATACTTATGAAGTTCATCCTCAACAAGCTCAAATCAAAGAATGTTCAAAGACAAAAGTTCAAGTGAAAGACAATGAGTTACGTCAAAGTCAAAGAGCTAATCAAGAATTCAAGAACAAGTTCATGAATCGATTAAGGAAGACATAAGTATGAAGTTCAAAGCCTTTCCAAGAAGTATGAGTATGTTGGAGAAGACGACACGACAAATCATTAAAGATATTGATTGAAGGCAACAAAGATCAAAAGACATTACTTTAAAGATCACAAAGCAAGAAGGAACAAAGAATCAAGGCTATTCTATCATGACACAAAAAGTTCAAGACAACAAGCTTCAAAGATCAAAGATCAAGATCACAATGAGAGATCTCAATGATCAACCCTTAGGGGGAGATTGTTAGCAATAGAAGTGTTGATCATCAATGGAATCAAAGAGTGATCTCAATGATCGCCCCTTAGGGGGAGATTGTTAGAAATAGAAGTGACGATCACTATTGTGTCATCGAGTCTTGTAATAGTATTGTAATAGTCTAGTATTCTAGTTAAGGGTAAACGAGCTTGGTTTAATCTAATATTGTTTAAGGTTATGTCTAGTCCATTACAAAAGCCCAAACCTGGCCCATCTCTCTTTTCTTAACTATAAAAGGCACCTTACTCTTCATTTGTAAGGTGGTGCTTGTGTGTGTATTGTGTGTGTTTTATGAATGAAATTCTCTATTTCTTTCTCGCCTCACTCTCTCTCTCTCTACAAACGGCATACATATCAAGTCACCACCATCTTATACGAGCTTAATACTAGTGATAAAGTTATAGATCGAAGGTCCTACAGACTCTAAACATATTTTAAACATTCTAAATGATTTGTTAAGGGGTTTGATCATAATGCCACATAACAAACATGTACGAACCTGTGTTGTAGCATACGAGGACTTGAGATGTCGAGAGTTGTGGAATGTATGTTGAGACAAAATATGATTACGAGTAACTTGTACATTTTACGTTATGTATCAAGTTACATGTTTGTCATCAATCATAACAAACGAGACTGTATAGATTAAATATCGTAATATTTAAACCAATAAGACCAAAAATGTTTCTGTCCCCAAGGATCCCTTCTGAAAGGGATCCGGCTGCTTAACCCAAAGGGATCCGTTGGGATCCGCCATACTGGGTAACAAATCCGGGTTTTGGGTAAGAAATTTCAGGTCTTGGGTTTTGGGTTATGGTCCATGGGTCATGTATGATGTCAAATACATCTTGGGTCATGGGTTATGGACTTTGGGTCATGGGTCATGAACTTTGGGTCATGGGTCATGGATATTACCCATATGTGATGTCATGCATGATGTCAAGCACATGGGTTATGGGTTATGGTTGTGCTCCATGGGTCATGGGTCTTGGACATGGGTTTTGGTTTTGTATAGTCCAACTCCATTAACTAGTATATTTCATTTAGCTAGTTGTTTTCTAAAGAATGTATTTTATGAAAATGTAAGTAATAGATATTACTTATAAGTGTTTCATAAAAATGGTTTTGGTTTTATGTAAACTATTTAACTAAACACGTTTGATGGTTATTTTGGGTTTTGATCATAACGCAACATAACAAACATGTACGAACGTGTGTTGTAGCATACAAGGACTTGAGGTGTTGAGAGATGTTGAAAGTATGTTGAGACAAAATATGATTACGAGTAACTTGTACATTTTACGTTATTTATTACAAGTTACATGGTTTGTCATCAATCAAAACAAACGAGACTGTATATATTAAATATCGTAATATTTGCACTAACATTTTAGATGCAAAGCAGGATGCCAGGATTGCTAAATGTCATGAAGTGTGATTCGTTGTTTAGTACAGCTTTAAATTTCAAGTATTTCCCGTTAGATGAAAGAATCACCTGAGGACAAGTGATAACTCGATCTTCCGGAGTCGTATTCCTCGACGAGATTTGAATTGAAAATTACGTTATGTCTTTTGTTTAATGCTTGATTATAAAATATTTTTGGTTTTTTATGATTGATTTTAAAAGCTAAATAGAAAAATAAAGGAAAACTACAAGCAAAACAATAATATAAGATCTAAAAAGATAATAATAAAGGATATGCTTGTCAAGTGAGGTGAAAAGATCGTTAAGTGTGAATTATCGTTTAAAGTGGTGAATTAATACCCGTTTTAAAAACAATTTTCTCACAACGTTGGTTATCGTAACGGCTTTTGCCCGTTAAAACAACCAAGTAAATAAATCTAAAATGAATCCGGAAAATATTAATTAACAATCTTCGATACCCGTTTAAAAAGAAATATTTTCTCACAACGTTGGTTTATTTTGAAAACAATTCTCTTTATCTAGGTAAAATTACTATATTTAATTAATCACCCTAACAGCTTTTGCCCGTTAAAATAACCAAATTAAATCCAAGTAACCAAAGATTATTAATCAACAATTCATAAGTTTCCACACTTAATTTCTCAAATCACCAACACTTAACAGGCATATAATAATCTACTCACTACACATATTAACTAAGCTAATAATAACAAATAAAACATTAATAAGCATATTAAACTAGTAAACTAAGAGTAAAAGGATAAGAAAATAGAACCTGATCCATAAAATGAGACGAATAAACTACCTGATTTTATAAACTAAACAAACCATAAAGTTTACTTCTTAATAAGCTTTAATATGACCAAGTAGTTAATAAAGTTTGTGACTTTATTAAATAATCAGCTTTATTAAGATTAGAAAGCAATAAACTTTAGTAATAAGCTACCTTATAAAACCCTTAAGCTCCTTGCCTTAGGATGAAATGAAAACAAGCTTAAAAATCAAAACTTTATAAAGGATTAGAACAAATAAGCAATAATATGAATCAAATAAGCTATGAAAAAGCTTATTTATTTAAAATTACTAAATTTTAATGAAAATAAACTATGAAAAAGCTACAAGATTATAAAAAGCACTATACTTTAATATTAATAAGCTAAGAATAAGCTAAAAGGTTGAAGCTTTTTAAGAAATAAGCACTAAAAACTAATAAAGATTGAAGGTTTTTGTAAAAATAAGTAAAAAGACTATTAGAACTATTAATAAAGAGAAAAGAAAACTAGTAAATAAAAAGTGCTTATTTGAATAAGCTATTGAAAAGCCTATCCCAAAAGCTAATCTAAATAATCTCTAAATAAGCTATAAGGTAAAGCTTAATAAAGATAAAAATATATGAAAAAGAAAGCTTAAAGTGAATAAGCTATAAGAGAGCTTATCACAAATAAGCCAATCTAATAAGCTACAAAAAGCTAATAAGCAAATATAGATTATTAGATGAGAAAAGAAAAAGAGAAGAAAGAAAGAGATGTAGAAGAGGAATAAGCTAGTTAATAAACATAAACATCATCTTCATTAAATAAGCCAAAAGATTTTACAAATAAGCACTAGAAAATAAGCTACTACTATAAAATAAGCTATATTAAGCTACTACAAAGAAATATATCTACTCTATAATTTATTTATCCTACTCTTACACTAAACTCAACCCTACTGTGTGTGTGAAAAATAAGAATGTCCGGTTCCATTGTCTTGGATCAAGTGAGGTATTTAAAGCCATGGTTCTCGATCCTGCTGTTGTTGGTGTCGTAGCATGCATAAGACCACTCGGCAAGGGAGTGGTTCCTTCACCATTAACTCAAAAATCACGCGCTATGTCCCTTGCCCTCCACCCATTTCCACGCGCTGGACACATTTCCCAAAAGCAAATTCGGTGAAGGCTTCACCATTCAATAATTTTCGAATATGCTGCATATATTAATATGCATCCGTTGAACCATCAATAATTCAATAGGTATCCGTTGCACATGAGGTAAAAAAAAAAATATATATATCAACACCCCCAATATATATATATATATATATATATATATATATATATATATATATATATATATATATATATATATATATATATATATATATATATATCAACACCCCTAATTTTTCTTCTATAAATACACACAAAACCCACCATTTTTAAACACAATCTCAAATCTTTTAACACTCTTTTTATCAAAAAAATGTATCAAGAAAACACTCCTCAAAACATCAATCGTGCCCAAATGAATTCCGATACGATTATGTTCACCGACTCAGAAGAAGAACGAGAAGTTACAAGTCGGAGATTCAAATTTATTGCAAGATCGTTGTCGTTTTTTAAAAATACACGAAAAGCAAATCGCCCGGCGATAAAACGCCTTCATCGAGATCATTATGGTGCTCATGAACGTTTAGTCGACGCCTATTTTTCTGAGAACCCGTTCTACGATGAACGTAGTTTCCGAAAGAGGTTCCGAATGAGTCGAACTCTTTTCAACTGGATAGTTCGGGAGGTAACTATTCATGATCCATTTTTTAGTAGTAATGTTGATTGTACCGGAAAAGAAGGCATTTCAGCGTTGATGAAGTGCACCTCCGCAATTCGTCAATTGGCATACGGCGCGGTTCCTGATGCTTTAGACGAATATCTGCAGATGAGTGAAAAAACTTCTCGTCGATCACTTGATCATTTTTGTAAGTCTGTTACGGATATTTTTGGTCCAGAGTATTTGAGAAAACCCACTATCACTGATGTCATAAAGCTTTATCAACATCACGAAGAAATACACGTCTTTCCGGGTATGTTAGGAAGCCTTGACTGTACAGATTGGGAGTGGTTTGGTTGTCCGAATGCACACAAAGGTCAATATGTTAGACGTGATCATGGTTCGACTCCGTTCATTTTGCTGGAAGCGGTTGCGTCACAAGACTTATGGATATGGCATGCTTTCTTTGGTACTTCTGGGGCGAACAACGACATCAACGTTCTGGATAACTCTCCTTTATTTAACGATCTTAAACAAGGAATCGCACCGGAGATTCCATTTGTTGCTAATGGGGTAACTTACCCATTTGGGTACTATCTTGTTGACGGGATATATCCGGAATTGGCAACACTCGTTAAGACGATTTCAGAACCAACAAATGATGACCACAAGAGAATAAGGTATAAGCAAAAGCAGAAATTGGCAAGGAAAGATGTAGAACGGGCATTTGGTGTTTTGAAGAAGAAATGGGCGGTACTTGTCAATCCCACAAAAATTTTGAAAAAGGAAAGAATAGTTAATATGATGTATACTTGCATCATATTACATAACATGATTCGAAAAGACTAAAAAAATGCAATATCTCCCGAATGGTACCCAGAGGAAGCATATCAACCGGATGACCCCATACGATCTGATGAAGAAATGCGAAAGGTTATTAGGTACATCAGATCCTCTCAAATGCATCAAAACCTTCATGCCGATTTGGTTGAGCATTTGTCTCGTAATATTTAATTCCAGTTTTTAATTTAGTATTTTTAATTTCTAAGTCTGTGTAATGTTTTTAAGTTATGAATAAAAGTTTTCTATTTTGTATGTATACGTTTTTTTTATTTATATTTTTACGTTTACGTTTTTAATTGTGTGAGTATTAAAGAAAAAAAAAAAGGGAGTTAAGGTGAAGATTTGTTTTGACTTGACGAGTAAATTGTGAAGTGAGGTGAAGGGGAGTGAGAGGAAAGAGAAAGCTGACGTAGCGCTGATGTGTATGGTGAAAAACTTGTATCCCTGCCATCTAGTCTAAGAGACAAACACGTGGCCTCCAACAGCTCCTTCCTTCTTTCTTGTCGACAAAGGAGAATTAAATAAGCTGAACCTCGTACTATCTTCCAACATAGGCGACACGCGGCGAGGCATATTGGCTGTTGCATTTTGATAATGGAGCGAGTGGAGGTGCCCTGGAAGTAGACGCGCCTGCATGAATTAATTTAGGAGAGTTGAATTCAATCGCTGCCTTCCAAAGCATTATTTTGAGATTCAATTTATTTCAACCTTTTGTCGCATGTGCCAAAGAAGTAGTAGGACCACATGGCCTTTGGTCTCTTTGATACCTCATTTCTTTTCTTTTACACTATGTTCTCAAGTTTATAAAAGGAGGTAAATTAAAGTAAATGAACTATCACAACAAAAAATCATGTTCTCAAGTTTTTGGAAGTAAATGGAAGTAAGGAAAATGGAAGTAAATGAGGTTTGACTCTTTGTTTTTTTGGGTCCACACTTTCCTCCCATATTTGGGATGGAAAGGAAGTAAATAGAATAAGACAAAAACGAAAATACTTTAATGTCAAAAATACCCTTTGTCTTTAGTGTGTATTTATTATGGAGCAAGGTTATGATAGTAATTTCACAAATATAAAAAGTATAAAATGGGACCACCTACTTTCATTTCTTTACTTTACCTTTCTTTCACTCCAAACTTAAGAACACAATTATTTTCATAACTTCCATTTCATTTACTTCCATTTCTTTACTTCCATTTCATTTACTTCTATTTCCCTCTAAAATCATACTTGAGAACAGAGTGTTAGGTTCTACTATGGTAACATCTTTTAGTGGGTGGGTCTTCTCTATTTTTGGAGAATATACAATCCGACAAAACAGATAATACAAGCGGCGGCAACAGCAAAAAGTCAACACACCCCCTAGTAGGGGTGTCAGCGTATAACAGCCCTTTCTTTTATGTGTTTGTCGTATGTGATGGTTTCCAAGACATCATGTGGGACTGTTTTCTTCATGGGTCATACTAACCGGACGGTGACTAGTGAGAGGGACTATATAATAGGGTACTTTTGTCTTGGGTCCCATCAGTTTTCTTCCCATCTGTCATTTGTCCCTTGCACGCGCCCATGCTTGAGGTTAGTAATTCTCTTTTTTTTTTTTTTTTTTCATTTCATTCACGTGGCCATGCATAGTTTTATTTTCTTATTTATTATTATTATTATTTTATTATTATTATTATTATTATTATTATTATTATTATTATTATTATTATATATTAGAGTTAACTAAAAAAAATATATTAACAATAATGGAAAAAAAATTAATTTCGAAATAAAAAAGAATTATTTTTCTAAAAAAAATTTCGGAAAAAAATTTGTAAAAAAAGTTTATTAGAAAAAAAATTTAATTTCGAAATAAAAAAAATTTAATTTCGAAATAAAAAAAATTAATTTCGAAATAAAAAAATTTAATTTCGAAATAAAAAAAATTTAATTTCAAAATAAAGTAAGTTGTTGTTAAAAAAAATTTAATTTCGAAATAAAAAAAATTAATTTCGAAGTAAAAAAAATTTAATTTCGAAAAAAAAAATAATTTCGAAATAAAAAAATTTAATTACGAAATAAAAAAAAAATAATTTCGAAATAAAGTAAGTTGTTGTTAAAAAAAAATTTAATTTCGAAATAAAAAAAATTTAATTTCCAAATAAAAAAAATTTTAATTTCGAAATAAAAAAAAATAATTTTGAAATAAAAAAAATTAATTTCGAAATAAAAAAATTTAATTTCGAAAAAAAAAATTTAAGTAAGTTGTTAAAAAAAAGAGGTTAATGTGTTATCGTCATTGTTTAATTTAATAATAAAAGTTGTTTTGTTTAATGTGTTAACGTTAACGTGTTATTATTTAATGTGTTAACGTTAACGTGTTTGTGTTAATGTGTTAACATTGTAGTTGTTTAATGCGTTAACGTTAACGTGTACAAAAAAAAAACATTACACGCAAAATAAACATTACACTAAAAAATAACACATAAAATAAACATTACAAAAAAAAAAAAAAAAAAAAAAAAAAAAAAAAAAAAGTACTAAAAAGTACAAAGGTACTAAAGTACAACAAAGTACAAAAAAAAGAAGAAAAAAAAAGTACAATTGTACCTCCCTACTAGGTAGGGAGGGTTAGTATATGAATAATAGGGAGGGTCAGTATATCACGAGCCTTTCTTCATTTCATTCTTTCTTCATGTGCTTTATTTTGCAAAAGATGTAAGTTCCAGTTATAAATGTTCCATTATATATATGTTTAATTCTCGTACAAAACGCACCGTTTTGCTCCTCTTTTTCCCGCCAAAAATTGCAGGCTAAATGCAGCCTAAAATGAGCCTAATCTGTCGGCCTTTGTAACTATGTAGCCCATGTAACCCAGTTATTATCTAATCCGTTAGATTATATCTTTAGTTCAGTGGCAGAAATTAGGAAAACCCTAACCCTAACCCTAACGCCCTTTTCGCCGATCCATGTTAGGTTTATGCATCTCTTGCTTATGGTTTATGTGTTTTTTCGTCTGTTTTATCCAATGGTTTGCGTATCTTTGTGTCAACTTCAATGTCAGTGTCGGTCTAATGGAAGTTGCTATTTTGTTTGATATCTGTATAACTTGATGGTTTTTCTGATGGATGTGAAAAATTATTAGAAAATCAGGGTGGATCTAATGGAGGGTGGTATTTTATTTGTTCTTTGTGTCACTTGATGATTTTGTGTTTTGTTTGTCGTTAGATTATCAAAGATTTACTTTTTAGGTTTTAATATGAAAGCAGCTATAAATTATTGAACAAACTTCTGATCTATATATGTTCTGAAAACGTGTTGGAGGTCAGTAGGTTGGCTTTAGCTTCTTTTTTTTTCATTAAGTCATTTAGCCTCTATATAATGGGTGTCCTAACTTTTATGAATGTCAATAAAAAAGAGTGGATATGGATAGATTAGTTTCAGTATACCTTTTATATGATCTAACACTTCTTTTATCCCTGCAAGTTAAAGAGAGACTGTAAAAAGCAATGAAGGTAACCTTTAGCAACCTTCTCCAGCTGCTTCGGATCCCTTTTTTGTTTTTTTTTTCCAAGGCGTAAATTTTTTTTAACCATAATTTTTTTCTGCGATGTCAGTCGTTTAGTTTAGCAGGTCGCTTTTTGATGGTCACATATTATAAGGAAGAAGCTTCTTACCGTACTTGCCATTGCAAATCACATGCAAATTGTATCCGACATAAGATCCCAACACATAAACTTCATGTGTGTTGCCAGGAAAACTACAGTTTGAAGCATGGGATTATGAGATTATCGAATGTATAAAAAGCCTGTGTATAATAAACAATAAATTAGACAATAAATGGGTTACTTGGGCTACATACTTACAAAGGCCAACAGATTGGCCTCATGTTAGCATCCATTTAGCCTGCATTGTTTTGCAGGAAAGAGAGGGCGAAAACAGTGTCGTTTTTTGCGAGAATTAAACATGTATATAATATCTGCCCGCAGTCTATATATAGATATCTGCCCGCAATCGGCCGTGTTCGTTGGCAGGGCAACCAGAACTTTTGTTGCAACCACAACGTGCCTTTAATGTCAATTCTATATGTAACTGTCTAAGCCTCATTTTTCACTATCTTGCTATAAGGAAGAACCTACCTTGGTTTACACACTGCATGGTACTGTAGTTGTGTTTTTTTGACGCTGCATTATATAATATGTAACTACCTAACACAATAGCCTGGAAAATCTGAGGGTATTGGCGGTACAACAAAAACGACTAAATGGCAGTGCGATTACCGGAGGGCATAGTATAAACAGCAGCTATGTGTATTTCTAGGTTTGTCTATTTTTTTTCCCTACGGTTTATGTGTTGATGTCTGATGTATAAGAGCATACTTCCGAAAAGGTTTGCACTTTCCATTTATTAGTTACAATAGGCCATGATGAATCTGTAGCTCTGATTAAAGAAGTTAATCCCGTCTCTTGGTAGGGCAAACTTTTAGATTTGCAACCGCGCCGGGTCTATTCGCTTCTTGCAATCATTGATTAATATCGGTCCAGTGATATAGGTTATTGGGGGTGTGAAATGGAAACCGCTATGCCAGTGGCCGGATGGCATGATGACATTCTTACCATTGTGCAACCGCCTTTGTTTGCGCAAATGGCAGAATTCTAACCTTCTTGACCATTTACCGTTTACAGATCCTAGCCTGATGATATATTTTATAAATTTTATGTTTTCTGAATTTTACGTTCATTGGTTTCGAATGTTTTTGTACAACCTGTGACTGTTATGCTTATATGTTTAACACAGAAGTCGGAGGCCGGAAATTGCAGGTACTATTCATCTGTCTGTAAAGAACATAAGCGTTTTTAGGGAGTTTGGTTAAATTAACTAATAAAATCTAGATACGCCGTTTGCAGGTTCTCTCCTTGAAGTGTAGCTATCAGAAAGCGAAAGGACCAAGTCTAAGCCATATATCAGAAAAGAACTTCAACACGAAAAGTCTTCAGCCGTGGACGTATGGATGCGGCTCTGAACTACTACTGTATTCACATGGTATGTGCACTCAACGTTCGTAAACTTTATCTTCAGCCCCTTTACATTTACTTACACTGATTTACTGTTTTTGCAAATGATAGCCTAGTGTCAAATGACGCAAGCTGATGTCATCTTCACCTTTTTTCAGGCCCAGTCCTTTACGTGCGTCCAACCTAATCCTTTTCTTTTTCTTGAGAATTGCTGGACCTTCATGAACTTACTGGAAATAGAATACCGTGCCGGTTGGACGGTCCAATAAATTTTAATATCATACGCATTTTTGATCCTTTTTTCCCAGGTTAAGAAACATCCTAATTTACCCTTATAAAACTAAAATTTATACTTACTCTAATCAATTTTATGGTTGCGTGTTCATGCGTGCACAGGCATATCATCAGCCTCATCTCATCTGACCATACCTACTGACTGTCAGTCATAAGGTATGGATTCATATTTATTGTAATGAAATCGTTGGCCAAAGATTCTAAACGTAACTTGCTGTATCAAAGGTCTTTCGTAAATTATAGTTGCTGATTCTATAAAAGTGTTCAAAAAAAAGTTGAAAGTAACAAGCTATGTATTGGATAGCCACATTATTTAGTCGATGAACAGTTTAACTTAGTAAATCAGTCTCGAGCTTGAACATAGTTACTCATTCTAAATTCCTATACAGTTCCTTTTGTTTTTTTCAACAACCTACCAATTTGCCTGGTGCAGGCTGTTGCACAAAAGGAGTTGAAACAACAAATGGAACTGTCAAGGGACTAAGAAGAGGTAGCTATGCTTCATTTTCAGTTCCATTCTTTTTTACAACCTAAAACCGGGAACTACAGAGTAACGTCACCATACACAGCATGCTACATTAAGCTTCATCTTGAAAGCCTCAATTATTAGAGCAGATCTATCTAACAATATATCTCAGTTCGATTGCTTAAATTGACTAAGTTCCCTAAAACCATTTGCCTATCAAACACACCAATACTTTTAGAGATCTCTGTCAAATTAAGCATTGGAACTTATATATATCGTTCGATAGATAAGCTCTAATAACCGAGGCGTGTTGATTATGATAATGATATAGTATGTATTGTTCATGACAGGCCACACTCCTTCATTATCCCATTCAACACACACACTTTTCTAGAATCGGCACTTTCTTCTACGATACACCTTCGTAATATATACATATACATGTATATATACATATGTGTATATATATGTATATATATATAGATATATACTCACATTGACTTAGTCTTTTTTTTTTTTTTGAGAGCCTCATTTACTGTTCTCTTTTATGTTTGTCCTTCACGATATCAAATACTGGTGCGTTGATGGATTTGACGAATTGTAAACGCATGCTGTCGTTTACGCTCGCTTGGCTTCATGGTTAGTACATAATACATTTATTTATCTAATGAGTTTGTATGAATTCCACACCAAGTCTTGACCAACAATAGGGTCTAATTCTGGGAGATTGGTGCGAATCGAAACAGAATAGTGTAACAAGTCATTTGGTGCAGATTTCTTCTCCACGCTATCCTATTTCGCTTCCCACCGATCTCCCAGAATTCAAACGTATCTTTGGGCACGACTTTGTGTCGAGCGAACTTTTGTTCCTCCAATAGCCTAGCAATGTGTCATATTGTTGATCATCACTTTTTGTCGAACGAATAGGCGACGTTGAATGTAGCTGCTTATGTAGGTTGAATTCCACAAGAAGCCTTGATTGGCAGTGGGATACAATTCTGAAAGATTGGTGCGAAATGGAATAGGATAGTGTTATAAGTGATTTGGTGCAGATCACTTCTTAGCACTATCCTATTTCATTTCCCACTGATCTTCCAGGATTGAAACGTATTGTTAGCCAAGACTTTTTGTGTAAGGAGCATACGACGTTGAATGTAGCTGCCTTCGTACTTCCAATTCCGCAAGAGGCTTTCATTAAGAGAAGGCGATCTGACCTATTACGGTTTTTGCATGCACTACTCTATCCAGAAAGCTCTATTTGTCGGGTTAGCTCATTGGATCATCCTAAATCCACTAAAAAAAGGTAACAACACAAGCCCCATACTCACCTACATATTCGGATTTGTTTTAGTTAAGTTGCCAGTTAAAGATCTTAACTGCAAGTGTCAAAGTAACAAGGTGTGTATTGGACAATAATATTACTTAGTGGACGAACAATTTTGGCCATTGCACACAGACATCTGAAATGACGAGAGGACCTACAGAGGTGTAACACCCCCGTTTTCGATATTCGCAGCGAAAATATAAGTTTGGGGTGCTACTTCATGGTTCACAGTCATGAAAATAGAAAACGACTCGAAAGAGACGTTTTAAATAAATTTGTTATCATTCATTATTTAAATCAGAGTACATAATATAGGTCCCAGAGGAAAGTTCGGAAATACGTTGTAAAACTTACATTATTCATTTGAATGATAACATATTGGAAACTCTTTTTATAAGAAGAAAGTCCACAGCCACTCCGTGCCAAGTTCGGACTTTTACTTACCTGAGATAAAACATGCTAAAAAGTCAACACAAAGGTTGAGTGAATCCATAGTGTTTTAAGTTATAATCAATTTGAACACAAGATATGTAGAAAGTAAATTGATAATATCACAGTACGGTATATTGCACTAAGCCTCATGACACGCAATGCGTTGACAGTGTCTAGGTTCTACAAACATAATTAAATGAAAGTAGTGTTGCCCCCGAGTAGGAGTCTGCCTAGAAACTCTTTATAGAAATCAAATATAATGCATCTGCCCAACCGGCTACCCCTAAGGATATCCATCCGGCTAGTACAAATGGGTCGTCAGGCCAATAGATCTATTCACTATATTCGCGCTCACCCTGCGGGTGACTAATGGTGCATGATATGAGAGACTTTTTAAAATAAA
Source organism: Artemisia tridentata subsp. tridentata (assembly GCA_021014915.2). NCBI lineage: Eukaryota > Viridiplantae > Streptophyta > Magnoliopsida > Asterales > Asteraceae > Artemisia > Artemisia tridentata. The sequence goes on along the minus strand of CP139501.1, from coordinate 169,081,516 downwards.
TATGAATATAAATTCAAATAGGCAAAAGTTAACCTAGTGCAATAACAATCAAGAAAATAGTTGTGTTCGTTTTAGTAGCATGTATCTCCCCACAAGTTTGGAAAACGTATAAAGAAAAGTGGGACTATGAACTCACCTTGGCAGTCTAGATGGAAAACAAAATCAACTAAAGTTGATAAACGTCTCCGGTACGTAACCTGGTTCGTTAGGTCAAATTTCAGTAATCGTTTCTGAATATATATAAGTTTTATTATTCGTTTCGTAACGTTCTGGTTATCGGTTAAATGTTAAATTCGAGACAACATGAAGTCTCTTCAAAAGTTGGATAAGATTTTATCTTATTGTTCGTTTTTATGTTTTTCGTTTGTTCGTTGGTTCGTTAAATATATATCTCGTTCGTTGATTATTTAAGTAAACGTGTTACGTTTAATAATCAAATCGAAGTATATATATATATATATATATATATATATATATATATATATATATATATATATATATATATATATATATATATATATAATAATAGTTATTACAAAATGTTACGCTTTCTCCCCTAAAGTTTCACATATTGACAATTTATACCCTTGAGCTTTGGTTAAATGACAGTTTATACCCCTATAGTTTTAAAATAACATTTTCTATCCCTGAGTTGTAAGTCGATATAAATTAATGTCCTAGTTATAAATCTAGTTAGATTTTTGACATAAAATACCCCTGGGACTCCCAAGTCGTTACACACGACGTCCTTATTTACTTAAAACGCGTTTTAAAATTTTCAAGAAGGTCATGACTTGTCAGGGTTCTTTTATAAAAGTGACAATAAGTTAATAAACATTATTTTTACCAATTATTAGTTCATGATTCGAGTTTATAAACTCGAATACATTAAAAGTTGCGTTCAAAAATAGTGACCAAAAGGGTAGTTTTGAGATGAAATAAAAGCAAGGCGAGGGCATGGTTTTACTTCGTTCTTTTTCCTACATGAAGTCAGCCAGGTGGTCTATTTACTAGCCAAGTTTCGTAATTTTTGAAGATCATTTAAGGGTTGAAATAAATTACCAAAGTTGGTCGAGTAGAACAAGATTTTAATAAATTTGGAAAAATTGTTTTATTTCTAGCGATAGGCAAATTTTTGGGACTGGATAACTTTATGATCACTTCATCTTTTTACAAAATTCTTCTTCCTAAAAATAGTTAGCTAGGTAGTCTATAACTTGGCAAAAACTCAGATTTTATGAAGGTCATTTAGAGGTCGAAAACTATGTCCAAAGTTGGGCCTTTGGACTGTTTCTCGACAGAATAGGAATTTTGAGTTTTTCAGCTTAGCGATAGGGCTATATTCGAGACACAACAACTTTGTGTTATGTTAACCAATTTATACCGTTCTTCTTTCTAAATTTTGTTAGTTAGGTGGTTTATATTTCGGCCAAATTTCAAATTTTATTGAAGTCTTCTAGTGGTCGATTATTAGGTCTAAAGTTGGTGACTTAGACTGTTTTAGCGATAGGAAACAAAAAAAGGAAATCGAATAAGTTTTTGATTTTTAAGGGTCCTAGCTAGTTTTTAACGTACGTTTACATGATATTGAGCATGTTTAATTTATCTCTAGTGTATTTTAGTGTTTCTCGAATTGTTTTTACCAAAACTCAATATATAGGGTGTGTTTGGTTACTGATCGAACAGAAAAGAAAAGGAAATAGGGTTTTTGATCATATTATATATTAGAGGTTATTTAGTGGTATGTTTTAAGTATTTTTTAAGTTTGCAAAAAAAATAATGAAAAGAACTAGAAACACTTACTTGATGTCTTTGGTCGACTAGAGTTTTTAGGGGGCGAATGGATTTATTTCTTGAACACAATTGCTTCTTCTTGATCCTAGGCTTTCTATGTACTTTGGTTATCTTATCTTAAGGGTATTTGATCAGTAGGAGATTTAGGTTGGGATGTTTGGTTTGTTCGAATGAGGTGTGAGGAAGAGGGGAGAATATAAGTTGGTATTTATAGAAGGGAAGAGTTAGGGTTTGTTAAAGTGATATTTAGGTTTAGGAGAGGACATGTAGATGTGCCAAACTCCTATTGGTTCCATTTGTGAGGAAGAGGGGGTTTGGACGTGGCCCTTGGAGTGGAGATGATGTGCTTGCTTTCTTTTCCATACAAGTGTCTATCTTGGTGATGTCATGATGATGTGGAGGAGGGGAAGCTAAGGAGGGGATATTTGGGGAAGGTTATTCTTAGGAAATGGAAAATGAAATGGTTTATTTGGATATTGGTTGAGTTCGAACTAGGGAATGGAAATGGGAGTTCGATTGGCTTAGTAGGGTAGTAACTTGGCTTTAGGTAATTGTTCTTAGGGTTTAGGAGGAGTAACAAGTTAGTTTAATGTTTAGGGTTAAGGTTTATTGTATGTATTTATAAAGTAGAAATTTAGTTAGGGTTTTATATAATTTGTATATGTCGAATTTATGTAGAAAAGGGAAAGAGTTTATGTGATGCTTAAATGAGTTGCGTTATGAGCTTAATGAAGTTGTACTAAAGTTTAGGAAATGAGAAAAATATATTTTTAGGGTTTTATCATGTTAGTTTATATATATAAACAAGTGATTTCATTGAGTTTTAAAATATATAAATAGGGTTTCGGGTTTTTATGCATTAAAGGGTTGTACTATAAGCTCTGTAGAGTTGTACTAAAGGTTTTGAAATATAGAAAATATACTTTTAATGTTTGGTTTAACTATAGAAATTATATGTTAGTTTTTGTTAGATTTAAAAGTATATAAATGAGATTTTTGGGTTTTGTGCATTAAGCACTTGTACACTAGGTTTAGAGACTTGTACTAATATTTAATGAGTTTAGGAAAATATATTTTTAAGGTTTATGCATGAAAGACTTGTAATTTATGCTTTAGAATAATTATATTTAGGGTTTTAATAAGGTTTTTATTAATATTTAGGTTTTATGCATAAAGGACTTGTACTTTGGCTTAAATGACTTGTACATTAATATTTTGTAAATAAAATCTTTTACAAATAAATTAGGGTTTGAAATCTGGATACATAAAATCATAGTTTTATGAAATTAGGGTTTTACTGGGAGTTAATATGGAATTAGGGTTTTTATGCTTTAGATGCTTGTACCTTAGTTGAATGAGTTGTACTTTAGTATTTTTAGGGTTTTGTTACTTTACATTTGTTGTTATGATATTTTAGGGTTTTATAGGAACTCTATTTGATAAGGAACGTTCAGTTTATACGTACGTTAACGAATTAACGTAAAATGAAAAATGAGATATCTTAATGTTTCATATGAAAATATTTATATAAATAAACATTAAATACGTTAAGATTGGGTTGCATGCGAGCACGTTTATCGAGGATGTGATCTACTTCACATAAGATAATAGTTATGATCAGATAAAAAAAATTTACACGTAGAAAAGGATAAGTATTCTATAAGTTGGTTTATTATAAAGTGGGATTTTCACAGTGGTTACAGTCACCCCCCCCCCCCCCCCCCGTTGAGGGAATCTCGTCCCGAGATTCAGTCTACGTTGGTTGAGTGGTTGGGAAAAGTGAAGTATAGAGATAGTCAGGCTTAGATTTCTAACCTATTCAGATAGGGAATATGAGAATGGGAAATCGTACAATGATTTGATTTACGATAGAAGTTTGATATGCCTAAAATGCCTCAAGTTAAAAAAAATAATATTATATATAATATTATCTTGTTCTTATGTCCTTAATTCCAATAGTATCGTCTCGCTGCTAATCCTAGGTTATATCTTTAACCTAAAAGGGTTATCTAGGGATTTTCATTCGATACCTAAGGGAACGAAGTTTGGTTAGTTTTATTCCTACTAGATGAATTAAATTTGAATTTTTTGCCACCTAATAAATTTAAAGACTGTGAATAGTGCTACCCAACGGTCGTGAATAGTAAAATGGCAACGGCTATGAACAGTGTTAACGGCTAGTTTTTCACCTATAAATACCTCATTTTTAATCCTCATCCTTTCACCACTAAATTTTCTCCTAAATCCTCAAAATGCCGCACCTTATTACATACCTAGCAATTGTTTACGTTGTTGCGGTTGCTACCTACATGGCGTATAATCCGGAAGAAGATCTCGAAGCCTTGGGTGTGATCCTAATGTTCGTCGTACCACTTACTATCGTTGCCTTTATCGTGGATCAGACATGGGGAAAATAAGTCTTGCGTTAGGGTTGTTAGTATGGTCCTTGTTGTGTTTCCTGGGTAATCCTTAGTGAAATAAAATTTATGTAATCCTTATAATTTTAGCACTTCCGTGGCTAACTATGTCACTATGTATTAACTTCCGAGGTTTCTAATAAAATTTGGGTTTGTCGTAAATCCTTGTGAGTTCCTAGGGTTTTTCTATAATTTTGTCGAATTCCTATCTTAGAGGTGATGGGTAGTAGTGGTAGACTTCTATTGTATTGAATCAAAAGTGATAAGTTATGAAAGATTTTGTTTCAATATTTTGCTTTTGAATGAAAATTGTTATTAGAAAATCTGAAAAGATAACTGTCCAATTTATTACATGATTCTTCCTAAATTATACATAGTTGATCAGGCTATGTATAATTGAGGACCAAATAATGTGATGTTTGGCTCAGTCACTATGGTATTTATTCTTTTCAAAAAGTTTTAGATGGTGTAAAACGCGTTATTTTTGGAAAATAACTTCATAATTTATTTTGCAAATGAATAAGAAAAGTTTAGTCTACACTACAGTGATGGGTTAGGGTTTTTCCTAGGGTACTAATGGGATATCCTCACAATAAATCTTAAGGTTCATCTAAGGTTCCTACAGGGTAGGGATAGTCTATTGTTCCGTCAAGTTAATATTCACCAAATTCCTAATGGTATACTAGGGTTTTGCTTAGGTACTATCTATGAATAGGGTAAGGAGGAATAGAGTAGATAATGAAGCTATACGCAGATTGAGATTATTGCGGAAAAGTTACAAGATGAAGGTTTCATACGGTAGAAAGGTAGTTTATTAACCTTAGGTTACATCCATCGTAACTAAGGTAAAGATTCAACAGGAAACATAATGTTGGGAATTAAATATTCAAGATGTTTAATATCGGATTCTACTCTAAGTATAATTCTGCTGATAGTGCAAAACGGTTTCTGCTGATGATGTTGATTCTGCTGATAGAGCATTTCACTCTGCTGATAGGCTTAACAACTCTGCTGATGATTCTGCTGATAGCGATAGATTGTTCCTGCTGATAATGAACAACTCTGCTGATGGAAGGATAAGATCAAAAAGATATTTATTGTATTTTGGTCAACAATATACGGTAGATAATATCTTACTCCATGTGCTTAGTTAACAAGTTGTATACATAGATACATGTTGTATCTGATGTACTGACACTCAATAGGATAAGTTAACCAAGTAAGTCGGTCAAGACTTTAAGCAATTTGTAAAGATCTTTTGACTATAAAAGAGATCTTAGACTAGTGATATTAAGTGTGTGTGTAAAAAATATAGAAGTATTAAGAGTTAGTCCATGCATACGTTAGAACATGCATAACTGTTAGAACAAACACAAATATATCACAAGTGATAGAAAAATAAGATTCAAGGTTGTAACCCTAGTGATATTTCAAGGTCACTCGTATTATTATCTTTAATAATATTGAATCGTTTGGTGATAATCTTTATGTGTTCATTGCTAACTAACAAACATAACAATTCCATTTCCATAACATACACAACCTTCTAAGTTTGGTTGAGTGAATTCCGCGCACTTAATCATTTTAACACAACATATCATACACACAAAGTTAGAAGGTTTAACCACCTTAATCGTGTGTCCAGGTTCCTAGCAAGTGGTATCAGAGATAGAGTTGATATTGTTGTTTTTAGAAGAAACAAGAAATGGATGTTCAAGATGTTCAAACAAATGTTGCTGCAAAGTTGCCCATGATCAAACCCAATGAGTTTGAGTTATGGAGGATGAGAGTTGAGCAATATTTCATGGTTCAAGATTATGCTCTTTGGGACATAATTCAGTATGGTGATTCCTTCACTTTAGGCTATTCAGATGTTCTTGTTGAAGGGAAGACAGTAAGAAAAAGGAATACTGGACCAGTCTCCAATGATGAAAAGATACAAAAGAGAAATGATCAAAAAGCACGAAACTTGTTGCTTATGACCATTCCTGGTGAGCAAATGCTATCTTTTAACAAATATCTTGATGCAAAAACTCTTTTTGAAGAGATTTGTGCATGGTTTGGTGGTAATGAAACTACCAAAAAGACACAGAAGACTTTACTAAAGCACCAATTTGAAAACTTTACTGCTTTTAGTAATGAGTCTCTTGACAAACTATTTTCAAGACTACACAAGCTTGTTAGTCAGTTAGCTGTGTTGGGTGTTGAGACTGAGAGGGAAGATCTCAACATGAAGTTCTTGAAAAGTCTACCTAGTGAATTCCATACTCATGTTATTGTCTGGATGAACAAGCCAGAAATTGAAACAATGAAGCTCAATGATTTGTTCAACAACTTCAAAATTGTTGAACAAAGTCTAAAGAGAGGTGGAAATTATGGTACTAGTTCTGGGAATGCTGCACTCTTATCAGTTCCTAGTGTTAGTCATACAGAGGAGGTAGATGAAGTTGAAAGTGTTTCTAATGTTACTTATGGTGGTCCTTCTACTAGTGTACAAAAGGATATTGCTGGACTTAGTGATCCAACATTTTATGCCTTTATAACCAGTCAAGCTAGTGGTTCTCCTTTAAATCAAGAAGACCTTGAGCAGGTAGATGGTGATGATTTAGAAGAGATGGATATTAAGTGGCAAGTTGCTTTACTTAGCATGAGGGCTAAGAAGTTTTGGCAGAAAACTGGAAAGCAAATTACCATAAATGGTAATGATACTGCTGGGTTCGATAAGAAGAAAGTAGAATGTTTTAACTGTCATAGGTTGGGACATTTTGCTAAAGAATGTAGAAGCCCAAGGAAGCAGGATACTAGGAACACTTGGTATAAACAAGAGAGGAATAAGGAAGTACTGGTGGAAGAGCCGAAGGCTATGCTGGCTATTGATGGTATTGGATATGATTGGAGCTCTATGGCTACTGAAGAAGATGCACCACCAAATGCTGCTCTTATGGCCACTGAATTTGCTCTAATGGCTTCTTCTGATTCAGAGGTAGATACTATTCCTACTTGTACTAATTCATGTCCTAATCTTAAAAATTATGAAGACATTAAAAAGAGATTTGATGCTTTTAGAGAAGAGTTAATTGATGCCCTTCATAATTTAGCTAATCACAAGAGGTGTGTAGGAGTTCTAGAAAAACAGATTCTACATTATAAAAAGAATGAATCTACGTTTACTGATGACTTAAATGCTTTAAAAAGAGGAATAGCATTTAGAGATGAACTACTTAATGATCAAAGTAGACAGTTATCTGAAGTCAAAACTGAAAAAGAAAATGTTAAGATAACTATAGATACTCTAGCACATTCCTCGGAAGGAATGAATAAGATTTGGGAAGCTCAGGTAATTGATAAAGCTAATTCAGGTGTAGGTTACAAAACTGTTCCTCCACCATATAGAGGTGTTCCTTCACCTCCAGGTGTTGACCTAGCACATACAGGCTTAGCTGAGTTCCAAGAACCAATCATGGAATATGGTTCTAAGACTAGTAAGAGTCTTAAGGTAGCAAAGATAAGTAAAAGTTTAGATAAAACTTTACATTATCAGGACAAGGTGTCCTTTGCTAAGAAAGGAGATGCTATAGTTGTTGAAAATTGTACAACTGATAGTGATGATGAAGAACAACAGGTTATGTCTAAACCTGAAGTGGTTAAGAAAGTAGGAACAAGTGTTCCTAAGGTAGTCAAACACAATACTGATAGGCCTCATACAAACATTAAGCATGTTAGGCAACCAGTTAGATATTGTGAGCAATACAGAACCACCAACAAGCCCAGAGGTAACCAAAGGAATTGGAACAACCTCAAGTCTAACCAATTAGGTGATGACTTTGCTTTTTATAATAAAGCTTGTTATACATGTGGTAGTTTTGACCATCTTGCAGCTTTCTGCAACCAATGGGTATCTGGGTATGAAAACCATAGAGTGAATCTCAAAAGGCAAACACCTAAATCTCACTTTCACTCTAGTTCTAAGAAATCAAACCCCAGAGTAGTCAAAAGCAAGTCTATCTCAAAATCTGATTCTGCTGATAGACCAAATGATCCTGCTGATAGCAAATTTTATTCTGCTGCTCGACCATTTATGACTATTAACCCAAAATCAACAGCTAAGGGTGCAAAACCTTTTATCAAACATGCACCTACAACTGTTCTAAGTCCCATTCAATCAAAATCAGTGGTCCATAAACAAATTTGGAAACCAAAGGGTAGAACTACAAAGTTAGCAGATTCTGCTGATAAGTGTGTGGTTCACTCTGCTGATAAGGGAAAAAGGGCAAATGCTGTTAAGGCCTCAGCATGTTGGATTCATAAATCCAATATTGCATCAACTATTCTTAAAAGATTCAATTACATTGATGCAAGAGGCAGATCCAAGTCAGTAATGGCTTGGATCCCCAAAAGAAACTAACACTCTTATTCATGTGCAGGGACATTCAAATGATCAGGAAGAGGATCAAGGATACTCAGATAGTGGATGTTCTAGGCACATGACAGGCAACATGTCTTATCTCTCAGATTTTGAAGCTTTCAATGGAGGATATGTTACCTTTGGAGGGGGTGTTCGTGGGAAAATTTCTGGTAAAGGTACAATCAAAACCGGAAATTTAGATTTTGAAGATGTGTACTATGTAAAAGAGCTAAATTATAATCTTTTTAGTGTTTCACAAATGTGTGACAAAAAGAATAATGTTCTTTTCTGTGAGACTGAATGTCTTGTACTTTCTCCTGATTTTAAGATGCCTGATGAAAGTCAAGTACTTCTTAGAATTCCTAGAAAGGGCAATATGTACAGTGTAGACATGAAGAATATTATTCCTAAAAAGAATTTAACTTGTCTTGTTGCAAAGGCCACATTGGAAGAATCAATGAAATGGCATAGAAGGCTTGGTCATATTAACTTCAAAACCATAAATAAAATTGTTAAGAATGGTTTGGTAAGAGGTTTACCTCACAAAAGATTTGAAAATGATCAAACATGCATTGCTTGTCTAAAAGGCAAACAACACAAAGCCACTTGTAAGCCCAAAATTTTTAACTCTATTAATCAGTCTTTGTTTATGCTTCATATGGACTTATTTGGACCTGTTTCAGTGATGAGCATAATGCATAAGAGATATTGTCTAGTTATTACTGATGACTATAGTAGATTTACATGGGTTTTCTTTTTAGCCACTAAGGATGAAACATCCAGCAGCCTTAAGGACTTCATTACACAGATAGAAAATCAAGTAAGCAAGAAAGTGAAAGTCATTAGAAGTGATAATGGGACAGAGTTTAAGAATAGAGTTATGGATGATTTCTGCAAAGAAAAAGGTATTAAGAGAGAATTTAGTGTTGCTAGAACACCACAACAGAATGGTGTAGCTGAAAGAAAGAATAGAACACTAATTGAAGTTGCTAGAACAATGTTAGCTGATTCTAAGCTACCAATAAACTTTTGGGCAGAGGCAGTCAACACTGCTTGTTATGTTCAAAATAGAGTTTTAGTTGTGCAGCCTCACAATAAGACATCATATGAACTTTTTAATGGTAGAACTCCTGCAATAGGATTTCTTAGACCTTTTGGATGTCATGTGACAATTCTCAATACCTTAGACCATTTAGGAAAATTTGATGGTAAGGCAGATGAAGGTTTCTTTGTTGGTTATTCTCTTAATAGCAAAGCTTTTAGAGTTTACAACACAAGAAAAGAAATAGTAGAAGAAAATCTACATGTGGAGTTTTTAGAAAACAAATCCAATGTAGAAGGTCAAGGACCAAAATGGCTATTTGATCTGGAATATCTAACAAATTCAATGAATTATGTGCCTTTTGTTGCAAAAACTAATGATTTTGCAGGTTCAAATACAACAAATGAGGCAGAGTTAGAGAAAGATCAAGATTATGTGATAATGCCAATATGGTCAAGTAAAATTGTGGAATCAACTTCGACAACTGATGAACCTTCTTCTAGCAAAGCTAAAGAAAGTGTTGAAGATGAAAGTAAAGAGTATGGAACTCAGGAACAACAAAGTGTTTCTGCTGGTAGTATTTCTGTTGCTGCTGGTAGTGTATCTGTTTCTGCTGATGACTCTGCTGATAAGCTTACTGATTCTGCTGTTTGGCCAAATGACTCTGCTGCTGGCCCTTCAGAAACAAATGAAGCAGAATTCTCAGACAATGAGGTGGATTACAACAATCTTCCATCAAATTATCAAGTTCCTACTACTCCACAATCAAGAATTCACAAAGTTCATTCCCTGGATCATGTGATTGGAGATATACAGTCAGGTGTGAAGACAAGACAACAATTGAAGTCTTCAGACCAACAAGGGCTTCTTGATGCCCTTTATGCTTCAAAACAACATGAGCTCTTAAACTCTTGTTTGTTTGTATGTTTTCTCTCACAAGCTGAACCAAAGAATATTCTTACAGCCCTAGATGATTCAAGCTGGTTAGAGGCTATGCAAGAAGAGCTTCTTCAGTTCAAGATTCAAAAGGTTTGGGTGCTAGTTGATTTACCTACAGGTGTGAAGGTAATTGGCACTAGATGGGTTTTTAAGAACAAAAGGGATGAAAGAGGAATTGTGATCAAGAACAAAGCTAGATTAGTAGCGCAAGGGTACACACAAGAAGAAGGGATAGATTATGATGAAGTTTATGCTCCAGTAGCAAGGATTGAGGCAATTAGGCTGTTTCTAGCTTATGCTTCATTTTTAGGCTTCACAGTCTACCAAATGGATGTCAAGAGTGCATTTTTATATGGTGAAATTGGAGAAGAGGTATATGTTTCACAACCTCCTGGCTTCATTGATCCATTACATCCAAACAAAGTGTACAGAGTAGTGAAAGCTCTCTATGGCCTTCATCAGGCACCAAGAGCTTGGTATGCAACACTAGCTTCCTACTTATTAGAAAATGGATTTCAAAGAGGAAAGATTGATCAGACACTTTTCATCAAACAGCACAAGAAGGATCTTCTGTTAGTGCAGGTGTATGTGGATGACATTATCTTTGGATCTACTAGGAAAGAAATGTGTTTAGAGTTTGAGAAGCTTATGAAAGATAAGTTTCAGATGAGTTCTATGGGAGAACTTACATTCTTTTTGGGTTTGCAAGTTAAGCAATCATCTGAAGGCATATTTATTAGTCAAGACAAATATGTTGCAGAGATACTTAGAAAATTTCAATTTGCTGATTCAAAAATAGCAGCACACCAATGGACTCTGAGAAGCACCTTCTGAAAGATGAAGATGGAGAGAATGTAGATGTACACAATTACAGATCTATGATAGGCTCTTTGATGTATCTTACATCATCTAGACCTGATATCATGTTTCCTGTTTGTGTTTGTGCAAGATTTCAAGTTACTCCAAAGGTTTCTCATTTAACTGCAGTCAAGAGAATTTTTAGATATCTCAAGGGTCAACCAAGGTTGGGTCTATGGTATTCAAAGGAATCTCCTTTTGACTTGGTAGCATATTCGGATAGTGATTATGCTGGTGCTAGCTTGGACAGAAAGTCAACAACTGGAGGATGTCAATTCCTTGGGTGTAGACTTGTCTCATGGCAGTGTAAGAAGCAAACAAGTGTGGCAAATTCAACAACTGAAGCTGAATACATAGCTGCTGCAAGTTGCTCTAGTCAAGTTCTATGGCTTCAAAACTAACTCCTTGATTATGGGTACAATTTCTTAAACACTGTTATTCATATTGATAATAGTAGTACAATTTGTATTATTAAAAATCCAGTGCAACATTCTAAAACAAAACACATTGAAATTAGACATCACTTTATAAGAGACTGCAATGAGAAAAGATTAATTCAAGTTCTTAAAATTGCTTCAGAACATAATTTTGCAGATCTGCTAACAAAAGCTTTTGATGTTTCAAGGTTTCAGTACTTGGTAGCAAGTATTGGAATGCTTAATCTTTAAATTTTTCAAATAATGTGTTTATGTAAATAAATTTTTGTTGTTGCTACTGATTCATAAGGTACTGCTAATATATCATAAGGTACTGCTAAAGCACACAAGGTGCTGCTAGTACAAAATTAAAATTGTGTTATTCATATAGTTGGTTTTATGATTATACTAATGCAAGACAAGTACTTTGTACATTGTTCTTTTGGTTTTAGTCTAACAATTTCAGGTATGAATATGTAAACACAAAGGAAGTTTTCAAGTGAAATGGAAACAGCAGAATTGAGATATTAGCTGCTGACCATAATAGTTTTATGATGGACTGAGTTTGGGACTTTAAAGCTCCTTAAAACTTCTTTCTTGAAATCTAGTTATGATATTTCACATTGAATTGATGACTTAGTTGATCAGATAGTAACTGATACAACTCACTTTCTATCATTTTATACTTTTAAGTATAATGTGCAAGTCTGAGGACATCTGATAGAAAGAACAGCGAGCAAAAGTGAATCTAACACTTGTGTTAGAGGTAACAAATGCCACGAGCTGGAAACCCTGTCAAGAAAATCTTTTGAATAGATTTATCTTTACACAGGCAGTTATTTATAACTGAAAAATATTGGTTCTCACACAACTAGAGGTTGCTTTAAACCGAAATTATGATTGAGTGTCTGTTATACACTTAGTCCTTTCAAAATGGTTGGAAGCAGTATGATTTTTCAATTCTAAAATCATGAACATACTGCTAAGGCAAAAGTTTCTTAAAAAGGATTTTTCAAGGGACTCACAAAAACCATCCATTGATGGACCAAGAGTCAAATGTCCAATGAATCACCTCTCATAGGAGTTAACACACCTAGAAGTGATGAGGGCAGTAACTTAAACTCTTAAGGAATTGATGGCTTCATGTACAATATTGTCTGACAACAAGTTCACATTGATAGATCAGTCAAAAGTACATAGTGAGATCTTCCAAACAAGGGGAGGATGAAACAAAAGTTATTTGCTTCAGGGGAGGTAACAATCTCAGGGGAGGAAATAATGGCCCAGAAAAGGAAGATAATACAATATATGGGAGGAGAAGACAAGAGCATACAAGATGATGAGGAGGTTGAAAATGACAAGAACATTCCAAAGGAGAAAGTTCTATCTAGATCAAACGAAGAAAGGTTTCAATTTCACTTCAAAGACATGCTGGTTAGATGATTTCACTTGTTGAAACAAGCATCCAAGATACACAGCATCATTGCCTCTTATAATTCCTCCATCCAAGGAAATTGCACCATCTTTTAGTCCAAGATAGGTTCAATATGTTTTAATATTGCTAAAGTCAAAGAAGAGCAAAGTAGATGAATTACTGAGAAGATATTCAATCTTGAAGAACATAAGTGTTTGAAAGATCTTCAATCCAAGATTTAATTCAGAAGATTTAATTCAGAAACATGTTTGAAAGGATTCACATGTTTAGGGGAGGATTGTTGGGAATTAAATATTCAAGATGTTTAATATCGGATTCTACTCTAAGTATAATTCTGCTGATAGTGCAAAACGGTTTCTGCTGATGATGTTGATTCTGCTGATAGAGCATTTCACTCTGCTGATAGGCTTAACAACTCTGCTGATGATTCTGCTGATAGCGATAGATTGTTCCTGCTGATAATGAACAACTCTGCTGATGGAAGGATAAGATCAAAAAGATATTTATTGTATTTTGGTCAACAATATACGGTAGATAATATCTTACTCCATGTGCTTAGTTAACAAGTTGTATACATAGATACATGTTGTATCTGATGTACTGAAACTCAATAGGATAAGTTAACCAAGTAAGTCGGTCAAAACTTTAAGCAATTTGTAAAGATCTTTTGACTATAAAAGAGATCTTAGACTAGTGATATTGAGTGTGTGTGTAAAAAATATAGAAGTATTAAGAGTTAGTCCATGCATACGTTAGAACATGCATAACTGTTAGAACAAACACAAATATATCACAAGTGATAGAAAAATAAGATTCAAGGTTGTAACCCTAGTGATATTTCAAGGTCACTCGTATTATTATCTTTAATAATATTGAATCGTTTGGTGATAATCTTTATGTGTTCATTGCTAACTAACAAACATAACAATTCCATTTCCATAACATACACAACCTTCTAAGTTTGGTTGAGTGAATTCCGCGCACTTAATCATTTTAACACAACATATCATACACACAAAGTTAGAAGGTTTAACCACCTTAATCGTGTGTCCAGGTTCCTAGCACATAACTTAGAGAGTTCTAAACCTCAATTTATTTATCCATTATAGGGATCTATCTTCAGCTTAAAATCTAAGGGTCATCCTTGGACATGGTTGGGATTCCTTAATGAGTTCTAGTTTTCTTTTTCACTAGTCTTGGTTTTCCAATTGGGATTGAAGTTTGGGCATTGATTCCTATAGTTTCCTTTTCCATTACATCCATAACAAGTGACAGTTACTGGCTGTAGATTGACTCCTATTGTCTTACAGTCTTTGGTCTTATGTCCTATTTCCTGGCATCTTCCACACTTAAAAAAACAAAACCCAGTATGATGCAACTTGCATCGTTGACATAGGGGTTGTTTTCCAAGATAACCAGCTTTATTAGCAGGCGTGGCGATGCAGTTTCTACCAACTTCCTGCCTACAAATTTGTTGGCGATGGTAGTTGCTACGATCTTGAAGATGCTTGTAGTGATAGGCGGGGTCATTTGGGTATTGGTAGTAGTTGGGAGTGATGGTATCAAGTTTTCGCTTTTGGTTATTTTGCCTAATTCTTAGAGCACAGTTGACAGTAGGTTTGATTATTCTTTCTGGGCCTTTAAGGTTAGCTGGTCTATATCCCGTGAAACCTTCAGGGATATGCTTACAAGACACAGTTGTCTTCCTTTCTCCTGTGGCCATATTGTTACTAGTCCGATGAGCTACTGCAGTCACTTCAAGCACTGCTGTCATGAAGTTAATTATCAACCTTTGAACGGCTTTAGGGGTCATTGGTGGGGTATTGGTATTGTTCATGCTAGCTATCCTTTATCATTAACACAAGAATTACATATTTAGAACTTATAATTAACTCTTGGTATAAACTGCTTAAGGTCAAACTAATTCATTGAATCCTAGCAACTTTCTCTTCATTCATCAAGTTTTCTTTCGAAATTTATCTTAGGGAATTTCTACAGTCATAGCCTAGTCATGGTAGGTCTAAGGTATCACAATAATCCTAGGTAAAGTCATGGTAGGTCTGGGTTTAATCACTGGAAGTTACATGATATTAATAACTTGATTGATTGTTTTTACACAAAACAATTATTACAAGGTCTTTTATTAACATTCCATGTGGTAGGTTAGGGATTCTATGTCTCTAGTATGAATGTTTAGGTTCCTTTTTGTCCATAGGGGTCCTAGTTTCTGTCACTTGCTAGGTCATAAGTTGGTTGATTTTCTAGTTTCTAAGGTAGGGAATGTATAGTTTGGTTTGAGTGGAGTAATATGTCTGCTAGGGAAGGTGATAA
This sequence comes from Artemisia tridentata subsp. tridentata, assembly GCA_021014915.2. Classification (NCBI taxonomy): domain Eukaryota; kingdom Viridiplantae; phylum Streptophyta; class Magnoliopsida; order Asterales; family Asteraceae; genus Artemisia; species Artemisia tridentata. The sequence goes on along the minus strand of CP139501.1, from coordinate 169,065,879 downwards.
ATGGTGAGTTTTTATAAGGTTATGGGTAGTCATTACATGTATGTACAGCATTATTGTAAGACATAGTGGAAAGAATTTGTTCTCAACATAAACATATAACAAAAGTAGATTGTTATAGATTTATAAGTTGATTACAACTCTGAAAGCTTCAGGCTTATTTAGAAAGTACAGGAAATACTAACCAAATACTATTTAGTTAAGTGGACACAACATCGATACATGTGAATTTAAGATCAGTTACGTTCTTGACGTAAATGCTTAACTTCAGTCTCGAGTTTCAGTTGTGCAATTTCCATTTCTAAGAAGCATTCCTGAAGTTCCTGGTACATCCTTATTTGATTATCCAATACGGCTTCTAAGGCAAAAATCCTCTGGTCATGGTTTCTTGCTGTTTCTCTGGCCATCCACAGGGTCCTTGCAATATCCTCCACTCTACCATGCAATTGACCATACTCTCTCCTTGAACAGCGGATCCTGGAATCTAAGCTTCTAAATTTATGGTTGCAAGTATTCTTCATCTTGTCGACCTTCATTCCCAAATCAAACACTGCTCGTCTCTCAGCGTCGACCCTTCTAAACAGAGTATCGATATTACGGTCGTACCATTCAAAACGCAATGGTTGTAATCCTTCCAACTGTTTAGTATGAGCGTCGAGAGTATTGGCTTGTTGATAAAGAAGGGTCCACATTGACTCACTGGGGTTTAAACTAAAGTCAGGGGAATTAGATGAAGATATATCATCTGGGTTGTCTGGTATTGGGGATTGTGGATTTTCAGGTAAGGGAGAATTTGGACCTTCATCCTTCTGAATTGTTTCTTGGCGTATATCCTGTCCAACCTCAAATGCTGTTGAACAACCAATCAACTTTTCATGGGATTCAGCCATTTCCTTAAGTTTCTGATGTGGGGACGAGTGGGTAGGTGATAATGGTTTTGGGGTAATTTCGTTAACATTAGGGGTTTCAGGAGACATGATACTGTAATAATTTGCAAAAATTAATTATAAGAAATTATTATAAGAAATTAATAACATTAGGGAAAAGAAACTAAAGGCGAAAGATAAGAGTAACTGCGAAGTTTATTATAAAATAAACCCTAATAGATACGGTACTGAGTACGGTATCATCTTGATGTTCGAGCTTGGACATGAGAGGGATAGATTGGATAGGGGAAATCAGGATTCTGTAACCACTCTATAGTTATAAATATTTCATTATGCAGCTTAAACGATTAACAATAATACAAATAACGTTTCAGTGACGGCGTGGCACGGAGGACTTTGGTTAAGTTTTTGTGGAAAACGGTTATAGTCCAATGTTTGAAAACATTTGGTTCTCTATAACCATGAGCTCTGATACCACTCTGTAACACCCCCGTTTTTGATATTCGCGACGGAAATATAAGTTTGGGGTACTACTTCATGGTTTACAGTCATGAAAATAGAAAACGACTCAAAAGAGACGTTTTAAATAAATTTGTTATCATTCATTATTTAAATCAGAGTACATAACATAGGTCCCAGAGGGAAGTTCAGAAATACGTTGTAAAAGTTACATTACTCATTTGAATGATAACATATTAGACACTCTTTTTATAAGAAGAAAGTCCACAGCCACTCCGTGCCAAGTTCGGTCTTTTACTTACCTGAGATAAAACATGCTAAAAAGTCAACACAAAGGTTGAGTGAATCCATAGTGTTTTAAGTTATAATCAATTTGAACACAAGATATGTAGAAAGTAAATTGGTAATATCACAGTACGGTATATTGCACTAAGCCTCATGACACGCAATGCGTTGACAGTGTCCAGGTTCTACAAACATAATTAAATGAAAGTAGTGTTGCCCCCGAGTAGGTGTCTGCCTAGAAACTCTTTATAGAAATCAAATATAATGCATCTGCCCAACCGGCTACCCCTAAGGATATCCATCCGGCTAGTACAAATGGGTCGTCAGGCCAATAGATCTATTCACTATATTCGCGCTCACCCTGCGGGTGACTAATGGTGCATGATATGAGGGACTTTTTAAAATAAATATGAATATAAATTCAAATAGGAAAAAGTTAACCTAGTGCAATAACAATCAAGAAAATACTTGTGTTCGTTTTAGTATCATGTATCTCCCCACAAGTTTGAAAAACGTATAAAGAAAAGTGGGACTATGAACTCACCTTGGCAGTCTGGATGGAAAACAAAATCAACTAAAGTTGATAAACGTCTCCGGTACGTAACCTGGTTCGTTATGTCAAATTTCAGTAATCGTTTCTGAATATATATAAGTTTTATTACTCGTTTCGTAACGTTCTGGTTATCGGTTAAATGTTAAATTCGAGACAACATGAAATCTCTTCAAAAGTTAGATAAGATTTTATCTTATTGTTCGTTTTTATGTTTTTCGTTGGTTCGTTAAATATATATCTCGTTCGTTGATTATTTAAGTAAACGTGTTACGTTTAATAATCAAATAGAATTATATATATATTATATATATATATATATATAATAATATATTAATAATATATAATAATAATATAATATATATATAATAACAATATGTTATTACAAAATGTTACGCTTTCTCCCCTAAAGTTTCACATATTGACAATTTATACCCTTGAGCTTTGGTTAAATGACAGTTTATACCCCTATAGTTTTAAAATAACATTTTCTATCCCTGAGTTGTAAGTCGATATAAATTAATGTCCTAGTTATAAATCTAGTTAGATTTTTGACATAAAATACCCCTGGGACTCCCAAGTCGTTACACACGACGTCCTTATTTACTCAAAACGCGTTTTAAAATTTTCGGGAATGCCATGACTTGTCAGGGTTCTTTTATTAAAGTGACAATAAGTTAATAAACATTATTTTTACCAATTATTAGTTCATGATTCGAGTTTATAAACTCGAATCCATTAAAAGTTGCGTTCGAAAATAGTGACCAAAAGGGTAGTTTTGAGATGAAATAAAAGCGAGGCGAGGGCATGGTTTTACTTCGTTCTTTTTCCTACATGAAGTCAGCCATGTGATCTATTTACTGGCCAAGTTTCGTAATTTTTGAAGATAATTTAAGGGTTGAAATAAATTACCAAAGTTGGTCGAGTAGAACAAGATTTTAATAAATTTGGAAAAATTGTTTTATTTCTAGCGATAGGCAAATTTTTGGGACTGAATAACTTTATGATCACTTCATCTTTTTACAAAATTCTTCTTCCTAAAAATAGTTAGCTTGGTAGTCTATAACTTGGCAAAAACTCAGATTTTACAAATGTCATTTAGAGGTCGAAAACTATGTCCAAAGTTGGGCGTTTGGACTGTTTCTCGACAGAATAGGAATTTTGAGTTTTTCAGCTTAGCGATAGGGCTATATTCGAGACAAAACAACTTTGTGATATGTTAACCAATTTATACCGTTCTTCTTTCTAAATTTAGTTAGTTAGGTGGTTTATATTTCGGCCAAATTTCAAATTTTATTGAAGTCTTCTAGTGGTCGATTATTAGGTCTAAAGTTGGTGACTTAGACTATTTTAGCGATAGGAAACAGAAAAAGGAAATCGAATAAGTTTTTGATTTCTAAGGGTCCTAGCTAGTTTTTAACGTACGTTTACATGATATTGAGCATGTTTAATTTATCTCTAGTGTATTTTAGTGTTTCTCGAATTGTTTTTACCAAAACTCAATATATAGGGTGTGTTTGGTTACTGATCGAACAGAAAAGAAATGGAAATAGGGTTTTTGATCATATTATCTATTAGAGGTTATTTAGTGGTATGTTTTAAGTATTTTTAAGTTTGCAAAAAAAATAATGAAAAGAACTAGAAACACTTACTTGATGTCTTTGGTCGACTAGAGTTTTTAGGGGGCGAATGGATTTATTTCTTGAACACAATTGCTTCTTCTTGATCCTAGGCTTTCTATGTACTTTGGTTATCTTATCTTAAGGGTATTTGATCAGTAGGATATTTAGGTTGGGCTGTTTGGTTTGTTCGAATGAGGTGTGAGGAAGAGGGGAGAATATAAGTTGGTATTTATAGAAGGGAAGAGTTAGGGTTTGTGAAAGTGATATTTAGGTTTAGGAGAGGACATGTAGATGTGTCAAACTCCTATTGGTTCCATTTGTGAGGAGGAGGGGGTTTGGACGTGGCCCTTGGAGTGGAGATGATGTGTTTGCTTTCTTTTCCATACAAGTATTTATCTTGGCGATGTCATGATGATGTGGAGGATGGGGAAGCTAAGGAGGGGATATTTGGGGAAGGTTATTCTTAGGAAATGGAAAATGAAATGGTTTAGTTGGATATTGGTTGAGTTCGAACTAGGGAATGGAAATGGGAGTTCGATTGGCTTAGTAGGGTAGTAACTTGGCTTTAGGTAATTGTTCTTAGGGTTTAGGAGGAGTAACAAGTTAGTTTAATGTTTAGGGTTAAGGTTTATTGTATGTATTTATAAAGTAGAAATTTAGTTAGGGTTTTATATAATTTGTATATGTCGAATTTATGTAGAAATGGGAAAGAGTTTATGTGATGCTTAAATGAGTTGCGTTATGAGCTTAATGAAGTTGTACTAAAGTTTAGGAAATGAGAAAAATATATTTTTAGGGTTTTATCATGTTAGTTTATTTATATAAACATTTCATTGAGTTTTAAAATGTATAAATAGGGTTTTGGGTTTTTATGCATTAAAGGTTTGTACTATAAGCTCTGTAGAGTTGTACTAAAGGTTTAGAAATATAGAAAATATACTTTTAATGTTTGGTTAAATTATAGAAATTATATGTTAGTTTTTGACTTTTTGTTAGATTTAAAAGTATATAAATGTGATTTTTGGGTTTTGTGCATTAAGCACTTGTACACTAGGTTTAGAGACTGGTACTAATATTTAATGAGTTTAGGAAAATATATTTTTAAGGTTTATGCCTGAAAGAATTGTAATTTATGCTTTAGAATAATTATATTTAGGGTTTTAATAAGGTTTTTATTAATATTTAGGTTTTATGCATAAAGGACTTGTACTTTGGCTTAAATGACTTGTACATTAATATTTTGTAAATAAAATCTCTTACAAATAAATTAGGGTTTGAAATCTGGATACATAAAATCATAGTTTTATGAAATTAGGGTTTTACCGGGAGTTAATATGGAATTAGGGTTTTTATGCTTTAGATGCTTGTACCTTAGTTGAATGAGTTGTACTTTAGTATTTTTAGGGTTTTGTTACTTTACATTTGTTGTTATGATAGTTTAGGGTTTTATAGGAACTCTATTTGGTAAAGAATGTTCAGTTTATACATACGTTAACGAATTAACGTAAAATGGCAAATGGGATATCTTAATGTTTCATATGAAAATGTTTATATAAATAAACATTAAATACGTTGAGGTTGGGTTGCATGCGAGCACATTTATCGAGGATGTGATCTACGTCACATAAGATAATAGTTATGATCAGATAAAAAAAATTACACGTAGAAAAGGATAAGTATTCTATAAGTTGGTTTATTATAAAGTGGGATTTTCACAGTGGTTACAAGAGGGCGTATCTAGGTTCCATTGCTTATTCATATTTTCCTGCTCTTCAGGTTTGTGCAGCCACGTACGCCGCCTAGCATAAGATAAGTATTCTCAGAATTTACAGACTTAAATCGTTATATTCCATAAACCTACTTACACTCTTTTATTTCTTCATGGTAACAGATTCTCTATATCCAACAACCTACATCAAAAATAGATGAAATAATGGCGATGGACATACGGTCACCAACCTGAACTATTACCGTATTCACTTGGTATATGCACTTCCATAAAAAATCCTGATCAGCAACATGATACAATTGCCGAAGAAAGATGCGAAACCGAAAAGAATGCTGTGACGAATGATTTGAAGCAAATCACTTCCTCGCAGTGTCCTTTCCCGTTTCCTATCTTTCATTCATAATTGAACCATACTGTTGATTTGTACCTTTTATATAACTGCATTTGCGAATATGCAAAAACAAACCAACTCTTACAAGTACAGAATATAAACTTTTAATATTGGAAAATAAAAAAAAAACAGCTAATCTTCAGCCACTCTTGGGATCAAATTTTTTTTTATCGCACGCATTAGGCTTTTTGTTATCTCCTCTACCATCTTTGAATGCAGAAAATTTATTGCGTGCCTTTGCGAAATTGTCGATTCTATAAAAGTGTTTCAAAGAGAAGTTGAGAATACCAAGTTATGTATCAGATGACCACATCATTTTTTGGATAAATGATTTAATTTAATAAACAAGTCTCGATCAAAAGGTGTCGAAGAGTAACGTTTACGAATATACTGAAAACAAAAAACCCAATCATAGCAGCAGCAACTAATATCTGATCTTTTTCTATTTTCAGATACTAACATTTGATGCCGCGCGCCAGTCATAGTTAATTTTTTTTTCGCGTATTCATAACTGCAGTGTCACAAATGGCTCTGATCAACAATAGGGTTCAATTGGTAAAGAGGGATGAGAAACCGAAGAGAATGCTGTGACAAGTAATTTGAAGCAAATTTCTTCTTCGCAGTTTCCTCTTCCGTTTCCCGTCTTTCCTTCGTAGTTGAAGCATATTGTTGACCAGAACCAATTGTGTCACTACAGTTGCGGGTATGCAAAAAAAAAATTACCTTTGACTGGCACATGACATCAACTTTTTGTATCCGCAAATAGAAAAATACCAGTCAGCAAAAATATAACAATTACAGTTCCACTTCTCCTTTCCCAGGTAAAGAAAGACCTCAATTTAACTTTACAAAAGTCAACTTTATACTCATTTTAACCAGTTTTTTTTCATGTTATCAATATCTGTAACAGGTATCGTGCATTCAGCAACGACACTGCGTAATATGCAAGCAAGTTAAATATGAATAAATAGATAGAGTATCGATGATGGATGTACAGCGACCAAACATCGCCATTACTGGATTTGCATGCTCGGGTTGTCAGTATTTTTGTCCTTCCCACGTTTCAACACTCATCTACCTCAATACATTAATCAAATGCTTCCACCCAGCAACAGACATGGAAACTGTTTACAGAATCAACAAAAGGTAAGTTCTACTAGAATTTGTATGTTCCAACGAATTTTTCCTTTTTTGCCTCCTAACAGAATTTTTATATCCAACAGATTCGATCGTACGCACTCAGATTCTTCAGCTACAGATTCATGGATAAGCCTCGCCTGTAATAACGCGTATGCCATGGCTGTAACCCAAAGTAAGTATCTCAATTGTTTTGCGATTAAAGCACTCCACTTGCTGCCAATGCAGAAGGATAATGCCGAAAAGAATTGAAGACTCTTTTGCTATGCTGGATACGTCGTAAGTATTACTAAAATTTACATGTTTCAATAACTTTTTCTTTTTTAGCTACTAACACATTTCGTATATTCAACAGATTCAATGTTATGACCTTACCTCCTTTATTTTGGAATCAACTGTCGTAGGCTTCTGCCTAACCTCATCTCAGTTATCGGTTGATTCACTTATCTCCGTTATGTTACCTGCATTTGTTTTGGAATGAAAATGGCACATCATTCTTCAGCTTACAAGTGTAAACTGCCTTTAAACATTTTTTTTTAACAATTCTTACTTTTATATTTGGATACAGTTTCATAAGATGTTGAATTGAATTGTGTTGTTGCGTATTGCTCTAATATCATCTCATACAATCATCAGACAGTTTTGTTTTAACGAGACCCAATTTGACGACAGTTTTTTACTGTCATTTTACAACTTTAACAGTGTATATTTTCTCCTTGACCAAACGCAAACAAAAAATCTAAAAACTCTACCTATAACCGCACACTCAGATTTATCCCATAATAGGATTAATATTCTGAAATAGCAAAACAAAACAACTAAAACAGCTACAGCAACGTTCATGGTCAATTCAAAACATGCAAACGAAAATATTTTAGTGTTTTTTTATCTGCCACTTGCACGGGTTACTATAATATGTTCCATATGATTCTGGATACCTCTGCTATCAAGTAATAATCAATGTCTATATACAAACACTTTCAGAACTTCGCACCATCAAGAGTTAAAGTCAGTTATTTTCTTAATCATCTCAAACACGAAAATTTGCTAAAAGATCATCGCCCTGCCGCAACGCGGCGGTTCGTAGCCATGCTCGTTTAATAAATATGCTAACTTCGATCTCATTTTAACTACTTGGGCTTTGGACTTTCATCTTCATGTATACTCTTGGGCCTTGGACTTTCATTGGGCCGAAATTTGGGTTCACAATCTAGGTAAGTTTGGGCTTCCACTTAAGTATCATAAATATTTGATTAAGCTCCAATAAATCTTTTACCCATCTTTAATATATTCTAATCTTCAAATAATCATCATTTTGCTTCACTTTTGCTCCAATAAAATTACCGATAGACTCGTAACTTAGTGCCATTCCAATGGAGTGCTCGGGTATTTACCGTTTTTGCTTTGTTTTCAAACCCTTGTACCTGCAAGACATAATAACCAAAACCAAACATATTTGCATTATAATTTCAATTATTTCATGGTCATTAATCCGTTTTCGCGTGTTTTTCGGTACAAAAATTATGTGTGTTTAAGCACACATCAAAGTGCCTTGTTTCGGATTATATTGAGTCCTAAGGGGTACGCGACTGTATTGTTAAAACAAATAATGTCAAAAACATTATTTGCATTATTCGGTCTCTATACGTTTTGATAATCACAAAATATAAAAACACGATACGTAAAACTACATTTGATAAGTTTTTAACCGAGGAAAATCGTTTCGACAACGTATCGATTACAACATCACTTCAGGTATGAACAAACACAATACCGACATTAGTAAAGTGATCAAAGATTTTATTTTCCTAAAACTTCACATTTTTATGTGACAAAACATTTTTACAAAACTATTTTTGTAATTAAAAAGAAATGTTTTATTAAAGAAAATAAATTTGAATTTCAAATATCCCAACAGCTAGTTTTCCCGCCTAAAGCCAGATAAGTTTTTCACCAGATAAACTTTCACCACATCAGGACAAAAATAGAAGCGTATGTCGGATAGTCCCGTAAACATGGCGACGGTCCCTTATATATTTGGGACCGTCCAGTATTTAAAGGACCGTCCCATGCTCCTCCTGGTGCCTATAAATACTGCACTGTTTTCTCATAAAATCAACCCACTTTGCACAAAAACTTTATGTTCTTTCTTCCTCCTTTCTTTGATCACTATAACGTGTCGATATGTGTTTATAAGTGATCCCGTTACCCTCTATATAAAAGTGCAAGAGAAGAACGCTCGCATTCGTCAAGAAACATAGTGTTAGAGTCATCACACACAAACGTAACTTGTGTTACGATTCTCTTCTTCCCCCCAAACTCTCTAAGTTGTATATATTGTAGATTTGTGTATCCGACTTGTGTGTGAGTCGTGATTAGGTATGTTAGGAGAAATACGGACAAAGTGTAAATCCATGAAGTGTTGAATCTAGATTAGGACTTTTTGTAAGTCGGTGTGTCGGTGTGCGTGAAGATTTAGACTTGGTGTGAGTCCGAGAAGTGAAGACTAGGACCTAGTGAAGGTTCATGAAGACTTGGATCGGGTGAGGATTCAAGTGGACGGGGTGATCGTTCGTGTGAAGATTTGGATGGGGTGATCGTCCGAGTGAAGACTTGGATTGTGTGTAAATCCAAGTGGACAAGAATGTTTGTTCATGCAGCCACGTGGGCTTTGTGTAGAATGGTTCTAGCTAGGATTAGGACCCGACATTCCGCTTAGTGTCGTTAAACTTGGTGTAAGCTTTGTATACGGTTTGCTCCGCCTGAAGGGAGTGTGTTGACATAGTGATTGTTAACTCTCGAGTGTGGTACTCGGGGAGTGGAGTAGGGCGAAGAGTGAGCTTCGTGCCGAACCACTATAAATCTCTGCATCTTGGTTTGGTTGTGTTCTTCCTTTATCTCCTATCTTTACTTTATTTACTTTACTCGTTATTATTATAGATATCACATAACTATCTAATCTAACGGTTTTACAAAAAGAACTTAAAGGAACCAAAAATCTTTTAAAACGTAATTCTAAACGGTGAAACTATTCAACCCCCCCCCCCCCTTCTAGTTTCTACAATTGGTATCAGAGCTGGCCACTCAAGGGATTTAAAGAATACTGTACTTTAAAACTTGAATCGATCTATGGAGTCTGAAAGATATCTAGAAGGGCGTTCTTTGAAAGAACCACCATTTTTCGAAAACAATAATTTTATTGAATGGAAAAATAGATTTGAATGTTATGTGAAATCAATAGATCAAGATCTTTGGCATGTCATTTCAATTGGTGATTTTCAACCAAGGGAAACAAATTTTGAAAATCAAAGTGATTATTTCAAAAGAAAGTTTTGTAAAAATATTGAAGCCAAAATAATAATTTATAAAGCCTTGCCGAGAGTTGAATATGAAAGAATATTTTTGTGTCAAACGGCAAATGACATTTGGAAAAATCTTTTAAACCTTCATCAAGGAAATAGTCAAGCCAAAGATAACCATATCGATCTTGAAAATATACATGAACAATTCGTCACTTCTGAAGACGAATTAGTAGATAGACATTTAGATAGATTAAATACAAATGCTACTAGTTCAAGTGTTTTCAATGAAGGTAATGCCGTCAAGGACTATATGAGTAACTTACGAAGAGAACTCATTGAATAATCTTGGAGTGATACGGATGAAGAAGACATCGTGCACTCTAAATGCGAAATATGCCAAAAGGTTGAAACTTCAAGTGAGGTACACTCTGAAATAAAACACTTTTGTTATGACCCATTTATTCTAGAATTTTTAAAATTAGAAAATGAGTTTAAACATCTATGCAACATAAGTTGAAAACCATTTTCAGAAAATGAATCTCTAAAATCTTTTGAAAGTAATTTTGAAAAAGAAATCATTTTAGAAGATAAAATGTCTAGACTTGAAAGTGGTATAGAAATTGATCTAGAATGTAAAGTGTGTCAAGATTACACAAGTGAAATTAAAAAGGTTAATGAAAGGGCTAATATACTAGCAAAATTTGAAAAGAGTTCTAAATCTCTTAAAGATTTACTAAATAGTCAAAAGGCATTCAGAGATAAAACAGGCTTAGGTTTTAATTCATGTGAGTGATCAACAAGCAAGTCAAAACAAATTAAATTTGTGAAACCTCTTAGACAAATCTAAAACTGGTTGTTTAGAAAACTAAGTGTCTTTAAAATAATGGTCATCACTAATGAAAGTCAAGAAAACCATTTGTAATTGAAATTGTGTATAAGTTGAAATAAAATGTAAAGGGATACTTTTGCTCTTTGTCGACATCCTCACCATGTGCATGTAAATGCAATGGATATCTTTGAATAACCATCCCGGACCCATGAGAAACTTGGTACCAAGTTTTCTTGCAAGTTGTGTTTTTAGATGCACAAGGGAAGCGACTCGAGGATATGAATGTACGTTCATACTCTTGTCATACGTGTGAAGACTCATCAATACTCAAATCTTGCATAATGCACAACACCTCTCACGGTAACGTATCCTTAGGAATAGCTAGCGGCAAAGGTACACTTTCTTAAAACCTTGACTGTCCGGATTGCTATATGCCTGTCTGCTATGTGCTTATTTGTTATGTGTTTGCTTGCAATATGCTTATGTGCTACATGATGATTAAGTGTTATTAGTTGTGATATATATATAATTTTAGAATTAGACTTTATGTCTAAATGCTTATCCTCTTTGGGATCAAAGCAAATCTTTGGAGATAATGGTTTTACCACAACCATTATCAATAGCCGTTTATGCACGTCTATCAGTCACTATGGATGATGCACACTCTTAACGTCCTCGACATCTCTTCTCTCTTCTATTTCTCGTCTACGACTTTTTCTTGTCTCTTCTCGCCATAAACATGATTGACTTCTAGCCTACCCGATGCAAGTCTCGTATTTGATCCTCGTCACATCTACATCTCTCCTATTTCTTCTGTCTCGACTCTATTCCTACTCCACATTCAGCGTGTCATCAACCTCCTTACTCTAAATGAGTCTCTCCTACTTCTTCTGTCTCGATACTCCCCAATACCCATTCCTCTAGACTACTCGTGCGTATTGTGTTTCCTCCGTTTCTTCTATTCCGTTTCTAGAATTCCATGTTACTAAATAGTTGTTTTTGAAAGTCCTCAACAAAACACTTTTTCTAAAATAAAACTAAAAATTGAAAACCAGTCACAAAAATTCTATCTCTCAAAAACCACCTTGCTGGCGGCAGTCCTTCAATTGGTGATGGTCCTTTCGACGGTCCCTGACATTTAAAGGACCGTCGGGCATTTTAATGTAATACCCCGTTTTTCTTATTCTCATAAGAGAAGAACAAAACCAAATACCCCTCATTACAGCAGCAACGAAGAAAACAATCCAAAACACCCAAATCCTTAAATCTTTCATTAAAACTTAATTCAAATTCTATCAAACAAGTATTATAAACCAAAACACTCTAAGCAACATCAATTGTAAGTCATTTTATCTATTTCCTCATCAATTTAAGGTTAGGGTTTATATGAACATGGAACAAAATTTGGGGATTTTCAATTGCTTTTATATTTGGTTGAAATTAACCACAAAACTTAACAATGTACAACTATCATAACTCACCTAGATATAGGACTTGTCTAAACAAGGATATTTTGAAAAGAGTCAAAAACTTATGATAATCCCCAAATCCAAGTTGTACTTATTTACCATGTTTATAAACATAGCAATAACGTAATCACACATTGTTAACACATGTCAAAAACGTATTCTTAAAAATGAAATAACAAAGGTCAAATTTTTGGAATATAAGTTAACAACAAAGAAAGAAGTGTCTAAGTCAAATTTAAGATAAACCTAGCTAATTATGTATTCATTTTTTAATAGGTGAAAACATGCCTAAACCCACCGGTACCGATCACCAAGAAACACGCAAATACATTCCCAAACTTTCGGACTACTACCCTTCACCTATCAAATAAGCCTTTCAAAACATTGAGACTAGATGTATTCATGAAGGTTGAATAGTCTATGGGGACTATGACAACATGAATTACCTCAAAACCTTTTTCGGGATGATTGACTTTGATTGTCTTTACAAAGTCAATGCGGAAATCGTCCTACGTTTTGTCCTTGAGTTCTATAGTTTACTCAACTTGCATGTCGATGATGAAAGTGAAATACATGTCGATTTTATGATCCAAACCCAACCCATCTCCTACCCTCTCCTAGTCTTTGGTCAAATTCTTGGCGTTCCCACTGAATGGCAATGCTCATTCACTCATGAATGGAGCCTTGATGCTCTAGCCAGGAGCTCTCCTTCTTATGGAAGATATGCCACTATACCACCTACTCCAAATGAAATCAAGGCCTTCATTCAAGAAGATCGACATGGGCCTGTATTTCAACGTTATAGAGGGGAACTAATTCCAGTTGAAGATAACCAAATCTTAACTAGAGAAATCATGGATCACATGAAACCTTGGGTTGAAATCATTCGTGAGAATGCTTTCTGTCTTGGTGGAAACCGTGATCACGTCCCCGCTTGTCTGGGTCACATGCTCTATTGCATTGCAAACACCATACATTACAATCTAGCGTACTTCATGGTTAAAAGAATGGAGAATGTCCGAAGAAACCCAAAAATGAACTTGCCATATGGCATGTTGCTAACCCGTCTATTCTATTGAGTCATGCATGACTACCCTCACCTTGTGTCGGTAGATTATGTATTTCAAGAGCATATCATGCTTCCACTCACCCAAAATCTCGAGCGAAGAACTAGGTCAGATTTTGGGTCAAGAAGGTCTAAGTTTCCCGGGTCTTCCTCTCATGCATCATCATCTAATCCCAACGATGACGATGACGATGACGATGACGATGACAATGTTGAGGGAACTTCTCGAGTCGGTACTCCATCTCCCAACACTTATGTCAACTCCCTACCATCTGTCTTTCCTCAAATCTTTAAGGATCCTCCTCCCTAAGAACAAAACTTTCCTACCCTTTTTCTCTCATCAAACCCAAATAATGAACATGCAACACCAATTGAGGGATGAGCATCGGGGTGGTATGAAGCCAATAGCAAAGGGAATCAGTAACTTATGGAAGAAGACGATGATGAAGTAAAAATTTTTACATCATGTCAATTAGTTATGTTTAGTATGTGCTATTATCATGTCTTAAACTTTACACTTGGTTCTATTTCGGATAATAACTATCGCTAACAATAGAAATGTTAGCATCGGGTGATCCTTTCAATTTTACCACCCGATAGTTTAATCACATGAATATTTGAGCTTGTTTCTTTAGTTTTATTACTTATTACTTGACTGAATTGTGATATTGTTGGTATTTAATGCTTAGATTGCATGATAATCTCTTAATCGTTGCGTGAAATATAGTTATTCTGCAAAAATCTGAACTGATAGATAGTATGTTACTTACAGGATTGCAGAAATGAAAAACAGGGTGGAAACCTGGCCATCTACTGGTGACGGTCACGGGAATTTAAATGACCGTCCCTTATTTAAGGGACCGTCCAACGTAGGTCGAGGGTTTCTGGACTATTTCTTCCTTCCTGCAATCCTTGACCCTATTGCATGTTTATCACCACCATTTCCAGGTTTAGTTAAACAAATATAAGTGCCATAATCTTCCTAATGCATGCTTTGCCTAAACTATAATCATCCTTGATTATTTAAACTCCTCTTCTCTTCTTCTTCATCACCATCTTTCCTCTTCACTTCATCTTCTTCATTCTCCACAATGAGCTCTTCCTCAACCTCATTGTTCCTTTCAAACAAAAAGCCTAAAATCACCATCACACCACCAAAAACCAACTTCATTGATCTCACTCTAGAAGAAACTACTCCTTCTCCACCATTATCTCCTCAAGCACCAAGTGCACTAATGAAAACTCCATCCACAAATGGAACATCCTTCTCTTCTTCTAAACCATCATCCTCTCAATTCTCAACTTTCATTGGTAACTTCTCACCTTATCTTGGAGACTTGTCACCTCCACCAAGAAGCTCACATCCACTTCCACCAAATACCTCCTTGTCTCTATCACCAAATGGGCCTTTGGATTACACTCCTTCTACTCCACCACCATCTCCAATCATGGGGTTTCCCATTCCCTACAACTTTGTGAACAACCATACCATGGTTTGTGCATGTTGTTTTCACAAATTCAATCTCATCTCCTCCCTAAGAAGTGAGCTCCACTACATGTTTGGCCACATTGAGTACCTTCTTTCTCAACCCAATGTGCAACCAACTCCTCTTGCAACCATGCCACCTTCGGTTCCACCATCTCCTCCACCATCTTATTCTCCACCTTCCAACTAAACATGTCTACATGTTTAGTTAAATAATCAAATGAGTATCTTTTGGGCCAAGCATGTTTTAGGAAGTTAGTTGTGTTTCTAGAAATAGTTTGTAGTATGTTTGTGTGATGTATGAATCCTTTGTGATGTATGCTTTCCATGCTTGTGATGAATGAATGTTTTATGTTTAATCTAATTCATGCTATTATGTTGTGATATTTATGATGGTTGTTTTTAAAATGTATTTGTGTAATGATGCTATTATGTTGTGATATATATATGGGATCGTCCAGTATTTAAAGGACCATCCCCCGCTCCTCCTGGTGCCTATAAATATTTCACTGTTTTCTCAGAAAAATCAACCCTCTTTGCACAAAAACTTTTTGTTCTTTCTTCCTCCTTTCTTTGATCACTATAACGTGTCGATATGTGTTTATAAGTGATCTCTTTACCCTCTATATCAAAGTGAAAGAGAAGAACAGGTATTCGTCAAGAAACGAAGTGTTAGAGTCATCACACACAAACGTAACTTGTGTTACGATTCTCCTCTTCCCCCCAAACTCTCTAAGTTGTATATATTGTAGATTTGTGTATCCGACTTGTGTGAGAGTCGTGATTAGGTGTGTTAGGAGAAATACGGAAAAAGTGTAAGTCCGTGAAGTGTTGTATCTAGATTAGGACTTTGTATAAGTCGGTGTGTCGGTGTGCGTGAAGACTTGGACTTGGTGTGAGTCCGAGAAGTGAAGACTAGGACCTAGTGAAGGTTCGTGAAGACTTGGATCGAGTAAGGATTCAAATGGACGAGGTGATCGTTCGTGTGAAGATTTAGACGGGGTGATCGTCCGTGTGAAGACTAGGTTGTGTGTAAATCCAAGTGGACAAGAGTGCTTGTTCGTGTAGCCACATAGGCTTTGTGTAGATTGGTTCTAGCTAGGATTAGGGCCCGACATTCCGCTTAGTGTCGTTAAACTTGGTGTAAGCTTTGTGTACGGTTTGCTCCGCCTGAAGGGAGTGTGTTGACATAGTGATTGTGAACTCTCGAGTGTGGTACTCGGGGAGTGGAGTAGGGCGAAGAGTGAGCTTCGTGCCGAACCACTATAAATCTATGCGTCTCGGTTTGGTTGCGTTCTTCCTTTATCTCCTATCTTTACTTTATTTACTTTACTCGTTATTATTATAGATATCACATAACTATCTAATCTAACGGTTTTACAAAAAGAACTTAAAGGAACAAAAAATCTTTTAAAACGTAATTCTAAACGGTGAAACTATTCAACCCCCTTTCTAATTTCTACATGTATGTTAGAAACAGATGGCTAGGTCATAATTAGGTGAAGCCCTGCTAGCAAGGTTTTCAAAATCGGGATCATACTTAGGATCGATTTCGTCTTTGCAAGATCGAGATTGTAAGATCGGATCGGGATCTTAAGATCCTACTATAATGTCATTTTGTTAATAGTTTTTGAAATATTATACAAATCTATAAATTAATATATATCATAAACACAAATTATGTAAATATTTCATTGAAATGTTGTCTTAAATTATGATTATGAAAATTTTAAGAATATTAACATGTTGTTTTTTTTTTTAATTCTACAAAATACATTCCATACTTTTTTAGTTTGTGGTTCGAGAAAAGTAAGATTGGATCGTATTAGATCTTAAGATCCTATGGTAAAGATCGGGATCCTATAAGATCTTAAGCTTTTAAAAATCATTTGTAAGATCCGGATCGTTTTTGCTTCGCAATATCGTAAAATCGTAAGATCCTAAGATCAGGATCGGGATCCTGACAACCATGCCTGCTAGTGTTTATTTTCATGTTCTAGCTTGGTGAGTCATGAAAGATAGGACTACCTCGCTTGGATTTGATTACACATTCTAGATTTCATGGAAATGTAGCATTATGTGATTGGTTTCCTATTTGTAGAGGACTCAACAGGGGTGAGCAGAAACCAAACCGCAAACCAAAAAAAACCACAAAAACCAAATCGAAAAAACCGATCCAAAGCGAAAAACAACTGTGCGGTTTCGGCAAATAGAAAAACCGACTTTTTCAGTGCGGTTTCGGTTCCCACCGAAATAGCCGCACCGAACCACTCCACTATATTCAAATAATTTTTTATTTTTCTTCAAATAAACCCTTTAAATTTAATAATTTTTGTGTGACAAAATGCTTTTGTTTATACTTTCCTAATTAGTTATTTCAAACACATTTTTTTTGGTTAATTATTGTTTGAGTTTTTAGGTCGTATAATTTTTTCTTTTAATTTATCATCGAAGTTTTTAAAATTCTTCATTTCATATGACTTGTACTATTGTCTAGATTTACAATTACATACTGTACTAAATTACACAACATTATGTATATATGTTTCAACCCATCATTTAACCTTAAGATATATTAATTCTATAATAAATATATAAAAAAAATTGAAAAACAAAACTTTAAAAACCGAAAGAATAGGAAGAAAAAAAAAAACGAAACCGAAACCGAAACCGCCCACCCAAAACCAAAGAGTTGCGCGGTCGCGGATTCTCATTTTGTAAAAACCGCAAATGCGAATGCAGTTTGGTTTTTACCAAAAACCGCATCAAACTACAGCATGCTCACCCCTAGGACTCAATGTAATTGAATACTTATATTCAAACTGCTAATGTGTTGAAGGAATTTTGGTTCTGAGCTTAACTATTGAGATTGTTTCTCGGGAACATGGGACTTTAATAGTTTGGGATATAATATGAATAGTTCTATTGTGATAAATTGAATGGTGTTGATTGTATCAGTTTCAACTTCTTCATCTAGCTTCCCATATCTTCTAGATCTGCCATCTTTGGCACACCTTCGACCACCATCTCCAGTGACTATTACCGGTTCTGCCACCACCTGTGCTTCCACCTCCTGATGATGATTTTGGTATACACAGTATATTAGATCTAAGATTTGTAAAAATTAGTTTTGGGCTTGTGGAGCTATGATAACTAATTTCTATAATAGTTATACAAGGGTTGTAAGATTAAATTTATGAATTGTTCCAAAACTTGTCACAAATTTTACTGAAGTATTTGTTTGCGAAAAACCTATATTCCATATAAAATATATTATAGTTATTGTTTGTGATTTTTCATAATGGGAAATGCCAAAAAAAATGAGAAAAGTAATAAATATATGTTATAAATTTGTTTGTGAAATGTGAAAAAATAAAAAAGTAAAAACTTCTCTTACTACAATATAAAACAAATGAATTAAAAAACAAATTAATAGATAAATGAGTAAATTACAACGATAGTCCCTAAACTCCACCCAATTCTCAAACACCATCTCCAATTCTCAAAAATCGCAAATACAGTCCCAACATTTTCTATTAATTACGCGTCTGGTCCTTTTTGCTAACACTCGTTATCATTTCTCGTTAGTCAACACACTTAAATTATGTGTGATGGGTATATCCGTAATTTACTTACTTTCTTTGTTACACCGCTTGTCCCTGGAATTTCCAAATATCAAATTTTAAGTAACAATACTCTAATTCAAACAAACACTCTTCTTCAACCACTCTTCCACCACCATTACCATTCACCTCTAATTCAAAACTTATAAAAAAAACTTTTTAACACAAATATTTCCCAGCCTAATTTTAAACATTAAGTCAAATACCCCCCATTTAACGCTCGTTAGCTTGGTTTTAAAACATTCTGGGAACCAAATTAGATGTTTTGACTTATTCAATTAACTCAAGTTTCCATGGTAATTATGAGAAGCCGGCTCGCTGTCTATTTGTTTTCCATCGAGACTGTCAGTCTTTTAGGTAATCATGTCGATTCCCACTTAGCTTCTTGGGAACGGTTTGTTGTAGTTATAAGGGGTAAACATGAGCCATATTATTCCACATATCTTACCATAACACATAACACTTACAAAAAAAATGACTGCAAAGAACAATAACACGAACTCTGTTTCAGAAAAGATTGGTTTGCAAGTTTGTAGGGAGATTCATAAAGAGTGGGAGCTACAGAAAAAAGTTGTTGAAATTATCTAAAGAGTTGCTTGACACTGTTTATGAGAGTTGGTTGTTGATAATGGAGCTTAATAAGGCGCCTCTGTCACCTGCTGAGGAAGAGGGTTTGGCTTTTTTGAGGTTGATCAGGGACCATGATTTTGATAAAGCTAAGGCCATCAAGCAGATGAGTGATGAGGCAGAGAGTCGCATGCTCGAGAAGGTTGGTTTTCTCAAGATGATTGAGCGTATGTGAGGTGGGTTGTGGTTACGGTTGTGGTTTTTACGTTTGGTTGTTATAGTTTGTATAGTAACTCTTATGTATGTGATGGTTTGTATGGTAAATAAATGAAGTTGGTTTCCTGTTATGTGAATAATTTTGTGTTCTTGATGTTTATGTGTTTATAGTGGTGTTGTGTTAATCTAAGGTTTATAAAAAACAGTCAACAATTTTAGTCAAAGGTATTGTGTGCCTTACTTGTTGGAAAAATAGTCCACTCTTTTGTGTTTTGCATATGAAAATTTTAGCCACACACAAACTCATTTTTACTAACTATGTTATCCACACACAAAATCATTTTTGTTTGTTAATATAAAACACACTACATTAGATTAATACGTTATAAAAAAATACATATAAAAAACACATTATATTAATATAAAAAACATAATACGCTATAGAAAAAAACATTACACAAAATACAAAAAATACAATCATCCTACATGTTTTTTTATGCATCCAAATAATTTTAGCACTCATTTGATTTTTTTTTTCCCGCCATTTGAAACAATCAAAAGCAATATCATAATGTTTAGAAGATTCTTCTCTTAGAAAGTCTCAAGCAAAATACATTTTTCTTGCGGAATGTCGTTGCATTCCCTATATGCTTTAATCATATCATCTTTAGCTTTGCTCGCTTTTGTGTTATGTCTACAAGCGCTTACGTACGTTTGTTATCCTCATCAACTTGTTTCAGTACTTCAGCTTTGATTTCTTTGATTGTATGTGGAAGAGAACAACCCGAGCTCGAACAATCCATAAGATTTTTTTTTTTTTTTTTTTTTTTTTTTGTGATTAATTTGATATTGAGAATATGAAAAATGAGTTGGTGTGGTGATGATTTATGTAATGAGATAGGACTTTATAGTAATTTTTTAGTTAAAAAAAATGTAAAACATATTGGCTATATTTTTGGAACAGTTTGAGAACCTGTGGTGTCAAATAAGTGAAACTTAAACGACTATATTTTTAGATTTGATATTAGGAAACTTCAAGGACCAGCGGATCAACTGAGAAATTAATATATATATTAAATGTCGTTTGAAACGACGTCGTGTCATCACATTTTTTTAACAGTTTGCTACAGTAGTGGGCTGACCCAACTTCAGGCCCAAAATCAACTTTCGAAAATTGGCAAAAAATACCCCTGAAATTGACGACTCTTTGCAAAAATAGTCCTTTTTCCAAAAAAATGTTTCGAAAATTGGCAAAAATTACCCCTGACATTGGCGACTGTTTGCAAAAATAGTTCTTTTTCCAAAAAAAATGTTTCGAAAATTGGCAAAAAATACCCCTGACATTGGCGACTCTTTGCAAAAGGAGTCCTTTTTCGGAAAAAAAAAAAAAATTTACCCAAAAAAAAAAAAAAAAAAAAAAAAAAAAAAAAAAAAAATTTACCCCCGGCCTACTCTCTACTTAATAAAAATATCGTGCAATAATCAACGAAATAAAACAACGCCCCGCCGCAACGCGACGGATCGTCGCCCACCTCATTAAGTATATTACGGATATACCCATCACACATAAGTCAGTGGAAAATTTGGGATTTGTTTAATGGGCCAATATTTTAATTGTTATTGCCTTTTTGGATCTATCGAAGTAGATCTTATTATTGCTGTAAATTTATAGTAAGGCCCAAACTATGGGGACCTTTATATTCCACATCCAACAAGTATTTTGGGATGTCCAGTTAGATTCTAGTCACATAGATTAATGATTCAAAATGGATCCGAAATATTATGAAACAATGTGCGTGTCACAATGTATATACAAGGTCTCATCGTCTTTTCTATAACGATCCAAAATTTATTGGAACTCTTCGTTTCTTGGAATGAGAGTTTTACCAAAAGTGGGTAGTCTTCGACCATTACATAGCTTCTGTTTACAATATTCATCAAAAGCGGTTTTATCAATTGTCTACGTTTCTATCTCATTTTTTATTCACTTATTACATGATTTATTGAACACATTTCAACAACCAAACCTTAATGCAAGAAACTTAAACTATTATATTAAATTTATCATGTAAACAAGTTAAGACCAACTATTTGGATTCGAGAATATAATAAATAAATAAAAATGAAATGTGAAAACACGTGTTAATAGAGAATGGTTAGACTAGTTTTAATAAGGGGTAAATTTCGGTCGGTCGCCACTCAAGGGACTAGTCTCCCTTGCTACATTCGGTCATGAGATGTCGGTCGGGAGGGAGGGGAAAAAGGAAAAGGTCGGCTAGCCGACCGAGATGAAGGGAAGAAGAGACTTGTTTGTGTGTGTGTGTGTGTGGTGGGGGGAAACTGGTTATGTTTTGTGTGGTTTTTCTGGTCGCTTTATTATACCAAGTTGATCATAAGTATAGAAGAGAGAAAGCTGAGATACTAAAAAAAAATGTAAGTTACTTGAAGAGTTGAAGGTACTTATTACAACTAGTCTTACTTCATTTCAAAGTTGAAATGGGGTTACTAGTTTTGGTTCGACAACCCCCACTTCTTTCTCTTTTAAGCACATGGTGTAGTTGGATGTTCTTATTTTATCCATCTTTGTAATGTTGTGCTATTAAAATAACTATATAATTGAAACATGGTTGTAACCTTAACAACCAATTTGTAAGACTTATCGAACGTTGCTATATAAAAGATAAATTCCCAAAAGATGACAGTTTTGACAATTCCGCCGTTGGTCTAACTGTTAAACCAATAGAACAGTTTTGACACAGGATCAAATTGCTGAATTGGAGCGAGATGTTTCTCGAGACGAAATTCGTTTGGCCGTGTGGGAATGTGGTGAAAATAAGTCTCCGGGTCCGGACGGTTTTACTTTTGAGTTTTTCAGGAAATACTGGAATTGCATCGGGCCTGACTTTTGTGTTGCGGTGGAACACTTTTTTGTCAATGGGTCGTTTTCTAAAGGTTGTAATTCTTCTTTCGTAGCTTTAATTCCAAAAGTTACGGACGCTAAATTTGTTAATGACTATCGGCCCATTAGTCTCATTGGGAGCGTATATAAAGTGGTTACAAAGATTATGGCTTCGCGTTTGGCTATGGTTATTGAGAGCATTGTTTCTGATGCCCAATCTGCGTTTGTTGCAAAGAGACATATTTTAGATGGTCCCTTTATTCTTAATGAACTTCTTCATTGGTGCAAAAGGAAGAATAAGAAGGCGATGTTTTTTAAGGTGGATTTTGCTAAGGCCTATGATTCGGTTCGATGGGATTTTTTGATAGATATTTTAGAGGCTTTTGGTTTTGGTTCTACGTGGTGTAATTGGGTTCGAGGTACTTTCTGTTTTGCTAAGGGTTCGATTCTAGTTAATGGGAGTCCGTCAAACGAGTTTCAATTTCATCGTGGGCTTAAACAAGGTGACCCTCTATCACCTTATCTATTTATTCTTGTGATGGAATCGTTACATCTTTACGTTTGTAGAGCCGTGAATGACAGGTTGTTTAATGGTATTCGTCTCCATGGATCACTCTCGCTATCTTATCTATTTTATGCGGATGATGCATTGTTTATTGGTGAGTGGTCCGATACTAACTTGCGTGGTATTATTCAAATTCTTAAGTGTTTTCATCTCGCTTCGGGGTTACATATTAATTTAAATAAAAGTCAACTTTTGGGGGTGGGAGTGCCTCGAGTTACTGTTGAAGCAATGGCAAATTCTATAGGTTGCTCCATTATGAAAAATAAATTCCGGTATCTTGGAGTTATGGTGGGTGAGTGTATGTCTCGGTTTAAGGCTTGGGAAGATGTTGTGATTAAGTTGAGAACTCGTCTTTCTAAATGGAAGGCGAAAACTTTGTCGATCGGAGGTAGACTTACCCTCTTGAAGTCGGTTCTTGGTGCGTCTCCTCTTTATACTATGTCAATTTTTAAAGTTCCAAAAGGAGTGCTTAAAGAGATGGAGTCTATTCGAAATAATTTCTTTAAGGGGGCTGAGTTGTCGGAGAAAAAAATCACATGGGTGGCATGGGACAAGGTCCTAGCTTCTAAGAATAAAGGGGGTCTAGGTATGTCAAGTTATTATGCTCTTAACCGTGCGTTACTTCTAAAATGGGAGTGGAGGTTTATGTCCCAAGAAGATTCTCTTTGGTTTCGAGTTATTCAAGCGATTCATGGGTCTCGGATTGATTCTCATTCGTTTCATTCGTCGTCTTTATGGAGCTCTATTTTAAAGGAATTGCATGTTCTTAAAAACAGGGGCTTTGATTTTTTAGAGAAATGTTCTAAACGAGTAGGTAATGGTTCGAACACTTGTTTTTGGTTGGATAGCTGGAAAGGTGGTACTTCTTTTCGAGAAACATTTCCTCAGTTATTTGCTTTAGAGATGAATCGCAAAATTTCAGTTAAAGACAAGCTGGCCACTGTTTTGGATTCTTCTTTTCGTAGACCTGTTCGAGGAGGAGTGGAGAAAGAACAAATGTCTGTTCTTGCTGCAATATTGGACACGGTGTCTCTTTCCTCTTCCTTGGATCGTTGGGTGTGTTCGTTATCTTCTGATGGTGATTTCTGTGTTAAAGATGTTCGTACTAATATCGATGACATGTTTCTAACTTCTCATATCGATTCCACAAGATGGGTGAAGGCCGTTCCTATTAAGATTAACATTTTTGCTTGGAGGGCTCGGCGTGATTATCTTCCTACTAGACTAAACTTGATTCGGAGAGGTGTTGCTTTGGAGACGGCTTCTTGCCCGATATGTCTCGCGGGGGAGGAGGATGTTTCACATGTCTTCTTTCGATGTCCTTTGGCTCAGGCGGTCTTACGGCAAATATGCCGATGGTGGGAGGTAGTTTGGGAGCAGTGGGCTTCGTTTTCGGAGTGGCTAGTATGGTTCTCAGATATTCGGCTCAACTCCAAAGTTAAAAGCTTACTTGAGGGAGTCTTCATGGTTGCTTGGTGGGCTATATGGGGTTTTCGGAACCGTTCTATTTTCGAAACCTCTCCTCCTAATCGTTCGTTGATTTTCGATGACATCGTGTCGCATTCTTTTCTTTGGTGTTATAATAGATGTAATAGGTCTTTTTCTTGGGATTCGTGGCTTAAAAACCCTCATTTGATTTCTTTGTAATGTTTGGTCTAGCGCCTTGCTAGTAATAAAATTTTGCCGTTCAAAAAAAAAATAGAACAGTTTTGACAAGTTGATTTGTTCAATGGGTTATCTAAGCAACATTTTTATGTACATATGCAGCACACTGGCAAAGTGTAATATTTTGTGCGGCAGAGTATACAAAAACGTGTAAGAGGATTTAGCGAACGGATATAAAACCGACTCGCTGTTTATTGTAATAGCCCGATTTTATGAATAAATGCAACACACTTGCAAAGTGTAATATTTTGCGCGGCAAAGTAGCACAAAAACATGTAAGAGGATTCAGCGAACGGATATAAAACCGACTGGTTGTTTATTATAATAGCCTCGAATGAAAATAGTCTCGGTAGCTTCCCATTTGGGTATAGTTAATTAATGTACCGGTATCACTTAGAATCGTATAATCACTTTTTAAAAGAAATTATTCGACCCTAATGCCTTGGTTACAAGAATATCTCATTGGGGTAAGACCAAGTGTTTGTTCCATTTTTGGGCACAAAGCAAAACCCATTTGGTTCTAAGTGTTTTGGTTTTCTGTGTGTCTTCCATGCAAGTATGTGTTTCAATTTATAGGAAAAAATCAAAGCCCAATAAATAGAATTATAATAATAAACCGGCTCATTAATTACATCATAATATTCCTCCATTATTGAAATAGTGGTCATTATATTGTAGTTATAACTGACCTTGAATAAGTCAAAGTCGTTACAACTAAATTTGGATTCAGTCCCAACATGTTTACTCGCTGAAGAATATGCTCCTTGAAGGAGCCGTTCAATTTCTAAGTTTGCTCACTGAAGAGTTTCACTCACTGAAGAGATGAACCCTTTGAAGTTTGAAAAGACTATTCCGTGATGAGATCCTTCAGCTTACTACTCAAAGAGTATGAAGCTGAACTAATCAGATGAATACCGTTTAGAGTCACACTCACTGAAGTGTAAACTCACTGAACTTCATCAACGACCTAAATCTTACTTTACCACTATCAAAATAAAAGAGATCAGCGACCTGACAGGTGTACACTCTGTACCTCAAAGCTCACTACCAGAAGTGACCTAAACTCTTAATTGAATTAAACTTCCAACAAATAGTATATAAGAATAAGTGAAAAGACTTATTGGTTTAAGTTTCAATACCTTACAAAATACTAACTAATTAAGTGAAAATGCTGTAGTATCATTAGTTCGTTTTATTACCCTATATATAATTTAGCGTCGAGTTTTGCTACAGTTGTTGTAGCAGTGTTGGGCTGTACTATTCCGTTTGGGCTCCCGCTTTCTTCGGTCCGTTGTTTATCTTACCCACGCAGCCACGTTCTCTTATACACAAAACACACACATCAAGCTAGAATCTTCCTGAACCCACTTACCCACTCGCATCAAACCCTTCCGCATCAAACCCTCCATCATCCAGCCACAGATCTAACTGTCAAACCAAAAATTTTGAACGGCTAACATCGAAATCTGATCTTGGGGGTTTCGTTGATATTTGAAGAGTTGGGGTTTCCTTGATATTTGAAGAGTTGTTTATCAACAGCAAAAAAAGGTTTGCAAACCCTAATTGTCTTATTTTTTTGGTTAAAGTTTATGGGTGAAGATGTGTTCAATGTTTGTTTTAATTATACCTTCATTATTTATTTATTTATTTATTATTCTTTTTTTTGTGGTTTCATGTTTTTCTTTTTCCAGGAAACCATGAGTTATCATAGATTCGTAGCAAAAGCAACAACCACCAAGTAGGTTTTTTTTCCCTAATTTACGTATATTAATAATATGTCTGTTTCAATCTTTTTTACATTGCTTTTTTTGGTTTAAGATAGTTGCATAAATTGGTATTTTTAGCTGAGATACCAATTTATGCATATAAAGTGTTCGCTGAAATGTCTATCCTTTTTTTTTTTGTTTTGTCTTTGTTTTACTTATTATGCTGTTTAATGTTTTGAGAATTGGTAAATTGGTTTAAAACGATTTTTTAGTATTTGGAAAGGTTTTGATTGTAGATGGAATAAAAGATCTATTGACTGAACGGGTTTCGTTTGGTTGTAGGGTATGTTACTGGGAGTGTTCAGAGGGCTGTGAATGGCCGTAATTACCTTTTTGATTGGAGATGTTATGAATACCAATGTTGGTTATTATGTTGCACAAGTCGTTAAATCGCCTTTCGTAGTTAAGGCGGATAATGGGTTGCCTGTGAAGCAACTGAAGTTGCTTAAGCCTGATGATGCTTTGCTTATTGGTCAACTTTACCCACTCATTAGTCCCTTTCCCTCAGGCGAGTTCCTCACTGAACTTAAAAGAGGAAGGAGTCTTTGCGAATGTGGAGCAGCATTCGGGTGTGTAGGCGGAGTAGGAGGTCGGGGTATATTTGTGCCAATGGTTACCCTCATTATTGGTTTTGATTCTAAATCCGCTACTGCGATATCAAAGTGTAAGATATAAACCTATCCAACACATATCAGTTCATATATTTATATGAATTCACATGATTTATTTATAGTTTTTTTATTTAATTTCCAGGTATGATCATGGGTGCAGCAGCCTCGACTGTTTTCATCAATGCATTAGTACTGCCAAGGTGTTTGATAAAAGTATTGAGGGACCAATTGTTTATTTTTTGATAGCTTTTTATAATTTTCCTGTTTGATTTGAGTTGTGACTTATGGAATAGGTTTTCTTTCTGCCTTTGATCCATAGTGTCGTATCTGATTTCATACTGTTGCTTCGCGGATTAAAGGTTCGTGCGTTTAAAAAGTTTAGAGTTTTGTATCTTTTATCTTTTTCCTTTTTGGTGTTGCTTTAATGAACTATGCTAATTTTTCAGGAACGTAAAACTCGGGATTCATATTTTGGCAGCAACGATGTCATGGGATCAGTAATCAAATAAAAATACATGTCAGTCATGAGGTTTTATGTACAGGAAAGTAACGTTTTTTTTTTCTTTTTTTAATTCTATACTCAGATTGTTTAACTTCTCCATTTTGAATTACGTGTTGTGTGTAGTTTTTGCAGGCTATCAACAGCGGCTTGCAGACGGAACGTGGTGACGGAATTGAGAAACTGCCAACAAAGGATAATCAGGTACGCTTTGCTTCTACTAGACCGTCTGTCACCTATTTTCACTATTTCACGTTTTCGTAATTTGGAAGGTGTGAAAAGACCATCGCAAAATGTATGCGGTACTTTGCGAGGTTATAGCAATCGCACACAACCATCACTTACAGAGTTACAGGCAAGTGAACCAGTACTTTCAGTCCTTCCTGGAATTAACGCAACATCGATATTGATTTTGTTTTTTTCCTTTTAAACAGTATCTAGGTTTTGAAATACTTGCTACTAATTGATTGATAGTTGTTAACATTTTAGGCATGAACGGACAGGTGGAAGCAAATTTTTTGGGTTCACACGAGGATAATAGACACGCGCCCAATACCACAAGGTCATTCGATTACTTATTTCTTACATTTTGGATAATGTCTTGCAATTACATTTATTGATTATTGTGTCCTTTTCCCTTTTATATTAATTCATTTGTTCTCGGTTTTTTTTTATCCGTACAGGAACTCCAGAAGAAATGCATAAATAACTCGAGTACATCTCATTTCTAAAGGAGATCGCAGCAAAGGAAGCTGAAGATGTTCATATTCTGATATTTTCGCCCAATTAAAGGGTACTTTGCGATATTGCTTATAAAATAGAAGTTTGATTCTTTCAGGTTAGCTTTCTTTAATGTTGCAGATTGTGCAGTCTTTTTATCATTTAGGTTATAAGACAAAACATTGGTGGTGCAGTACTCACCTAAGGTAAATAATGATTTGACTAAACTGTCATGTAACTGAATGTGTCATTTCTAACTATGGGTAAATCCAGGAATTTATCATTTAGGTTATAAGACGATATTTATTGTTTTATTCCATAAGTCACAACACAAATCAAACAGGAAAACTTTAAAATACAATATATTTTAAAATACAATAAATAAAACAGTTATGTACGCTTGCTGATTTTTTTTATTTTTATTTTTTTATTTTTTATTTTTTATTTTTTTTTTTTTTTATAATTTCCAGGAATCTATCATCTTGGTTAACAAAACAAAGGAAAGAAGACTAAAGAAATAATGCTAACAGGTACGGAGAAGACCAAATGGCATGAACTGTATATATACTCATAAATATGTGGAAACTCCAAGTGATAGTGGTATTACCTTGAACGTCCAACCAAAGATGAAAGCTTTGGAGATGTTAAGGTAAAACTATATGGTATTCAAAGTTTTTTTGATTTGGTCAACCTTTGTCTTTTGTAGGTCTATGTGTAAAATTCATATAGTTAGCTAATAATGAAACGGGTCTGGTGGTTTGTGTACATGTTGAAATTCGGTCAATGTGTTTTTTACATACGACCTGCTGAATTGTTTTGCCAAAAAACTAGATTCTTGATTTAATAGAAAATATGTTCTATAATAATTTTTAACAAAGACATTTGAAAAAAAAAGTTATATAAATATTGAGATAGGGTGTTGGCCTTTCGGCCCGTACAAAAGTCCATTTTGACCTGTTACACGGCATTTTCGACCCGCCCAGTTTGCCTCTATATTATTTTGTATTGGTATTTTTATTTTCTGTTGGAGAAAATGATTCTCTGACTGTTAGTTTTCGTATGGTGATAGATGATCCTTGATGCAGTAGAGCAAGTGGGTGGGATATACGTTGTGACTGCCGATGACGGTAATGCCAAGGACATGGTAAAGAGAAACAAGAAGGGTGAGCCCATTCTCAAGGACGTTGAGGTCCAGATTCTAACATCACACACTCTTCAGCCGGTAAGTTATATGAGTTTTGTCTAATTAAGATTCATTACAATAAAAATCAAACACGTACACGCCCACATAAAACTTTTTGTTGAATATATTACTTTTTTCTTTATTCGATGTTATGCTCATGTGTTTACATCTGATACGTTCAGGTGGAAGATTTGTCTTTGCGGGTTGCGCCCCCATGGAAGCTAACGGTTACCAGTGTACAATTTCTTTTCTTTTTGTCTTACCTATTATGAGATTGGTGAGATGACCCGTGATGCTATCCTCAGCGGAAAGTTTACACAGGTGAGCAATAATTGCCTCCTAAATGTATGAAGGTGTTTATTTAAATTTTTTATTAAAAACTAATATTTTATATGTACTTATAGGTATGTGTAAACATACCAAATGGTGACATGGTTGGGCACACCGGTGATGTTGAGGCTACTGTGGTGGCCTACAAGGCTGCTGATAAAGCAGTTAAGGTAAAACTATATGGTATTCAAAGTTTTTTGTGTTTAGGCTTAGATTTGATTGGGATGAAGTGGCAATTTCAACCCATTAACTAATCAACGGGTTGATTTGGTCAAGCTTTGTCTTTTGTAGGTCTGTGTAAAATTCAAATAGAGAGTGATTAGTGACGGTAACGGCCGAAGAGAGACATATGGTTGTCCGGGATGGTTGACTGGTGTCACTTGGGCATCGGTTAAAGGATCGTTACCATTGAAGAAAGAAACATATGGTTGTTACAATGGTTGTGCTTCGTTTATGCTGGAAGAGGTTTCTAACGGTCCTGTCGGTCTCATTCTTGCAACCCATAATTTTGAATGTGGTAAGAAAAATAAGACCAGTATTCTATTTTTTATTAGTCCTCACTCCTCATAGTTAAAGGTGTTTGTGTGTGATACTTTTTCTGCAAATTTTTAGCAAAGGGTGGAAAAAAAACCAATACGTATGACCTTTATTTATCACGCTATGCAGGTAATTGAGCTCCAAAAGCAATTCAAAATGGACACTAAAAAAAGAAACAAAGCTGAAAGAGGCTTGGTGGATAATTTCGAAATTCATATACGCTTGGTGATTTAATGCTTAAACAGACTTTCAGCTTTAGAATTGGTATGAACATACTCTAAGACATTGTTTCAAATAGGCTATTGTGCCACGTCTTAACATTTCAGTATCAAACTTTCTTTGAGTTGAACATGATTTTTAGTTTTTAGAATGCTCTTGAAACAGGTATTCGATTGATTTTAATAAGTGGGAGGTATTCGTGAATGATGATCAGACATGCGCATTTCTTTCGGGTGAAAATGCATCACAGGTCCTAAGACAGGTATTTTTTTTACCTTCAGACTTTCTTTTTTTGCTGAACTTCTAACTCTGCAATAACGCTTATGTGGACTGGTGTATGCAAGTTGACAAAAACGCTCAAGTTGTAATGAGTTTTCAATTTTTGTAATATTGCTGGTGAACTTATCTAGCAGTAAACTATATTGCTGTGGATCACTTAATTATGGGCCTCAAATGAGCATAGACCCGCATCTAAGAATAAGGAAATATTAGTTTACCTTTTTCCCTCTTGAAATGGCATTCTACATCTTCCTTTCTCCACTTTTGATTTCTGCCATCCATTTTTGAATTTCTTCCGTCCATTTAAAATACATATTTATATTAGCTTTGACATATTGTAAACCAGTAAGAAATAATGTAACAAATAATGTTTCATATTATCAAATCACTGATCTTTGGATGATACTATGATAATGATAATGTGTGTCAAGTTGTCAACTATAATAGCATAAAGCAACGTTGGTGTAAATTTTCATGATATGAAAATTTAATTAAAAATGCAGGACACACTGAAGTCTTACCCGGCAAAATAAAAGAAAGAGGAATGGGAGACCAGGTATGAAGTAGATTGGAAGTGTTTGTAACTTCATATATGTATTGTTTAAACACCAAATTGTTGCGGCTGTTTTTTTGTGTACTTTCATGGTCGAGCATAAAATACACAAACGATGCCAGCGTCTACAACAGGTGTAGAGCAAAGAAAATTGCCTCTTTATGGTCATGAAGGACTTTAAAATTGTTTTGAAATTAATGGCCACCTATTCGTGTATGCAAATTTCCTTTTGTTCTTTCACTTTATATTGATTTTGAAAGTGTCAAATCCTCTTTTAAATCTGTTGTTTTGGTTTGGAATTGTCAAAATATGACTTTGCAGGTTTTCGTGGGTGGATATCGACAACTGCAAAGATGTTAACAGTATTGTCAACTCTTGAACTTCACAGGGTGCAGGTAAGTTATCATACAAAAAACTTTTTTAGTCTTACTTCAAGTTTTTTTAGTAGAATTAAGACGATGACCAGAGTAAGTCGTGCCCATGGCTGTATGTCGGGATTGCAAAGACTTTAAATTACTGTTAAAGAAAACTTTACACAATAATGACTGTCAAGAGTTGGTTCTCTGCCTAGCTGCTTCATAAGGCATAACCAACGTTTCTTAAAAATGCGTTTTTCTTACCCCATTAAAAGTCAAAGAACATGTATAAAGTTCTGTAGTGGATTCGAGAATGATTATATGTTACCATTTACAAGTTACTGTTTATTTACTATATAGGGATTATTTAACATATCAACACTCCAACAAAAAACAATTGATGATATCTGTTTTACACCAATGAATTTATTAATCGATGATATATGTTTTGCAGGCACTTGCAAGCATTGCAGCAATGGCCAGCACCTGTGTTGTAATAGATGTAGAGAAGATTGTATAAAGTTCTGTGGTGTGTATATTACTATCGACTGTAATACAACACTAAACTACTGTTAATTTTTAATGCACTGTTTTGTGTATGTATATTGCTATCTATTGCTGCCCCGCCGCAACGCGGCGGTTCGCAGCACATCTCGTTTTATTCGATTAAATTATACTCTTTTTCAAGCAACTTTAGTTTTAATGATAAAGTACTGAATTCGTGTCTCATCGTACTCCAAAAGGAAGCAACCTCCTTTTTTATCAAGTTTGTATTTACTTTTGTCACAAAGATGGAATATGTTATGTCAAGTCATAATTATTTTTCATTTGAATGGTAATATTTTTCTAAAAAGCACAATAAATAAGATCAACTTATTTATTGCTCAAGTCACGAGAATAAAACGTAGCAGTCAATATATCTTTAGCATATATGCGCTAGATCGCGACAAAAAAGATAAGTACAGTGTGAATAAAAATCATACCCACAAAATGATACTGCAAATTTATACACAAGATAACACTTTAATCAACTAATTTTTAAACCAAATAGTTAAAAGTTAAATAGATTAAATGCTCTACATGGGTTTCCTTAGTTTGCGCTTATCTACTGACTGTACACATTTAATTAGATGGGCATTTTTGGACTTTAAGACAAATGGATTTTATTTTCATAATTTTAAAACATGTTGTTTTGAGAAATTTAAATAAGTTTTGAACGCAAAAGGGAATAAATAGTGGAAATAATTAAGAAGGTTGAACGTGTTGTGGTGAAGGACCACAGTCAAAGAAATACACGATACCAATTCCACTCGCTATTTGCTAAGATGATAACGATATGGTGGTCCTCTGTAGCACACTGCAAATCTTTCTTTATCTTTGCTAATTCTTTTGTCCTTTTTTCTATTTTTATTTCGAAATTTGAAAATTCACTTTCATATAAACTCTTAATATTACATTTAGAGCATGTCAAATGCAATAATCTTTTGAAAAACTCAACATTTCTTTAACTTATTCATGCCAATCCAAAAAAGAGACATTCTCAAACTATTCTTAACATTTACTTTTCAAAGTCCTCACAATCTTCAATAGTTTATTCTTCTCTAATCTTTTCATTCAATATTTTTTTTCTTAAATTGATTGACACACTTTCATTTCTTATTACACTTCAATATACAATTTGTAGAAGTAGCGTATAATAAACATACAACTGCTTATAGCCGTATAGCACAACTTGATGTGTACAAATCGTCAAATCGGCTCTCTTATGCAATAACCTATTTTCAAGTCTTTTTCAATTTTGCATTGGAGATCTTCTTAAAGAAACTATGGTTCGTACATGCGGATTAACACTTTAAAAAATATCAGTTTCAGATAACATTCAGTCGTTGTATTAACATTTTGATAAATATTTAGATGAAACACGTGTTATTGTAGATTTCGTAAAAAACGGTCAACTGGACGGTGTTTGTAAATTATACCACTAAGATGGGTATATGGAATTTAGGTAAATGTGTTTGTAAATTGCAGGTGGTTTTAGAGTGCTAACGTATATTGAAAGTACTATTATAGATTAAAAGAAGCATCAAACAGTATTGTATGATAATGTTTATCATGAAACACTATTTAGATTATATCAAAATGTTTGATCGAGTTAAATGAGTATCATGTGAAACATCTAACATGTGTAATAACATAATATACGCAAGCATTTAAGTAAATACCTAATAACCTAAAGGTAAAAAAGTACTTAAAGAAATGCATTCTAATGAGTTGGTTTGAAGTCATAATTAGCACATTAAAGAACAAACAGATATAAAAACATTGGAAAATGATTCTACTAGAGAAAACACACATACCCCATCTCTTAATTTTCTTACAGGTTGAGAGTGACATGAGAGCAACTTAATTATTTTATCTTAATCTAACCTTAATAACGTAAAAAAGTACTTAAAGAAATGCATTCTAATGAGTTGGTTTGAAGTCATAATTAGCACATTAAAGAACAAACAGATATAAAAACATTGGAAAATGATTCTACCAGAGAAAACACTCATACCCCATCTCTTAATTTTCTTACAGGTTGAGAGTGACATGAGAGCAATTTAATTATTTTATCTTCATCTAACCTTAATAAACATCCACTGCATTTTCTTTGGTTAAAACATACAGGAAAGATATTATGATTAAAAATTTCGTAGCCGAAAAAGATTCAAATACAATTGTTATTTATTAAGGTGGTTAGAGGATCAATTGGCTTGGATACGGTGTCCACTTTGTGTCCAAAGACAAGCAACATGGGTTAGGAATGATTAAGTTGTCGAAACATTATTTTATGTTAAGAAATTCCACAGACAATGATTATATTATATTCAATCAAGTTAGTGTACAAACTCTACTTGGTATAATCATGCTTATAAAAATGCTAGACATGTATAAATAATTTATATCTTCAGAATAAACACTTGATCTATTTAACTTTTCTTAATCAACTAAATGCATCACCTTTCGTTGCGTGTTTTTAATTATTAAACGTATCCCTTATGCTACAAGTAACAAAAACCTTATCTTCATAACTCAAAAACATGAACTAAAATACCAACTTTCTTTCGTTTTCTTCCATCCTCTCCGCTTCACTTTCTTTTCTTTTTCTCCCCTTCCAAATTTAACGCGAGAAGTAAATATAGGATATTTAATTTAAAACTTTAACGAGTATAATTGTTAAAACGTAATGTAGAATAATTGTTAAAAACTTTAACAAGCATAATATGCTTGAGAAACAACAAAAATGCAATAGTTAAGAATTTTAATGAGTCAAAAAAAATCAAACAGGATCCAATGATCCAGCTATGATAAAATTAATTTCAGGCACCAACATCATGTTCTTGGTGGTTGGGTTGGTCGTTTTTGACATCACGAATTATTTACTTTTTTCATTTTTTTTTTTTTTTATTATTTTTTTTTTTGGCAAATACAAGATTATATTTGATTTGATTCAAGTAAAGTAAAATTACCTATGGCTGGACAATGATTAGTCTAAGGTGATGTTTGTTTTTCAAAAATACCTCTTAACAACATCTTAATCTAACTCATTCAGACGCGGTCAGATATTTGAGTCATTCAGAGTGTTTTTTTTTTCAAGTTATTAACAGGCTGTAAAAGGCGATAAGTGCTAAGAGCGTTTGTTTTTTTTATGATTATTAAGAGGCAGTAAGAGGCATAAATCTTTTACTGAACTAGATGGTGAGGGGATATCTTAACACCTCTTTATTTTATTTTATTTTTTCTTTTGTTATGATTTTTTTCTTTTGTTTCATTTTTATTTTATTTTTTGTCTTGTTAAAAGTATTAAATAGAATCACCGCATATGTTTTGTTAGATAAAGAATATATAAGATGATATGTGACAATTCAAATTTTGTTCAAATTGAAAGGCTCGGTTTTGGACTCATATATTTCACCTCAAACGCGACCCATCTAGTTAATCGTTTTAAAAAGTTTAATTTAAACCCCGACACGTTTATTATGTCAAATAAACATGAGATTGCATGTTTTGTTTAAAATACTTCTAACTTTTAATAGATTATATTATAAAATTTCCTTTTTTATGTTTAATAAAGGCTATTTCTCGTGCGAATGCAATCATATTATATTTAAATAGTAAAAACCGATAGTTTAATATACTTAGATATTTTTACAAAAATCAAACAGTTTTATTTGAGTCATATTCAGATTTCTCAACCACTTATTCAGATTAAGATGGAAATCAGATTCAGACTTTCTACCGTATATTCAAATTAAGATGTGCAAATCAAATTCAGACTCAGAGCCTATTAATAAACAAACAACACCTAAGTGTAATGTTGTTCTCCATTTTCATTGTCACATTTCACTCCATCAGCAACATCACCACCAAACATATGTATACTATCAACTTCATGTTAGTTTAAATGGATAAATATTAATGCGTATGACTAGAATAGAACTCGGGACCGAGGGATTGCACACTTTACGTATGAATGATTAATGAAAATAATTAATATATATAAACGTTATGTATTTAATTATTTGAACACGAAATAATGACTAACGGACGTTAAGTAATTAACGGAATTGACTAACGACCATTAGTGAATAAAGAAGGGACTATGGATAAAATTAGAAGGACAAGAAGGTTCTAGAATCTCTTAGGATTGCTAGGGGCCGATCGGTTTGAGGTGTCAAAGCCCAATCCATCTCTAACTTGTCTTCCAAGATTGTTTCACTATATATACAAGGCTTAGGGGTTAGGGTTTGCGATCTTGTGCACTCTTGCTATAACCCTAAACTTGTGTTCTTCTTCTTGCTACTCAAAACCGATCGATCAATCATCCCATAGGGTTGATCGATTCACTTTTTTATTAAACAAAGTTGTTTGGTTTAATTCGTGTTCTTTTACTAGCATCAAACATTAATCGGTTATAGTACGTGTGTACAAAACCTTAGTAATTAACTCACTATAGTTAATACCATCTTGGATTGAGAAACAAAAAGGTAAGGGGTTTCTCGCTAATCCTATTGTTTGTTAAAGAAAAAGAATTGAAGTTTAGATCCTTGTTCTTGCTAGAATCAAAGGTACGTATCTTTAATATTCGGTTAATCTCTTTAAATGTTAAATATTGAGTATTTGCTTCCGCTATGTGCTTTGGTAATGTAGAATTAATTATATAATTATTATGGTATTTAAATTCTAACAGTGCCATTACGAGCCGTTTAACATGTAATTGTATTACCAAAACGCATAAAAATCAAATTTTGATTTGGATTAACATATTAGTAAAAAAAAATTAGGGTTTTAGAACATAAAAATTTTCAAACCCTAATTTTTTTTTGTTGGGGGGGGGGGGGGGGGGGTCGATCCCTCTTTAATTAAAAAGCTAGTTTTGTAACCCTAAAATTATGAACATGTGTGTTTATGTGTGTAAAGGGTTATGTTCCTTGACTTGCAATTTAATCCATGATGAAACATGCATGTTTATCATGGATTAGGGTTTGTAATTAATTGTTAAGTTACTTGCTACATGTAATAAAAAGATAGATCTAAAATTAGGGAAGACCTAATTAATTAAATTAATGAATCTTTTATGTGCAACGTGGTATATGTTTGCTAAGGCTTACGCAACCAACTTGTTTGGTGTATGTGGTCCATTGGTACCATTAGCTCAAAAACCAATGGG
Organism: Artemisia tridentata subsp. tridentata; assembly: GCA_021014915.2. Lineage (NCBI taxonomy): Eukaryota > Viridiplantae > Streptophyta > Magnoliopsida > Asterales > Asteraceae > Artemisia > Artemisia tridentata. The sequence goes on along the minus strand of CP139501.1, from coordinate 169,028,369 downwards.
AGTCTTAGTAATTATATGCATATTAAAACACATATAGATTATTAATAGGATTTATCAAAAGGTTTGCATGTGGCTATACGATTTAATGGTTAAGATTATATGAGTTATTATGTGGTTATTTATTTTTATTAAATTACTTGCTTTTTTTGTTTAAATTACTTGTTGAATTGTAAGCAAAAAGAGGGTAATTTTTGGAATAGAAAATAAATTGACCTAATAACTATGAAACCTTGATGTGATAAATTATATATTGCCAAGTCTTATGTGCCGACAGTGGTTCGCTTCGCACGGTAATTTGCTCCTAGGCGAGACTAGCAATATTATAGTTTATAACATATTTTTAAGACTTAGAATCATAAACTTTTGATTGACTGATGAGTTTTGTACCAATAGTGTGAACGGCTCACCCAGTTTAGACAAACTATAAGAGGGGTGTAAGGAGGCTTGACATTAAATTGTCATCCGAAAGGTAAATTGTCATCCGAAAGGGACGCGTTTTTAATTAGCCTTCGGGTGGACGTTTGTCTCTCCGCTCCTTTGTGCGTCTAATTGGAGCTACCAAGTAATGCTATTATTTTGTACAAAATCATCTTAAGGGTGAATTGACCTCAATTCCACGCGCCACTTTTGTGGTAATTATCCGAATAACTTGGGTCTTTATGACTCATGCAGTAGTAGGATATAGTGGGCGGTAATTGGAGGTAATTCTTTGATTGGTGAACCCAATACCTCAATTAAAACTTTGTTGATTTAACTCTTAGCCTTAATTGATAAATAAAAATTGTTTTGAAAACTTATGATACGAAGATGTGTGCATGCTTCTTCGTACATATTTTGATTGTCACATCAAAATAAATATCCTAAAATTTAAGTCCATGCTATCTAATTATAAGAGACACTTGGAGTTAATATTTAGCGTAAGTGAGACCTTGCCTAGATATTAATGACAAGGTAAATTTCCATGGCGTGAGACCGTGACATGGAGAATTTGAGTTTCTAAATTAGACGACTTAATTAAGTTGTAAGTGAGACCTTGAAACTTAAGGCATGAGATGGGAAGAAACATGCTTACATTGCAAAATTGTTTTTGGCAAATGTAATTCCCATAATGATCTAGGAGTCGAAAATTGTTTGCCGATTATTGTACGACAGATTACCATATTTTGTACTTTCACTGCTAGCAGATCAACTGATGTAGTGAAACTATGGAAATTTGGATCCTAGTTTTCAAGAAGATTAAATGGATATATGAATATTTCCTGAGTAATTTTCTTTTCTTGAAAAATTGTATTATCGAAAATACTAAAATTGAATTTTGTAAATTCTTTTAATGTATTAATGCAACGTTAAAACCGTAAATGTGGGGCATTCTTTTAGTGGTAAATTGATCTACACCCGTAGGGGTTTTTGGCTAGAGTCAACTTTACTAAAAGAATAAACCTAGTCTACTTTCTTTGAGAAGAGTGAGACTTAATCCTATTCTTTTTCATGAATGAGAAAGGTATGATAGGAAAATTAGAATTGTCTAAATTCTAAGAAATAACTCATAGCAAACTTTAATAGTTAAGAAAATTGCACATTTTATGAGTTATTAAATTAGAAGCTAGACTAGTTACCGCAAATTGGTAAAAGGCAAACTAGCATGATTTATCTAGTTGTTGTGCTTTGACCACTTAAAGATGCTACATACCATTGTGGGGATGGTAGACATATTAAGGAAGAAATTGCATGCCCAATTTTTTCAAGTTAATTGCATTGATGGATAGTCCATCATTTACAAAGTAGAATACATTCTTTTAGTACCTAAGTAATTGTTACGTATGGGATTTCTCAAAGGTGTAGGAAAGTAAATAGCACACTATTTGCTTTTACTGGTTATGAAACACTTATAATGTTGTCAAATCCAGTGGGAGCATTGTGTTGTAATTACTGAATAATGAATTAATGTAATGATTTATAATTCAGTGGGAGCTACAAGCTTTGTTATCTTGGTAGTAACCCAGATTATCTCTAGAATGTCTTGAGATAATTACTTTCCAATTATAGACACTTGTGGTTTTAAGGATAGTCATATACGTTTCCTTACTAGACAAGGTGGTCCTATACCTACTAATATCTATGACACAATCATATTGATCACATAAACAAATGAGTGACGTGTTGTTTATCTGATACATGATGTTGTTCCATGCACAAGTGAGAGAAATCTTTATTGTATGCAAGGAACAACACATAGGAATATGATTTAAAGGATTCTCTTGACGGCAAGGTAAGAGACTAATGTTCTAATGTGACTTAATCACATCTAATTAATAGAACACTTGAAATTGTAATCTACGTCATGTGAGAGCTTGGACTAGATTACAATGGAAAGGAAAATTTCATACTTTCATTACTAGTAGATCAACTGATGTAATGAAACTATGTTAATTTGCAAGTTTCTAAATTAGATACTTATTAGAACAAGTGTCAATACTAAATATTTATGTATTCTTGGAATGTCATAAATATATGAAGTAATAATTTAACTAAAAGTAGACCAAACACAAATGGGCGGTTCCCTATCTATCCCGAAATCCGAAAATAATTTTGTTCCAGGGCAACCAGCAATTTTTTGGGCAACTGAAGGATTTTCAGTGATTTTTGGCAACAATCGCATTTTTTGGGCAACTGGAGACATTTTTTGGGCAACCGGGGTATGGGATAGACCATTTGGTGTTTGGTCTATTTTGGTAATTATCCCATATATGAAGTAATAAATTAACTTGAAATTACTATTGAAACCAAATTGTGGTGTTCATGATTACTTTAGTTATACATGTTTATATTTTATTGTAAAGCTATAAATATGAAGACTTTTAATGGTTACAAGATTTATTATTATAATAAAGTAAGACGTTAACTTGTTATGTTTTTTAATTAAGACATATACAAGAAGTCATTGAGTTGATCAATGATTTATAACGTATATTGGGATTATAACAGTTTATGTCTTCTTGTTAAGACATGGACATGAAGTGACTTGGTCAAAAAAGTACTTATGTTATATAGCATGCAATTGGCTTGGAAATTCTATTATACCATTAAGCTGACTTAGTTGGTGAATAGATAAGCCAAACGAAATATATTTATCTTACATATTGTAAGATTGTCTTACAATATTAATCCTAATGAAATACATAATGTTTATGGTACGTTCAGTTAGGAAAATCAAACTCTTGTTATATTGTTTGATTAAAGATAACTATATCTTCCTTTCTTCCAAAAGTTATCAAGGTTAAAAAATTGAGTATGGGTAGTATATACTCAATAAGACTCCAACCTAGAAGATCAATAAGACACCATTTATTATGGAATGTGATGAATCACATTAAGTCTTAAAATTGAAGTTCTGAATTTGTTAAACTACTTATGAGTAGGTTATTAACAAACTAATGTAAGGAACTGTAAATATGTATTTGTAATGCCCCAAAAGAGAACAATTTTGTGTTGCTCTACTTGCTAAAGTATTTATAGATAGTCTATAAATTGAAAAAGGCAAGTGGGAGTTTTATCTTGAAACGATAAAGTTACAAGATACATAATCGTCTAAAAATACACTAGTAAAGTCATGATGAGGATCAAACATATTAATGTTAAATCTCAAGATGATGAAATTCTCAATCATAGATCCGCAAGGATATCTCAAATATTTGTATAATATGTTGAGGATTATGAGTTACAGGATTATGGTAAACCTGTTGGTCATTAAGATGAATTGCAAATATTGAATTTGGCAAGTTACTCATAGTATGAATGCTTAGATGCAGTTCAGAAAGATAACTAGTTTTGGAAACTTAGTTAATCTTGAACTCTGTAGTTACACTATAGAATAAAGATGAGTTTCTTCAAAAGGAATGAAAGTCCTAGTGGTTTAAATCTTTGTGTAGAAATCATATGGACAAATTTTGTATACATATTTAATGTATGAAAAGATTATTAATCACACTTAAGCAATTAATTGTGATTGAAATTCTTTCTAGGCACATTAAATGTATAAAGATTATGATTGTCATTCTTAGTTTCATAAATATGAAATTAACAATGGAATATCAAAACTCTCTCTTGAGAAATTACTTGTGCGAGGACGATAAGTAATTAAAAGGAGTATTTGAATTCAAATAATCTTTGGAAGTATACAAAGTGCAATAATTCATGAATGGATTAAGGCATGCATCTAGGAGATATACTTATGTTTAATTATTAAATTCAGTTTTGATTTATAATTAAAATAAGACGATTCCTTAGTATTCCTGAAAGCTAGTGGGAGTGTTATATTTATTTTCTTATTTCATATATGTTGTATAACATATATGAAGTAACATTCCATTAACATTAAATGTTAAGTCTTAGTTTGGAATGAAACTTTACTTGGAAATTTAGAAAATAAACATACAACCTTGGAATATATGTTTATTGTTATAAACATAAGCGGTAAAATAATTGATTCTAATAGAACATGATATACTATTAGAGAGTCTAAATAGAAACATATCTTTGAAAAGATATAACATGAATGAAATCTAAGTTTGACGCAAGGATTTTTCATGTACATCATGTTATTTGTTGTATCATGCTTGGATGAAAGATGATTTGACAACATTAATATCTAATTGAAAGTTATTAGATAACTAAGTGTAATGGATATGGTTGGAAATAGAATTAACATCCTCATCCTGGAATTGCTCCTAAATTCTAAGCATGAACCATATGGCAAATTGTTGCGTAACTGATATAGCCGACAAATCTTGAAAGATTGGAAGGTATCAAACATTACACAATGGATATTAAAGTTTACGGGATTTTAAAGAACATATTGTTGTTTGCATACAATGATGCTAATAAAATTGAGATGACACTCAATACTAGTCATGGTAGGCTTTCATCCTTATTAATGGCCATGTGTACTAGTTATGCTTAACTGTAAGCATAGTTGCATTATACATGAAAGAATTAGAATACTTTAAACTATAAAAGGTTTGATAGTTTAATTGTCATAAATTGGTGGTTGAGGATGTCACACATTTTATGAAATATTATGTGGCAATATCAAGATAGTTAAATGCACACATACAAGAATTTCACTAATTGAATTCTTGAAATAAGTATTCTCAAAATTCTGATAGATCAAGATTAGTTGATTTATGTCTTGTCAACAAGTATGATTGACATGACTTGAGGCATAATTCATTAATAAGAATTATCATGCATTGATCTATTTTAGTATTTGGATAAGGGATGTTAAGCAATTATTATTTACAATGAATTAAAGTACTTGGTACGTTTGTTTTCATTAATAATAGATTGTATCCTATATTTGCATGTTTAAATCCGTGAATAACTTATATTATTCTAAATTGTCCATTGTCGATTAATGATATGGGAATATCATTAAATTAAGACAAATCTGAGTATTGGTAGAATATACTTGAAAGTATATTGATGCGTTGACATGCCAATTTCACATGATATTCAATGAATTGAATATAGGACTTATCCCAACTTCATGCGTTTACTTTATGGATCTTGTCATCAAGTAAATCATGTGTATATAGTTATCTTCAGACTTGAGATGCCAGATAACTGTCATGGATGTAGTGCATTTCTGTGCTTCAATTTACCGCTATACGTAACTGGTAGCTATAAGGATTGTTTTCAGGAGTGTTGCAAAGTTCATGGGTTATGCTCGTAGTCAAGATAGAATTTGTTCCTTCAAATTGTTTGAAGTTTAATACTGCTGGGCCCCTCGTAGGGTTGACAAGATGTTTGTGCGGCCGCACCCAAGATCTCCCCTGAATAGGTTCAGAAGATTTGGTAATCTTGCTCAATCAGAAACAACGAGAAACAAAATGGTTAATAAAGAATGACTAAAGATCCATATCTTTATTAACGTAGTATTAGAAACAAAAGGATAAGTATGATGATGAATCATCGAATGGTTTTTCCAGGAGACCACTACCCGAGTTGTACTAGGGGCATTGGAGTGTTGCTAGACGCTAACCAATGTCATTACTATTAATAAATATCCAAGTGGGAGCTGTTAGTTTAAATGGATAAATATTAATGCGTATGACTAGAATCGAACTCGGGACCGAGGGATTGCACACTTTACGTATGAATGATTAATGAAAATAATTAATATATATAAACGTTATGTATTTAATTATTTGAACACGAAATAACGACTAACGGACGTTAAGTAATTAACGGAATTGACTAACGACCGTTAGTGAATAAAGGAGGGACTATGGATGAAATTAGAAGGACAAGAAGGTTCTAGAATCCCTTAGGATTGCTAGGGGCCGATCGGTTTGAGGTGTCAAAGCCCAATCCATCTCTAACTTGTCTTCCAAGATTGTTTCACTATATATACAAGGCTTAGGGGTTAGGGTTTGTGATCTTGTGCACTCTTGCTATAACCCTAAACTTGTGTTCTTCTTCTTGCTACTCAAAACCGATCGATCAATCATCCCATAGGGTTGATCGATTCACTTTTTTATTAAACAAAGTTGTTTGGTTTAATTCGTGTTCTTTTACTAGCATCAAACATTAATTGGTTATAGTACGTGTGTACAAAACCTTGGTAATTAACTCACTATAGTTAATACCATCTTGGATTGAGAAACAAAAAGGTAAGGGGTTTCTCGCTAATCCTATTGTTTGTTAAAGAAGAAGAATTGAAGTTTAGCTCCATGTTCTTGCTAGGATCAAAGGTAAGTATCTTTAATATTCAGTTAATCTCTTTACATGTTAAATATTGAGTCTTTGCTTCCGCTATGTGCTTTGGTAATGTAGAATTAATTATATAATTGTTATGGTATTTAAATTCTAACACTTCATCGCCCAAACATACCTCACTTACACACTTATATACTTCACAAAAACCAAAATCACACACACAACTCGATCTTGGGCACAAACAATTCATCTAAAAACATCCATTCAAGACGTGTGGCTGCGATGTGGTATTTTTGGGAGGACGCGTGGTAGGAATATTATACTAACGTGATCATGAATACTTTTATATTTAGACATATAACTTGTATAAGTAACTCATTTTTTACCAAAGACAAATAACATAAGTAAGAATATTATACTAAAGTGATCATGAATACTTTTATATTTAGTTCTAATGAATACTTTTTCCGTTTTAAAATTATTGTCTTCAGATAAAAAACACAAAGTTTATGAAAAGTTTTACCATTACACTTTTCAACCAATCAAATATCATCTTTACTCACTAAAGTCTCTTTTAATCGATTAAAACAAAAAGTGGATAATTACTTTTAGATATCCTAAAATGAAAAGTTGGATAATAATTTTGACACAAAAAGAGTACATGTTAAGACATGATAAGTAGTATGAACTATGAGCACATGATTAATCACCATTTTGAATAAGATAAATAAATTAAGCCGACTAAAGCATCATATATTTTGAATTACAATTTATAGGGTCCAAGTCTAATCATTTGTTAATCCAAAAATAACAAGTGAGGTCTCATTCCCACCTAAATGACTCAAACCCATCAACTAAAGTCCAGGAGGGTGGTTTCTGTAAGGAATAATGTAAATGATAATGTGATAATGTGTTATTGATTGATTAGAATCGTACAGGGATACAATACATATAGGGACTATGACTAATCTATTATGGGTAAATTGGAATTACCCTCTAATGACAATTAATATACAACTAATGGACAACAAATCATTCTTATCTCTTTTTTGATGTGCGTTCCTAGAGGGTGTATATATTATATCTCAATTTCACTCAAATTTTAAAATTTTAAAATACCTTTTTTACCGTTTATCTAAGAAACACATACGAGCAAGTATACTCGTTCGATTGTAGTATGGTTGGTGGTAAATAAGGATCGTCCCAAGAGACTACTAGTTTTGGTTTAAGTAATTTTAGTTGGTAGCAATAAGAATAGTACTTATGATTGTCACGATCAAAAGCACTAGAAGCGATTTAAACAAACAATGGTTTCAATTCAACTCAATCAAACAAACAAACAAATAAATACTTGTTTAGGAACCATGACTAATCGTGATAGAATGTTGAACATGTTTGGGTGAAACTTAGAAGGCACATATCAATTTTCACAAGGACTTTTAGTCAATGGTTCATATCAAGAAAATCCATGTTTCTACTAGTTTCACGGGTGAGTCCTTTCGGCCAAATCTCATCCCACTACGCTAGCTCTTTTTGTGATCAAATGTATGAAAAAGTCGATTAGTTAAATTAGTTCTTACGAGTCTTTTCAACCCACTCTCGTGATTAAATATTTCCGAATCCATTTAAAAACTTGCATACTTGATATTCGTCACTGATGCGTGGTTTTGCAACCTTACAACAGGTTTTACCTCTCGAGGGATCTCAAGAGGCTTACAACCCCACCAGGCAGTGTACCTGACCGATGTAGTATAGTGTAGTGGTAAGTACGGGGGATTGATCGTTCTCCACAGGGAATAGTGTTCGTTAGGTATGAAAAATTACTCTAATAGGTCTAAGGGTGAGAGAAAGATTCTTTTTTATGTTTTTATAATTTTATGAAAGCAAGTAAAATCTCGGGTTTGAAAGAGTGGGCGGAATTAGTTGCTAGTCAACTAACCCAAATAACTACGAATGCAAATAAAATAAAATAACTGAAAATGAAAAGGTGGTAAAACTTATATAGAGAGAAATGTGTTTACTTAGATTTCCTTACTCCCTAACTATCTTTTACCGGTTGATTAGTGTGTATTAGTTGCGTGGATGACGGGTGTATTTCTTAATACCATTTGTGGGGTGGCGTACGTACTTCCCCAACTCTACAAGCTCCTACTTCACTCCTATGTCGAGCCGGCTAGGAAGCTCCTAACATGGGATCACTAGAATTCGCTTGTGCATTAAATACAACCATAAAAACCTTTAGTACGCATTGGTTCATGTTTCTTAAGACGTTTAAGCAAGTTACCGAATAGGAAGTTAGCCAGTTTTCTTAAGCCTAACATAGATGAACAATCATCCAATACAACTAACAACACACTAATAACCAATAATCAATAGCTAGGTTTCATTAGATCTAAGCAAACACAAGATAAATCTAGCCTAGCATGTTAAACAAAAGACAAGAACAAGATAGAATCAAACAACACATAGACATATTGAATGATTAATTGATAACTTATCTTCAATGTAACATGGAAGATCTCAAGGCAAAAAGCCTTGAAAAAGCTGCCAAATTCGTCTTAGGGTTTTCACACACAAAGTTCTTCAATAAGTTCCACCCTAATGACAAAAAATTGCAAAACTATATTTAGACTTTCAGATCTGACGGCGTCACGTTATGGAGTGTGACGCCGTCACCTCGCCGCTTTTAGGGTTCCCGGATGACCTTCTTGACGCCGTCCCTCTTTAGCTCTCCAAAATCTGTTCTGGCTTATCAGGGGTTGACGCCGTCAGAATTAGGGGTGACGCCGTCCCTCTTTAAATTAAGCCGTGACGACCTTGATCAGATTAAAGCGTGACGCCGTCAGAATTCCCATGCAAATTTCTCTGGCTTATCATGAGTAAATTTCACATCCACCTTTTCTTGCCAAGCCATGACGCCGTCCAGGGATAATCCTGACGCCGTCAAAGGTAACTTTTAGCATGATTTTGAGACTTTGTCGTTTTCTTCACTTTTATGCTCCAAAAACGTCCAAAATGCCTCCTTTTCTAGATTTCTTCTCAAAAGTACCTAAAATGACAAAAGGAACGATTTAGGAAAATA
>CP139501.1:168990084-169012301 GCA_021014915.2 Artemisia tridentata subsp. tridentata | reverse complement strand
TTTAGTATTTTACGTATGTTGTATAGAAATGGTTAAGATAATTATTTTTATACTCAAGATATGTCGAAAACTAAGAATATTATACTTAATAATAAATAGTTTTTCGCACATAAAAATAAATGACAATCTCGAAGTAGTAAGTTAATATGTCATTAACCTCACACATACAACTAGTATTAGAATAAATGAAACACATTCCTTAAATTTTATTTTCTTTTTAAAATGAGTGATCGTGAGGGTCAAGAAAGATTTCGAGTACATATCAATTCATTATTCAAATTATGATTGATATCATCATCGAATATAATTGACAAGTTTTCGAGTATGGACATGAAATTGGAGTCATTATTTGTCTAGCTTCAAGATAACATCAAAATATAACGAAATATATTATCTTGAATCTACATACTCAATCATACTCGGTTGTTATGAAAATAATGACGCCTCTCAAGACGAAAATAATATGCATCGGATCATAACTCACACTTGTGTTGAAGATGTCATATTGAGTCTTCTTGTCCAATGGTTGTGTTTCAAACATTAAACTAATATGTTTAAAAAGATGCATAAAATACACAACTAAGTAGGATTGACAACTTGGATGTTTCATCTGAAATATTCAAGTAATTTACTTTGCAATGCAATTAGTAAATTTGTCATTTCCGAAAAACCAAACACAAGCAAACAAACAACATTTGTAAACTTTGCTCATGAACGACTCAACACTCAAAATCACATGTCTAGTAAAAGTGTCACACATAATATGTTATTAACTATTATGTACGTCATCAATCTTCGGGAATATCACATGTATTTCTCTCATCAAAAGATTGACAAAGGATAACTTATATCATATGCATCTTATTTTCTTTGTAACATGAATGATTATGTTGCAAGAGAATACATTGCATCATGTTTAACAAATATAGGATATTAGATTTAGGTAATAACCCAATACAACATGTGTCATTGCATAAACAAGTAAAGTTGATCATACACTAAAATACTTGTTTTACTAAGCATTCGTAAGAGTGATAAGTTTCCTCTTAGAAAAGCATATTTGTTGAAAGATACAATATGTCTCATTTCAATCATACATCATATGATACTCACAAGATCTATTGAGGTAAGTAACCTTTACTAGATTTTTTTCTCAAGATATGCAAAGGAGCATTCTTGAAACACTCTCGATGTAGTAGATTCTACAATGTACCATATTAGGACATCTCTTGGCTCTAAGAAAACCAAATCATGTTAAACTGACATGTAACAACTCAACAAACAAAGATGTAATCCAAATAACCTCTAAATCTCAAACACGAAATTGAAACATTGTGCTTGCCTTTGTTAGGATATTGTGTAAGACATGTCATTTTCATTAACCGGCTTCTAAAATATGGTTAGTTGAGTCATATTAGGCCATGTATTAGCGGAATAAGCTAATATCATCTTTGCTACACTTCGATAGGCAAATATAGGAATTTGAATTTTTCTAACATGAGAATGACTACTGGAGAACCTATCGCACTAGAAATTCAATTTGACCTAACGGTTGAATTGCTTCCAGGAGAGAAGTTGGGTTCGTGGTATAACCCATAAAAATGGTCGTGTTTAGCCTGAATTGAGCACCACTATACTCATTCTCTAACTTGAAAATATTTCATTCCTACATTTGACTAAAGATAGTTTACATCGGTGAACTTTGTCTCCCATTAGGATTTCATTTTGAACAAGTAGTAATTAGGATCCTCCTTAGCGAACCTAGATTACTTGCATCCCACATATGTGTTTCAAAGTGACAACATGCTCTTGTGAGATATGATTAAATGCCTTCATGCTTTCTTAATGCTCAATGATTATTTTCTTAATTGTTGAATGCATGTTTGTTAGAAAGGTTTTGTCTTTGATTAGCTATTCCAATATTATATCTCTTGATATATATATATATATATATATATAATTATATATAATATATATATATATATATATAATATATATATATATATAAATATAATATATCTATGATACATGCTCTTAAATGCTAAATGATTATCATGTTTTGCATGATGTTTACATTTATTCCTTATGTGCATTTTAGATGATTTGCTTGTGCACCCACACTATGTTGTTTTGACACATGATGAATTAGATATGCCTATCCCTATAAACTCTTAGACGTCATATAGTCATACACTAGTGTCAAAATCTATAAGTTAAAGTAGTCGCGAAATTGTCCTAATTCCTTGGTCATCATTTCGCTTTCTTCCAAGTAATACACCCTTTTGTCATGGGGAGGTTAGATACAAACCTAGTAGAACTCGGAGTAGGTTTGACAACTTAAATATTTCATCCAAAATGTTCATGTAAGTTTAACTTGCGATCGCAATTGTTAAAAGTCATATCTGAAATATCATATTCAAGCCTTTTAACAACACATGTTAAAACGCTCATCCAAAAGCTAAAAGCTAACATCAACCTTCGGGTGACAAAGGACTCACGAGTTACTACATAAGTGATTAGTAGTTTCGTTCATCCTCGTGTGAATATATACTTTTTAAGACCAAGTATATTCATTTCCGTTAGTTCCTTTTATCCCCATAGGTTTGTCATCGTGCTTTGTGTCAAGCTCACCTCATAGATAATAAGGATCAAACTTATCCATCGGTTTTAGGGTAGAAAACCAACGTATCATCCTATCTAGCCAATAGTCGGTTGATACTCTATTTCTTCTGAATAACGGGCAATGTGCCTAAACGAAGATTGATATTTTTCAGTCTCTTCTTTTTCGTTGTCAATCTTGATCACCTACCAACGTGCAGTGATCTCACAATTGCAATGGATGTTCATCCCAAAAATCTCATCAATCACCCTAAAAACACTAAACCTCAATCAACTTTATGCCATTCTTATGTTCCAAATCGAGTCTCACCCACACATCTACCACTGTTGTGTCAGTTAAATACTTCATTCTTTTAGATCCCAAACCCTACTGCGAATCAGCACCATAGGCCTTGCTTTACGCCTTTCAAAACCCCGTGAAACACTCGCGTGCGAAGCACATCGAAATCCGTAAATTAGCCAAACCTCTCAAACGCAAACCATTCAACTATCTACGTCTAGGTCTAGGAATGATGGAACACACTCCGTGAATTTCATAATTTACGTGTGTTCAAGAACATCTTCCGAATTTCGTCTTATGACTATCTAAATATTTCATTGGAAATATTAAAGTCATCCTTCATATCCCTCTAATGACTACTTACGTATTTCCTTGGAAATTTTAAAGTCATCTCTTCTCGTCCAGTCTCGTTCATCTCGTAAAAAGAATTTATTAGGTATAAATTCTCTCCTCGTGTAAAAAAGTCTCACTAAATCAGCGAGATTTATTCGTAAAATCCTCTTAAATTCCAATGACAACTTAAATATTTCATCCGAAATATTTAAAGTATATTTAATTTGCGAAATGCAATTAAATGTCATCTCTCGTTCTCGATCAACGTTCATCGAATCCCGTTGGATTCATTCATAAAAGAATTTATTTGGTATAAATTCCTTTAATCTAAGGTCCAGAAAAATCACAACATATGTGAAATTTCTTTGTCAAAAATCAAATTCTGTGTCAAAACTTACCTCAGCAGGTCACGATACCCTTAAATAGGGGACGGTACCGCTAAATTTAACGGTACCGTCGGATCGTTGTCTACTGAGACAGTTTATTTTGTTTTCAATTCTCACAGTTTCAAAAGCACTATCAAAACCCACTCGTTGTAGTCTTGAACCAGAAACATCTCCTATTGGAATAGATTCTGCCTATCTTCTGATTCCTTAGCTTTTTCCCCTTTCACTTCCGCATGGTACTAAATACACCATATGTTTGGTTACTTCCGTATCCATCATCTTCTCAACTTATCTACAATTCTCAACCTTCGTTCTACACTACCAATGCTTCCGAATTTCACTCATCTTCCACATACTTCCATCGAAGAACCGCTAGGATAAGTTGAGATAACCCGTCTTCATCAACATAGTTTCTTCTATAAAAAATAACCCCACTAGAACCTTATCACTAACTCCACAACCTTGAAGATTCTATCTTCTTAACCCTTAGCACATTTCCACGTAATCACATGCCTCATCATATGAATGTTCTATGAATATTCACAATGATTGAGAAGAGCTACGTGACTTCAAAGGTGAAGTTTATTGTATGCTATCCACCACTTGTCATGACGTTACTAAGCTCATTGCTTCCGTCAACGTTTGTTTTCCTCTTTATTTTTTTTTATTCTTTTTCAAACACATCTTGTCCGGATGGTCATCGATTAAGGGGGAGCGAAAACACACTCATATAGTCCTTCACCAAACACTCTCAAGAACACAGAAATGTGGTTCTTATTCCCTAGAATTATCTACAACACTCAACCTTTACAACTAAACTTCACTATTGACAGTGATATTTAGTTTAAGAATCTTCAACCCATCGATCACTACACTCAAACCTTACAACTATTCTTCACTCTTGATAGTGATAGTTAGTTCAATAACCTTCAATCCTCACAATCATCATACCCAAAGTGTATAACTACACAATCACACAAAATCCTTCATACACCAAATCATCTCTAACTCACAACTAGGATCATCCAAAACTAGAATTCTAGAACTTCGTTACCTCAACCCTGTTAGAGATATTCACCCACAATCCTGTTAGGATCACATGCACATTTTCTTTTTCTCCTTTAAAATGTATCATGCATCTCATTGTCAGTGCAAACGATATATTAATCTAAACCGTCTTTTCCCACCTTTTCTCAAAGGTCAGATCCAACACTTCCCATCTTATGGAATCATTTCCATTAGCATCTAGGTGCATATCGTTCTCATTTTTATTTTTGTTTGTATAACTTCTATCGAGTCTACTTTATGGCATGACTTGTCATAATAGTAATCATTTAGAGTATGTCTTATCAACAAACTGTTATTAACACCAATCATCTTAGGTAGATGATTATGTTGTTCAAAAGGTTTGTTAGAACTTGCCTTCCCAATGACAACTTGGAAGAAGTCATTTTATGTGTCAGTCAACGAACGAAACTCGTTCTTGTTAATGTGATTGATTGAACAATTACACCTTAGGTTGTCGGTCGGGTTATGACACTAAAGTGTCTTTGAATTGCAATATGCATTCATCTTTTTGGTCGGTCAACTTTCTTGGGATTTCTTATTTGTTTTTATCCTTTTAGCACACTTTTATCACGTGTCTAACCTATAGCATACTTTGATATGCTCACATACCTCATCAAACTCATTGCTTTTAGGTAGCTGCATTTTAACATAGTTTAACCCTTGCATGACTTGCTATGTGTATTTTATCCCTATAATGTTACTCTTATTCTTTTATGTATTATGTTGCACGAAGCTAACCCTTGATGTAGGAAAAGCCTTTGTAAGAATTTGATCCATGAATCCACTAGATACTGAGGTATATAAACAAGGGGATTCAATCACCATAGGAGAGCATTGAGCTATGGGGAGCTCGGGGGTATTTGAATACATAGCATGGAGTCGTCTTAACAAGTGGTGATAGAATACTTCACTAGGATGATGCAAGCTCAATTTTCTGGGGAGACAGGAAGGTGTTGTAATAAGGGGGAGAAGTTGAATGATAGAAGTAGAGAGCTCGGGGCAATTGCCTTTTTGCTTGGACAAAAGGGGGAGAAGGGAGTGTAAACAGGTAACTTTTGCATTTTACTATGTGTTACGGTTTACATATTTGTCATCATCAAAAATGGGGAGATTGTTAGTGCAAATATTACGATATTTAAACTAATTGGTTTCTTCGGTTATAATAATGACAAACATGTAACTTGTAATGCATAACATAAAATGCGCAAGTTACTTGTAAACACAAATCATCATTGCATACTTACTCCAACATCACTCGACGTCTCAAGTATGCTTAAACAGAGTCGTAGATTTTTATCTCGACGTAAATCACTCAATGTATGAACAAAGAAATGTTTTATTTGGAAAAATTATTTCAAATATCCCAACAGCTATTTCCCCCCCAAAAACAGCTCCAAACATCCCCAAATAAACCTTCCTCACTAAAAACAAACGGAGGAGCGTTTTTGTCCCCCACGGTACCACTAAATACCCGACGGTACCGTTAAATTTAGTGGTACTGTCTGACAATTAGTGGTACCGTCTGTCTGTAACGGCTAGTTTTTTCTTTACCTATAAATAGTGGACCATTTTACACTTCCAACTTGATTTTTCCAGTTAGTTTTCTCTGGTCTAATCCTCTCTTATTCAGATCACCTTCTTTGATCATTTAGTGAGTTTTAGTTTGTTTTAGAGTGATCCAATCATCCATTCAAGTGATCACCTTCATTCCTCTATTAGTGCAAGAGAAGAACACATCGTATCACAAAGATACAAAGTGTTATAGTGTTAGTGTAGTGCACTCGTAACATTCGTCACGTACTTGTTGTATGTTGACATACATCAAGTTTTCTATCATCTTGTTTAGTTAGTTCATGTGGATCATTGTGATCTTGTAGAGATCGGAGAGATCTTGTGTAGCTTGTGTTGATAGTGAGTAGATCGGGTAGATCGTGTGAAGATATGGTAGATCGGGTAGATCGTGGGTAGATCGTGAGTAGATCAGGTAGATCGAGTGTAGATCATGTGGATCTTGTAGCTTGTGTGATTTGTGAAGATCGGGTAGATCGTGAGTGAGATTGGTACTAGCTAGATTAGTACTCGACATTTAGCTTAATGTCGGAAAATAATGTAAGCGACGCGGTTTATGTGTTTAGGCCTCAAAACATAAGGTTTGTTATGTTGGGCCATAAAACATAACGGGTTTGGTTGTACCCGAAGAAGAACTCGACATCTAGCTTAGTGTCGAAAAATATTGTAAGCGACGTTGTATGGTTTTCTCCGCCAAGAAGGGAGCTTGTTGATTTGTGAAGTAACTCTCGAGTTGGGTACTCGAGGAGTGGAGTAGGGCGAAGAGGAGCTTCGTGACCGAACCACTATAAATCACAGTGTCCGGTTTGCGCTTTCTTTACTTATCTCTTTACGTTTATTTTTGCATTTACCGCTTTACATTTATACTTTACATTGCATTTATATTTGTGTGGTTTGTTTCTTATATTTTGTTAGTTGTGTTTGTGTCATGGCATGTTATTTATAATATGTCTAAGCTTGTGTTATTGTGACTTGCCTTACTTGTTGTTTTATATTATCTCTAGTTCTTGTAAGACTAGTGTTTACACTTTTCATATTATGTCACACTTGATTGGGTGTTTGATACAAAAGGTTTAAGTTTTTAAATGGAAACGTATTCACCCCCTCCCTCTACGGTTTCCACAAGTTCACCTTCATTCCTCTATTAGTGCAAGAGAAGAACACATCGTATCACAAAGATACAAAGTGTTATAGTGTTAGTGTAGTGCACTCGTAACATTCGTCACGTACTTGTTGTATGTTGACATACATCAAGTTGTCTATCATCTTGTTTAGTTAGTTCGTGTGGATCATTGTGATCTTGTAGAGATCGGAGAGATCTTGTGTAGCTTGTGTTGATAGTGAGTATATCGGGTATATCGTGTGAAGATAAGGTAGATCGGGTAGATCGTGGGTAGATCGTGAGTAGATCAGGTAGATCGAGTGTAGATCATGTGGATCTTGTAGCTTGTGTGATTTGTGAAGATCGGGTAGATCGTGAGTGAGATTGGTACTAGCTAGATTAGTACTCGACATTTAGCTTAATGTCGGAAAATAATGTAAGCGACGCGGTTTATGTGTTTAGGCCTCAAAACATAAGGTTTGTTATGTTGGGCCATAAAACATAACGGGTTTGGTTGTACCCGAAGAAGAACTCGACATCTAGCTTAGTGTCGAAAAATATTGTAAGCGACGTTGTATGGTTTTCTCCGCCAAGAAGGGAGCTTGTTGATTTGTGAAGTAACTCTCGAGTTGGGTACTCGAGGAGTGGAGTAGGGCGAAGAGGAGCTTCGTGACCGAACCACTATAAATCACTGTGTCCGGTTTGCTCTTTCTTTACTTATCTCTTTACGTTTATTTTTGCATTTACCGTTATACTTTACATTTATACTTTACATTGCATTTATATTTGTGTGGTTTGTTTATTATATTTTGTTAGTTGTGTTTGTGTCATGGCATGTTATTTATAATATGTCTAAGCTTGTGTTATTGTGACTTGCCTTACTTGTTGTTTTATATCATCTCTAGTTCTTGTAAGACTAGTGTTTACACTTTTCATATTATGTCACACTTGATTGGGTGTTTGATACAAGAGGTTTAAGTTTTTAAATGGAAACGTATTCACCCCCCCTTTACAGTTTCCACATGTTATAGTATCACGAGAAAAATTACATGGAAATATGGACTCGTGAAAGCTTTGAATACGTTTGGAACACCGTGAATTTTTCAGAAACTGGATTTGCGCCAACAAAAAAATGGATGTCTATGCCAGACACAGGATTGGCTATTGCTTCACTCTATAATCAATCAGTTATATTCATATACATGGTAGAAAATGCTATAGTTGGTGCTATGTGTTTTCCGCTTAAGTCCAGTCCATATGAGTCAGAAGCAAATGATCCCATTATGGTTGCATGTGTGAATAATGATCATTTCATTAATCTGACGCTACATGAAAGTTGTCTAATCCCGATAAATCACCCACGATGGAGGAGGTACAGAAGTGAAACCGCATCTGCATGGGAAGACCTATGTTTAAGTCGACAAGTCATGTTTGCTGAATATCTTCATAATTAAAGACAAATGTAACATTTTCGTTACTGTAATTATGACTCTCTATTTTATAAAGTTATTACAGTTGTTATATGTTGCTATTTTTTTAATATGCTAATTTTTTATGTAACTATTTATATTCTGATAATACACCGACAAAAGAGTAAAAATATTTAACTAAAAGTAAAGACAAACCGAATTAGGATAGGTATTAATAACAAAAATTCGGAAAATATTTTTATAATAAAGATAAAAATGTAAGAAAAAATTACAAAAAAAGACAAAAAAATATATATATCTTTTTAATAGGAGTTATCTAAATTTATTCAACTTTCGCATTTTTGTTATACTCATGTTATTTTCTAAGAGCACTTGGTATCATGACCTCAGGTCATGCCATAACTGAGCGTCACGTCAGCGTCACATCAGCTTTAACATTTCAACCTTAACTCACAAAAAACATCCTTTATCAGAACTCAACCATAACTCAATATTTTGGGCCCCACTTTTTTTTAAAAAATAAAATTTACACACACACACACACAAACACGTGCCCTTAACTTTTGCATCTTAACGCTGAGTTACCATGGTAACGTGAGGGGTAACTCATGCCCTTAACTTAGACACACGGTATCATAACTCAAGCATAACTTGAGTTAAGGCCATGCCACATAAGCAATAACGCATGAACAAGGGCAACATACCGAAGGCTCTGAGCGGCAAAAAATGCTGTTAGAACACCAATACCACTTATCTGTTGTTGTGTCTCATCGCATGCCAAATGTTGCAATGAGTGTATCAAAATACATAAAACTTACTTATCAACGTATTTATTCGTGTCTTTTGAAATGATAAACTGTTTTCTTAGAAGTTTACAACTTTACATAGCTATTACATAACGTGTAAATTAAGTCCAAAATTACCCCCAGCTTCATTATTTTTCAACTGATGTCAGAAGCATGCTCCATTAGTGTTCACCACTTATTGACTTTGTGACATCGAAATATCTAATCTTCTTTTTGTGATAGCTTTTGTTTTTACCTGCTATGGATCTTGTGTCTTTGATTGGGTTTTGATTTGGTTGAAGGTGATTATAGGAGCAGCGTGAATAGTGTTACAAGATAATGTATCAATAAGTTATTTATCACGTTTGGAGATATCGTCTTTTATATTTGTGCATGTAAATCTTTTATAAGTTTGGAACAAAACTATATATATGTTACGAAGTTGGTTATTGGGAATCTTAAGATCTTCGAATATTAAGATCGACTGGTCTAGTGTTGGTTATTCGAGTTCATTGCTCATTCCTAGTCAAAAAATTGTTGCTAGTTCGGTCAACCTATTGGTTGAATAGGTTGTTATTGTCACGTTGAAACCTCGGTTTTACTTTAGCATATTGAATATTATGCTCCGGTCATTCAATTTGGTTCAACGTAGTAGTAAATCTAGTGTTGGTTTTACAGAAAATAGATAGGTTCAAATAAGCCATAAATGCCATTATGGAACCTAAACTTATGATGTGCGATTTTTTTCATTGCATCATGCACAAAAATAAAAGACGCTACTAATTTAGCATAGTCAAAAAATTGTTAAATAGGTTGTTATTCATAGTAAATCTACTTTAATATTCATAGTCAAAAAATTATTGCTAGTTCGGTCAACCTATTGGTTGAATAGGTTGTCATTGTTACTAATTTAACATTGATGGTATAAGAAGTTTCGTTTAAGTCAGTATTAGAATATTACATAGAAATATATAGAGCTACAACCATCTCTGTTAAAAAAATTATGATCTTGCAAAGTCGAAAATAAATCTTATCTAAATCTGGTTAGAAAATCTTGCAAAATTCATCCAAATTACATTATATTTCTTTGCAATGCATCAACCCATAATGTTATGCACAATGGTGACCAAATACGATTTTGATTTTTCCTGTCACATCAACTTTCTCTCTCCGGCAACCTTCAGACGACTTAATATCAACAGCAGCGATCTTCTTAATTAAAAAAAAAAAAATCAAAGTGAAAGGTATAAAGGTATACAACCACAAAAGAAGAACCTTCAACAACCGATCGGTCGACCGAAAGAAGCCATCCCCATTGTGCATAGCCTAAAATCCACACGAAAACATCTTATTACTAGATTTAGAAGAAAACATGAGCAAGACCAAATATCATGAAAGTGATTTTTCATAATCTAATACATCCCCACATTCGATTTTCATAATCATTACTCAAAGTCAAAAACTTAAATCAACACGTTCTAATGTAATCATAATCCTACAACATTTTTAAGTTCTCAAACAAAACATTCCCATTTTTAACCTTACATATATTTAAATTAAAAAAAAAAAAAAAAAAAAAAATTATTCTAAACAAAAATAAAATAAATTATAAAAAGAAAAAAATGGGATCAAACATTTTATCATCATCCCACCATTTGTTTGTTTGATGGATAATAAAACCATCCATTTAATAACCACATCTCCAAATCTAATTCATTTCTCTTAACCAAAAACAAAACTCATCAATGGAGATCTCACCACCACCACCACCATCAACCACCATCACCACCGCAGCCACCACCGTGAAAACACCCGATCCAGAATCCGAGCCACCAAAACAACCCATTCCACCACCTTTCACAAACGGTGTACTTAAACGCCACAAACCCTTTAACCACCATCAACCATTGTCACCACCAGTGGTCGTCACTTACAAAGAATGCCTCAAAAACCATGCAGCCAGCATGGGGGGCCACGCCGTCGACGGCTGCGGTGAGTTCATGCCGTCACCATCTTCCTCACCATCACTACCCACCTCACTAAAATGCGCAGCATGCGGCTGCCACCGTAACTTCCACCGCCGTGAACAAGACCACTTCCAACAACAACCACCATCACCACCACCACCACCCATGCAACATCTTTTAGAATACCAACCTCACCACCGTCACCAACCACCACCACCACAACCACCCTTAACAACAACTAGTCCACTAAACTCACCTTCATCACCACCACCTATCTCATCCTCTTACTACCCTTCATCAGCTCCACATATGCTCCTTGCACTTGGCTCAGAAACCAACCATTACTCCACCACTCCAATGAGTGGCAAAAAAAGATTTAGAACAAAGTTCACACAGGCCCAAAAAGACAAAATGCATGAAATAGCTTCAAAAGTTGGATGGAAGATGCAGAAACGTGATGAGGAGATGATCAACAGTTTTTGTAACGAGATTGGTGTTGATCGCAATGTGTTTAAGGTATGGATGCATAACAACAAAAGTACTAACAAAAACATCAACAATGAGAATAATCTTGGTCATAGTAACAACATTATTAACGTTAACAATATTAATGGTCATGATGCTATTGATTTTATTATGTCAAGAAACATTAACAACAACAATGTTAGTCACAATGATGACGTCATCAACGGGAACAACAACAACAACAACAACCATGATCTACATCTTCTTGGTGGGAATGTGATTAAAGGGTCATCTTCATCTTGTTGAGATGTTATTATTACTAGTAGTAGTTTTATTATTAGGAGATGTTATTTTGTTCTAGCTTCTTGTTGTTATTGGTTTAATTTTTACTTAATGTTACTTATATATTAGAAGGAAGTTTTATTAGTTGACTATTATGGTTAGTTTGGTAGTTTAGTTAATTTATTATGATGGTTCTTGTACTTTTGTGGGGATAACAATCATGAGATCATCTAAATTAGGAAGATTTTTAATTGTGTTTAGGACCAATCCTGTTATACTAGGTTTTTTCTTGTCGTCTTTTTGTTTCTATATTATTGGCTTAATTAAACTAAGTCAAATGTGGTTTTATTTGTTTTTGGAAAAAGGACTTGATTGGTTGTTATTTGCACATTCATATCTACAAACCGGTAAAGATAAGTGTACAACTGCTGAATGCACATATTAGAGTGTGAAAATAAGAAATTGAAATGTACAAAACTACAAATCATTAATCTTTGCAAAATGAGGTTACTGTGTTATTATATTTCGGGCAATCTATTTTAGTGATTGAATAAAAGTGATACTCTAGATAGATAGAATTTTGAACAATATATTTAAAAAATATATGATCACTTTCTAGTTTTGTATATGTATATTACCACTTTCATTACATCGGCTTAAGATTATAATTTATGGATAATTTGTATTACAACTACATTCGATTAGTGTATCATACCAAACAAATAGCTTGTTTTTAACAAAGTATAAAGACAATGTTATGCATTGCAAATTTATTTTAACCATCTTATTTGTAAGTTAATTGCATATTTGCATGTAAAAGCATTCTATTTACAAGAACGTAAAGTTAAAGTACAAGTACAGTACTTTTTACCACTAGGTAATTTCGTTGTAATGAACGCATTCAATTTTCTATCTAGTACTGTTTGGCGTTTGCTCGCTGTATATATTCTATACAGTAGTATTTTTCATGTTCAATCATTAATTTGTCTTTGAATATTAGTTATAAAAGTCAAATTAATATTAATATAATGGAATTTGGAGGCAGCTTTATATCTCAATCACACTTGCCGCTTTTATAAAATATTCACTTTATCTTTTATCTTATCCCCAACCCCAACTAAACGCTAACTGCATTTATTCTTGCCAAAACGATAAGTTGGTCTCGTCTAATTCAAAGAAGAAACAGATACAAATCCATCAATTTCACAAGTATATACCTGAATTGATATGATTGCTTTTTATTTATTTGACAATACTGAGTTTTAACAACAATCATATTCGTTAATCGTTGTTAAAACTCATTATGTTTGTGTAAGAGACTGGTGGCAAATTATTGTCACTAGTGATCTTATGAGAACCTCACGACCAACATTCGAAACATGGGACATGCATTTGGTCTATTAATTTGAATTTGTATAAAGTCAATAAACAAATTCAACTATTCATACCATGGTAAAAGAGAGGAAGATCCAAATGATTTTGAAAATATTATGTAGCATCTTTTAAACCAAACACTAGGAAAATGGAGCTTGTTATTTTTGTTAAAAATTCACCAAAGGTAAATAAATGCAAACCAAAAATAGTAATCTGAACTAATGATGTGGAAAGAAAAGGCTGAAATAAATCATTTTGGTGAATGTTTTAGAGACAGGGCAGGGTGACGTTACTTCCACGTGATTTGTTTCCTCATAGTATTACTTTACGTACTTTTACTTTTACTATTTACCACTTTACATCCCTTGTTACTATCTTTAAAGGGTTGTGTTATACAAATTAAAAAGAATCCCACCTTTATAAAGTCAAAACGAATACTCACATCCATGCTTCACAAGATGACAAATCGACTAGATGTTCACGACTATTTGAAGCTTCAATAGCAACCATACAATCTGCATAACCTCGAGAAATTTATGCATGCGTCATGTGTGTCATGTGAGAGTAAGTGGTTTAAGAGCACAAGGTGTCGTGGATAGCCAAAATTTCTTATTTGAAGCACACGAGGTGTCACATCACTTTAACAAACATCCACAACTAACTCCTTTATCACAATTAACCTCAACTTTCGCATTTGAAGCCCACTACTTACAATTTTATTTTTATTTTTAATTCAAATACAAATATCATCATCAACTTGCTGGTTTTATACTCAATCATCAAATACCAACACTTTAAACAACACATTTTTTTTATTTCGCCTTCAATTGTGTGTTTGTGTGTGTAAAACCCAGAAAGCAATTTCTCCAATTTTGCCCTAATTCAAAACCCCCAAACTGAAACCCTAATCACTGAAATCAATTTTTCGATGACTTAACCGGCGATTTAAACAAACTAATCAGAAAATATGCGTGTTTAAAATATATACGTTCCACAAAGTTCACATCTGACAAAAGGACTGCAAAAGGACGATTTTTTGCCTCGCCGTGCAGACGACGAGGCTTCTAGTGGCGATGGATGAGGAAGCACCATGGTTTCGTGGCGAGGGGTGGCAAGGGATCCACCGTGGACTGGCGAGGGATGAGCAACCCCACACCTTGTGCTCGAACAAAGCTTAGACAATATTTAATTGTCTAAGTGCTTTTATATTTTTGATGATCATGTGTTGGGCTCTTTTGTATGGAAGCTCAATATGCTAGGGTTGAACATTGTATATCCTTTTCTATATGTATGTTTTATATGACTATATCCTTTTCTATAATTGTGTATAATCATCTAGCGGTCTAGGCATGTCCAACATGTTACAATATCATTTATTTTCTTCATTTTCTTTCAACTTCCGGTACCATTTCGGAAACCTTAGGGGCCGTTTAGTTGGAGAGAAATACTGCATTTTTCAAGGAAAAATTTCATATAAAAAGTGAAAAACTTAAAACCCATTTAGTCTCCCTTTTTTCTAATAATTTTCAAAAACTATGAAATTCTCATTTTTCAAATTTTAATAGAAAAAACAAAAATATCATTACACCCTTCTCACTTTTTTCATTTCTAAAATAAAAACACAATTTCCTCTAACCCTACTCTCTTATCACGCCTCTTCTATCCTCCACCTTCACCTTTCATCGCCGCCCACCTCTCCGTCCACCGTCTCCGCCCACCTCTCCGTCCATCGTCTCCGTCCATCTGAGGTATCTTGTTATTCTTATTCGAATCTTTGTCCAAATCTTAACTCATACCAAATATGCTTTTATGAATAATACTTTATTATTCATTAATACGTATTATTTAGCTGTGAATAGATGTTATAATATATATTTGGGTCTTGGTATTTATTATTCAGATTTTTTTAGCAAATTATCAGGTTATATATTGATCTAATAGTTGTGAATAGATGTTAAGTAGATTTATTTTGGTCTAAAACAGTTCATATATTGATCTAAGTGGTTTAGTGGGGTGTTTGGCAAAGCTTTTAAAAACAGCTTATTGACTAAGAACAATATAGGAGATGGTGTTTGGATTGGCTTATCAGCTAAGGGGGTGTTTATTTCGCCTTTTATAGTCGGCTTACAGCTTATTTAGCATAAGCTCAGTTTTGTGGTTTAGTTTGAATGTTTTCAGCTTATATAAGCTTATTATGACATACTAAACTTATATAAGCCGAAAAATTTCAAAATAAGTCACAAAAAAGTGAGCTTATGAAACATAAGCCCAAAACCAAATAAGCCATAAGTTGGTTATATAAGCAGAACAAACACCCCCTTAGCTGATAAGCCAATCCAAACACTATCTCCTATATTGTTCTGAATAGTCAATAAGCTGTTTTTAAAAGCTTTGCCAAACACACCCTAAAATAGATCAATATATGAATTGTTTTAGACCAAAACAAATCTACTTGACATCTATTACAGCTATTAGATCACTATATAACCTGATAATTTGCTAAAAAAAATATGAATAATAAATACCAAGACCCAAATATAGATTATAACATCTATTCACAACTAAATACTATGTATTAATGAATAATAAAGTATTATTCATAAAAGCATATTTGGTATGAGATAAGATTTGGACAAAGATTCGAATAAGGATAACAAGATACCTCGGAATGACGGAGACGGTGGGCAAAGACGGTAGACGGAGAGGTGGGCGGCGATGGAAGGTGAAGGTGGAGGATGGAAGAGGCGTGATAAGAGTGTAGGGTTAGAGGAAATGGTGTTTTAATTTTAGAAATGAAAAGTATAAGAATGGTGTAATGGTATTTTCATTTTTTCTATTAAAATTAGGAAAAATGAGAATTTCATATTTTTGAAAATTATAAGAAAAAAATCGACTAAACGGGTTTTCAATTTTTTAAATCAAGGTGTTAATACAAATATCGTCCTAAAAACGTTATTTATATTTTACGATCTTTGCTTTATTTTGTTAATGACAATTATAAGGTTTATCTTTAGCAAAGCATAAGTATATGTTAAAGTCTTTTACATTTTAGTAACAAGCTTTTTAAAACTCATTTACATATCACATGATCACTAGGAATTACACATTGCATACATATATACATTTACATGTTTATTTTTATTTCTTAAAAATGGAAATACACATGACTTCATCACATACCTCATTAGAAAATCTTAGTTGACTTTACATTATATTTTGGAAAGATCTTGAAGCAAATGAGTTGACTTTGTAAGATCTTGACAAGACTAGATAAGATATGGTAAGATTTGGAAAACTCTTAGCTGGCATGTTCCCGCAGAACCAAACCAGTACAAGGGCGGAACCCTTATTTTGGGTCCGCCAAATCCGCCAGTTGTCTTATCAGTTTTGCCTATAAATAGCAAGCTGATCATTCAAGGACAACTATCACTTACATAGCATAAAGTACATATTCACTCATTTATACATTACTAACCCATTCATTTCATTCTTAGTGATCTCTCTTTTGTAGCAAAAAAGATCAAGCATACAAGCTTCAACACATTGTTGCAAGTCTTGATAGTTAGATACTGTGTGATTAGTTAGTATTCATACATCATTGTTATACCATTCATTCAGTAGTGATCGGTTAGTGTTTTAGTCCTCAAAACACATAGAGTGTCGGGAGTGTTTGAACCCTTGTAAAGAACTCGACATCTAGCTTAGTGTCGGAAATTGTATAGGCGACGTCAGGTTGGTTCTACCTTGAACTAGAACCCGGTATTTAGCTTAGTACCAGAAAAAGGTGTAAGCAACGTGTGTAAAGGTTTTCTCCGCCAAGAAGGGAGCTTGTTTCTTAGTGAAGAAAAACTCTCGAGTTAGAGGCTCGAGGAGTGGAGTAGGGAAAGGAAGAGAGTCCTTGTAGCCGAACCACTATAAATCTTCGTGTTGTGGTTTGATTGTTCTTTTCCTTACTTACATTACTTATATTGATTGTTTGCGTGCATTAACTTGAAATCATGTTAAGTCTCAAAGAAAATTAAATTTAAAAACGGTAAAAACTATTCAACCCCCTTCTAGTTTTCCACAATTGGCATCAGAGCTACGTTACTCAAGATTTTCAAAATATATTGTATTTTAAAACTTGAAACGATCAATGGATTTTGAAAACTTCAAAGAAGGGCAATCTATGCAAAGACCACCACTATTTGAACCAAATATTTATATTGGAAATCCTTTGAAACTATGTAGTCAAGATAGATTGTGTATATTATTGTAGAAGATGATAATAAGCCTATATCAAACATATCAGGTGGTCGGGATGAGGGTACTTCTCTTACTCGTCATAGTGATGAGCAAAATAAGTTGATTGCCAAAAATAATGAAGCTAAAATGATGCTTTACAACGCTTTACCTAAGAAAGAATATGAAAGAGTCTTTATGTGTAAAACGGCTAAGGATATTTGGCAATCATTGATTATCACTCATCAAGGGAACTCACAAGTCAAAGATAACAAAATTGATCTTCTTGTTCAACAATATGAACAATTTGTTATCTCTGAAGATGAGACCATTGATAATGCTTTTGCTAGGTTTAATACTATAATTACCTCTCTTAAAGCACTTGACGAATCTTTTTCTAGTAAGAACTTTGTCAGGAAATTTCTTAGAGCACTTCATCCGAAGTGGAGAGCAAAGGTGAGAGCTATTGAAGAATCCAAGGATCTTTCAAGCATGACACTGGACGAGCTCATCGGAAATCTCAAAGTTCACGAGATGGTGACGGAAAAAGACTCAGAAATAGTTAAAGGCAAAAAGGAGAAGATGAAGTCCATTGCCTTAAAAGCTAGGGTAGAGTCAAGTGATGATGAAGAGTCTAGCTCAGATAGCGAAGATGAAGAATATGCCATGGCCGTAAGAGATTTCAAGAAGTTCTTTAGGAGACGAGGAAAGTTCGTAAGACAACCTCGTGAAGAAAAGAAATCCTTCCGGAAAGACCGTGATGATAGGAAAGGAAAGGTAGATAGAAAGTGTTTTAGGTGTGGGGATCCCAGTCACCTAATAGGAGAATGTACAAAGCCTCCAAAGAACAAATCTCAAAGAGCATTTGTTAGTGGAGCCTGGAGCGACAGTGAATGTGATGACGACGAGCCAAAGAATGACGAAGTTGCTCTTATGGCTAATGACTCTAACGAGGTACTATCTGACTCATCTTACTCCTCTATTGATGACGACACAGTAGAAATAGAATATAACAAACTGTGTGAAATTACCCTTAAAGTCATAAACAAAAACAAATTCTTAAAAACCAAAAAGGAGTTTTTGAAAAACGAAGTATATTGGTTAAAAGAGAAAGCTTTAAGATTAGAAAAGAGTAAAGATGTTAAAGAAACATGTGTTTCATGTCAGGAACTTAAACTAGAAATAGAAACACTTAAGTCCACACAGGAAAAGCTTATCAAACAAAATTCCAAATTTAAAAGGTTTGATAAACACATTAGTTGTATGGATGATATAATGAAAGCTCAAAAGTTGCATCATGATAAAACCAAACTAGATTTTATGAAACTAGGAAACTTAAGCGACTTTGAGAAACAAACAGTGAAAGTACAAGAAACTGTTCCAACAAGTTCAGACACCCACGGATCTGGCGGATCCAAAAATTTGGTTCCGCCAGTTATGGCCAAAGGGTCCGCGGGTACTATTGATGAACAGAAGGTTTGTACTTCGGATCGTACTGAGTTCGTTAAGGTCACAAGAAAACCTAGCACTAGTACAACTGTTAACAAACAAAAACCAGTAGTTACTATAGGAAAAGGTCAAGTTAATAATGAGTTTATGACTAAAACGGTTCAACAGAGACCTAAAACTAGTTTTCTCAAACGCCCCTTTCCTAAGAGTAACTTTAACTCACAGCAGCATCATCAAAATAGTTGGAACCAAAACATGTCTAGGAACTTTCAAAGTCCCAACTACACGCCATGGAACACTTATGCACCTTTTGCATACATGAACCATGTTAATGTAATGTTTAACCTAAATGGACCCATGAGACATTGGGGACCAAACGCTTGAGTTTTTCTTTAACTTAGGTGTGCTTGAAAGTTGGGTTAGAACCGGAAGAGTGGATCAAAGATAGTGGGTGTTCAAGACACATGACGGGAAACAAAAGCCTTTTCTCAACCTACCAAGTGTACGACGGAGGTAATGTCACATTCGGTAGCAAGCTTAAAAGTAAAATCATCAGAAAAGGTACAATCTCTCATGACTCTCTAACTATTGATGATGCTGCTCACGTAGATAACTTAGGATTTAACTTGCTTAGTGTTAGTCAATTATGCCGCAAAAAGTATAACGTCCTTTTCAGTGAAAATGGAAGTAAAATACTTAAAGATGGCATAACCGTAGGAAAAGGTGTTTTGAAGAATAACGTTTACGTTATGAAATTAGACAAAACACCTAAAGATAAACTTTGTCTCACCTCTTTGGACGAAAACTCAACTCTATGGCATAGACGCTTAGGTCACGCCAATATGAGGTTAATCCAATCCTTATCATCTAAGGAACTCGTTAGGAACCTACCCAAGTTGAAATACGACCAACACTTTTGTGATGCTTGAAAAATTGGGAAACAAGTTCATCTAGGTGTCTAGAATTGTTGCATATGGATTTGTTTGGTCCATCCGCTATACAAAGTTATGGGAGAAACTTCTATACTTTGGTAATAGTAGATGATTACTCTAGGTATACTTGGACTAAGTTTTTGAAAACTAAAAACGAGGCATTTGATAAATTTGAAATTCTAAGTAAGAAAATTCAAAATCAAATAGGAAATAATATTGTGTCTATTAGAACCGACCACGGTCGTGAATTTGATAACGAAACCCAATTCGGAGCTTTTTGTGATGCTAATGGCATAACACATAATTTCTCGGCTCCTCGAACTCCTCAATCTAATGGTGTAGTAGAACAATGTTAAATGAACAAAACATACCACAAAAGTTTTGGTGTCATGCCGTAGATACATCCACATACATCTTAAATAGAGTATTAATTAGACCATTTTTGAAAAAGACTCCATATGAGTTATATAGAGGCAAAAAGCCTACTTTAGGATATTTTAGAGTTTTTGGAAGCAAGTGCTTCATTTTAAACACTAAGGATTATCTCACCAAGTTCGACCCAAAGTCGTATGAAGGTGTGTTTCTTGGGTATTCGCAAAATAGTAAAGCCTACATAGTTTTGAACAAAGAAACCTCAAGAGTCGAGGAATCGTTGAACGTAACATTCGACGAAAGTCCACCTCCCTCTAAGACACCACCTTTGGTAGATGATGACTTAGTTGAAAGTCAAATGGTTGAAAACCAAGAAAACATAGAAAATGACAAAGAAGATGAACCGGTAAAAAGAGAAATAGTCAATATAAAAGAATCTGGAAGTCATCCATTAGATAACGTCATAGGTGAAATTAATGAAAGAACATTAAGATCAAAAGTCCAAGACCAAAGTAATTTCTTTTATTTTGTTTCAACTATTGAGCCTAAAAATATAAATGAGGCCATAAAAGATGAATCTTGGGTCGTAGGAATGCAAGAAGAATTAAATTAGTTTGTTAGGAATGACGTTTGGACATTGGTCCCTCAACCTAAAAATCAAACCATAATTGGAACTAAATGGGTGTTTAGGAACAAAATGGATGAAAATGGAGTAGTGTCTAGAAACAAAGATAGGCTAATAGCTCAAGGCTACAATCAACAAGAAGGTATAGATTACGACGAGGCATTTGCACCCGTCGCTAGGCTTGAGTTAATTAGAATACTACTTGCATATGCATGTGCACACGACTTTAAATTATTCCAAATGGATGTTAAAAGTGATTTTCTAAATGGTTTTATTAATGAGGAAGTGTATGTTGCACAACCTCCCGGCTTTGCTGATTTTGAAAATCCTAATCATGTCTACAAACTTAAGAAAGCTTTGTACGTACTTAAGCAAGCACCAAAAGCTTGGTATGATCGACTTAAGACTTTCTTAGTTGACCATAAGTATACCATGGGCCTAGTAGACAACACTCTTTTTATTAGACCCGTTTCCCGGGTACTTGGACCCCACCTTAGATGAAAATGGATTAAGGACTTTACGTGATTGGCCAGTGAACGAATGTTGCATAGTGGTCAAACCCGATAGTCAAAGTGATAGTCAAAGAATGTGTTATAAGGTTATGAAAGTATTGTGTGGCACAACAATAAGGAAATAGACTTTAGGGGCTAAAGTTGCAATAGACAAAAAGTGTTAAGACATGTAGTGTGGCCAAAATAGAAGGAAGGAGACTTAAGGGGCTATTCTTGCCATAAGCCCAAACTTGTGTCTAGCTAGATATATCCAGGAAATTCTAGAGTTTTCCCACATTATTAAAAGGGGTGTTTGAGGTCCAGTTATGGAGAGGAAAAAGGAGGGAAACAAGATGGGTTGATGATGAATTCATGAAGGGTTTTGATACCCTAATCCAAGGGTTAAGTCCTAGCAATTATCAATCACAAGTAAGTATTCCTTATCTTGATTCTATGAAATTATAGTT
>CP139501.1:168971783-168989984 GCA_021014915.2 Artemisia tridentata subsp. tridentata | reverse complement strand
GGTTGGTAACTTGGGTGCATATATCAAGTGGTATCAGGAGCCCTTTTCTGGCACCATATTGTCTTCAAGAGTGTTATGCTGACATTCTTGATTTTTCGGTCATATTTTCCAGTCAAATTCTGGCAAGAAACAGAGATTTCCAGAAAGAATTGGCAATCAAGATTCTTCAATGGAATCTCTCCAACAAACTCTTAATGATTTGCAAAGATCTATGGCAGATATACAAGCTGAATTGCAAAGCAGGAGTAATGTGGAAGGAACTAGTAATGCCAATCCTGACAACAATCAAGAAAGTTTGTTAACCAGGTCAACCACTATTGAGAGTAAGTTGGGTTGTCCAGTGGTTAATACTCATACGTATGGAGTGACTTCTGGGGAAATCAGAGGAAGAAATAGTGGAATTGGTAATGGTAAAACTAGTGCATACCAAGTGTTCGACAAAAAGCCACCAGAAAAACTTCCTAAACAAGAAGGTTCTATTAGTGAGTATTATGATGCCTTTGTTTCTTTCGCTAGTATAGAGGGTTGAGATGAATTGTTTGTTGTTAGTATATTCATTTGGGGCTTACAACTGGATATTAAAAGTAGCGTTAGTTTTTTCAAACCTAAAACACTTAATGCTGCATACTCGTGGGCTAATTCAATCTGGGAGTCTAATCATTCAAGAGGAGTAGGAAAAAAGAATAGTGAGTCAGGGGGTGTTATGAGTGTTGTAAAGAAAGTGCAAATGGTGATAAAACAAAATGTGTGGAGTTATCTGTTCTTGCTGAACTTTGTGAAAAGAATTTTGAGGATATGGGAATGAAATCAAAGGAGTTGATTGAATTGGATGACAAAAGCAGTGTTAATGTGAGTCTTGATAGTTTTGAAGATGCTGATATGGGTGGTTATGATACTCAACTAACAGATGTTGGAGATAAGGAAAAGTTTGAGGAGCATAGTGTCAACGAGAGTGGAAATGAGGGTGTGGCCATGGAGTGTAATGATGGTGAAAGTAAGGAATATGAGACTTCAAAGTTTAGTGAAATGTTAATTGATGATATGGGGGAAACAATCTCAAGAAATATCAAACTTAACAGCAAGAGTGGGATGGCGTTTGATTGTTGTTGTAAGGGAAGTGAAATCATTAATGGAAGTAAGATGCGAAGGGGCATTGTAAGTGATATTCCTTTATTGTTTCAATCAATTGATGATGCGTATAAGTTTTTGATGCCTAGTTGGAAGGAAAAACTCAAAAATGATTTTAGGAAAGAAAATGGCAGTAGCTTTGTTGATGTAGTGGTAACAACAACAAAGGTTGAAGAGACATGGCATGTGTTAAAATGATTAAAGAAAACAAAGGAGATCACATCTATGGAACCCACGACAAAAGGGATAATAGTGTGGTCAAGGGGAACATAAAAAGAAGGGATTTAAGTAAACCAATTTTTTGTGATGATGGTATGCATGTAATTCTCAGTGGGATTGAAAACTCTGATTGTGTGGTTATGGGTGTTACTGAATTTGTGGATGATGCAAATGGAAGTAAAGGAAATCTTGTTTTGAGAAGCAATTTGTGGTTTTTAGTTAATTCTTCAAAGTTGAATACTAAAACCTCTGCTAGTATGGGTCGTAAAACTCAGTGCCAAACACTCCTTCAGGACCCTGAACCCTCAGTTCCTCATTTAATTCCTAAACTTCTTCAGTTTCAGCTACAATTTCAAACTGATGTTTTTGGTAGAAGAGTTGGTGTTCTAAAATTGAGAAAAAAAGAGTGTTTTTGGTACGATTGTGTTACTAAACAGTGTTAAGGAGGCAACCAAGAAAGAACCAACTTTTGATCAACTGATGTTTGATAATTGGAAATGGTTGAAGAGGAAGAAAATAGGTGGCACAAAATGCAATGTAAGCCTGAGTTAGCAGTTGGGTGGCACTCAATGCAAAGTGAGCCTGAGTTGGCACTCAATGCAAAATGGGGCTGAGAAAAAAGAAATTGACATGTGGAAATGGCCAAGGAGGAAAAAGGGAAAAAGATTAAAATATAGTAATGAAGTGACTAGTTGTGGCAAAGTTGTTTTGATTGTTGTGGGGAAAGGTTGTGGGAAAGGGAAATCACTTTGTTATTGTTGTTTGGCAAGTTCACTATAGCTATGAAGCTGCAGGCACTCTTGAGCAGACAATTCAAGCCGTTTTAAGACATGATGAGGGTCTGATGTATGGGCTTGCACAAAAGTTGAGGCTTGAAGCTTTTGTTATTTGGAAGGTATTAATTGTTGATCTTACTAGGATGCTACAAGTTCAAAGTAATGAATCATCGTTTCTAAACAAAGTAAAGCTGTTGAAGCATGTGAGACAAAAAGAAATGTTGGAAAGAAGTCACAAAAACAAAAGCTCTCCCAAAGAGTCAGAAGTGAGCGAAGTAGTGATATCGAATTCTAATTGCAGAGTGTTCAACAAGATGCTTGAGGACAAGCATCATTTCAAGCGGAAGGGTTTGATACGCACCAAAATCAAGTTAATACTGCTAGTATATAGTTAGTACTACTAGCAGTATATAGTTAGTACTGCTAGGTCATAAGGGTCACGTGCCTTGCATGTAACAAACCAAAGTTAGTTAAAATTGGAGGGAAACTCTACTTTTAGTTTCTTTTCATTTCCAGTTGTATAAATACCCAACTATCATCTCATTTGTATTCATTCACTAATTCAGGATTGTAATCTTTCCTCTCTCTTAATTCCATTACAACTTTGTGAATCATTGATATCAAATACGATTTCATTTCTCTTCTTTGTGATCCCCTGTTTGTTATCTACAATTAGCCACATTTCATAAATGATTTCTAGTTAATTATTACCTAGATATATGCAGATAGTAATTAATCAGAAATCAGTTATGAAATGCGGCTATTTGTCGACAACAAATAGGGGATCACAAAGAAGAGAAATGAAACTGTATTTGATATCAATGATTCACAAAGTTGTAATGGAATTAAGAGAGAGGAAAGATTACAATATTGAATTAGTGAATGAATTACAAGAGGAATGACTAGGTACATTTATACAGAAGTGGAAAGGATAAAAGAGGAAAATAGATTTTCTCGCCAAAAGTCATAACAGACTTTGGCTTTGTAGCTCACACGTGCAAATCACGTGACCTAGCAGTACTAACTATATACTGCTAGCAGTACTAACTATGTACTAGCATTATTAACTTCACTTGGCTTATATCAAATCCCTTCTCCTTAACATTTAACTGTCCACATTCAAGCACCTTCAGTGGTCTCTTCTTGATCAAACTCAGGATACTTTTTTAGTAACTCAGTGTAAAGTTCCCAAGTAGCCTCATTTTCACTGCCATTAGACCATTGCACCAGTACATAAACAGCAAGCTTGTTGTTCACATTTCTTAACCTTCTGTCAAGGATTTTTAGTGGAAACACTGATAGTTGACCTTCATTATCACACATGGGAAGGATTCCTAGCTTGTTGACCACACCTTTGCAGAGCTTAAGATGTGACACATGGAAGACTAGGTGTATGTGGCTACCACTAGGAAGCTGTAGTTTATAGGCCACATTGCCAATTTTCTCCAAGACTTTAAAGGGGCCATAATACTTAGTTGAAAGCTTATTGTAGGAGTTTTTCCTGGCTGTACCTTACTTGTAAGGCTGCAATTTCAAATAGACCTAAACACCCTCTTTAAAGTTTCTATTAGTTCTATGTTTATCTGCAAAGCCTTTCATTCTATCTTGTTCCCTTTTCAAATGGAACTTAAGCATGTTAACCACATGTTCTCTGGCCTGCACTGTCCTATCTACAGCCTCAACTGAGCTTTCACCAGGTAAGTAAGGCATATGAATGGGTGGTGTTTGGCCATATACCACTTCAAATGGGGTGGTTTGAATTGCAGTATAAAAGTTGGTGTTGTACCAAAACTCTGCCATAGATAGCCATTGTGTCCACTCCTTTGGCTTCTCACCAGACATACACCTCAAATAACACTCTAAACACCTATTCACCACTTCAGTTTGCCCATCTGTTTGAGGGTGATAAGCTATTGACATTTGTAGTTTCACTTTCAAGGCCTTGAACAATGACTGCCAAAAAGCACTTTGAAATACCTTGTCTCTGTCACTTACAATGGTGTTTGGCAAACCATGTAACTTGTATAGCATTTTTCCATGAGATTTTGGCAGTCCACCACCACAAGTATAACATTCTTTCCATGAGATTTTGGCAGTCCCTCCATAAAGTCCATGGATATGTCACTCCACACTTTCACTGGTATAGGCAATGGCTGCAAAAGCCCTGGATAAGCATTAAGATCAGGTTTTTGTCTCTTGCACACATCACATTCCCTGACCCATTTTTTGACTACTTTTCTCATTCCCTTCCAATAGCAAATAGAACTCATCTTCTGTACAGTTACTTGAACACCAGAATGCCCACCAACTGGTTCATTGTGAATTTGTGACAAAATTTGTTTTTTGAGTGACTCATTGTCTCTTACCACTAACTTTCCTTTTCTTCACAACAGTCCATTTGACCAAGTATACTTTGTGGACCGAAAGTTGGAATTCTCAAACTATTTGATTACCTTGGCCAATTTCTCATCTGCTACCCAACTGTCTTCAATCTGTTTAAGCAGTCCAGTAGTCACATTAGCAGCTATCATTGCCAACAACTGACCCTGCATTTCTTTTCTAGACAAAGCATTAGCCACCACATTCTTACTCCCCTTTTCATAAACAATCTCATAGTCATACCCAAGCAGTTTAGGCAGCTATTTAGCTTGAAGTGGGGTAGCGAGTCTTTGATCTAACAAGTACTTTAGGCTGAAATGGTCAGTTTTGATTTTGAAGTGTCTGTCCATCAAATAGCCCTTCTACTTTTCCAATGCCATGATAATAGCTAGAAACTGCTTTTCATAAGTAGATAGAGCTTGATGTCTGAGAGATAAAGCCTTGCTCAAGTATGCTAATGGGTGACCCTCTTGAAATAGTACAACACCAATTCCAATTCCACATGCATCAGTCTCTACAGTGAACTCTTTGTCAAAGTTTGGCAATCCCAATACTGGTGCTTCTACCATGGCTAACTTCAGTTCTTCAAAGGCTTCTTGAGCTGATTCAGACCATTCAAATGAATTTTTCTTCAATAGTGCAGTTAAAGGTTTACTTATGATTCCATACCCCTTAATGAACCTCCTATAGTAGCCTGTAAGTCCAAAAAAAACCGCTTAATTGCTTCACATTCTTAGGTGTAGGCCACTCTTTTAGGGCTTCAATCTTAGAAGGATCTGTAGCAACTCCTTTATCATAATTATATGCCCCAAATACTCCACTTGAGACACTGCAAAAGTACACTTGCTCCATTTTGCAAACAAGGTGTGAGCCTGCATAGTTTGCAAAATAAGTCTAAGGTGCTCCATATGCTCTTCAATGGACTTGCTGTAGATCAGTATATCATCAA
The DNA here is from genome assembly GCA_021014915.2 of Artemisia tridentata subsp. tridentata. Lineage (NCBI taxonomy): Eukaryota > Viridiplantae > Streptophyta > Magnoliopsida > Asterales > Asteraceae > Artemisia > Artemisia tridentata. Next base: position 168,984,533 of record CP139501.1, on the reverse strand, counting down.
AGAAAACCAGTGTGAATTTCCTCAACTAGGACTTAAAAACTTCATTCATTAGTGACTGAAAAGTTATAGGAGCATTGGTGAGACCAACTGGCATCACTAAGAACTCATAGTGACAATCATGTGTTCTGAATGCAATTTTATGAATGTCTTCTTCCCTCATTCTGATTTGGAGGTATCCAGACCTTAAATCAAGCTTGGAAAACACCACTGATCCATGTAATTCATCTATCAACTCCTCAATCATAGGTATAGGAAATTTGTCTTTGACTGTGCTTTTATTTAACTGCTTGTTGTCAACACACATTCTCCAACTACCATCCTTCTTTTTGACCATAACTATGGGTGAGGATAAAGAACTTTGACTAGATCTAATCATACTAGCCTCCAATAACTATTTTACCATATGCTCCATGGCATCCTTTTGGCTAAGAGGAAGCCTGTAGGGTCTGATATTGACTGGAGGAGTGTTTAGTATAAGGGGAATGTGATGGTCATGTGACCTTTTAGGTGGTAAAGTAGTAGGAATTTCAAACACACCCTTAAAATCATTCAAAACTCCCTCAATCTTTTGTGGCTCAACCATACTCTTCCCTACTATGTTACATAATGACACAGGGCAGATAAACAATGACATAGAATTCAACGTAGCACGAGTTTGATCCTTTGGCTGCATCCACTGAAGTGTAGCTTGTTGAGAACCTCTTAACAACCTCTTCATATTACCCACATAGAATCTCATGGTCAATTTCTCAAAATTCATCAAGATTCCCCCCAAAGTGGATAACCACTGAATTCCCAACACTACTTCACAGCCCCCTAATGGCAACACCATAGCATCAATCACATAGGTATCTTCCCCCATGGTCAAAGCTAACCCACAACACATCAAAGTACTAGTCATAGCTTGACCATTAGCCACAGACACTTGCAAAGGACACATAGTTTTAGTCTTACAACCCAACTTCTTGACAGTCTGCAAATCAATGAGGTTGTGTGTACTTCCACAGTCAATAAGCACAAGTACCACTTGTTTGCCTACCACACTCTTTACCCTCATTGTCAGATAATTGTATACACCAGTAAGTGCATTCAATGAGATTTGGGCCACCATTTCATTACTGTGGTCAAATTCAATAGTTGGGTCATAAGCCCCATTTGATCCATATCATCATTAGACAAATCTTCCTCCACAGTTTCAAAAACTTCATCTACTACCACTTCTAATGAATACAATTGACCACTATATTTGTGTCCAGGCACATATTTTTTTTCACAGTAAAAACAAAGGTTCTTGGCCCTCTTTTCCTCCAATTCCTTTTAAGCCAGCCTCTTAAAACCATTTCTATTCTCACCATATGGTGTTCTTGTGGGTGCAGGCAAAGCCATAGGTCTATTAATTGGTCTAGGTAGAATTCCCCCTTCCTTATTAACATAGCCAGTATTAACAGATCTGACATTAGGTTGGTAAGATTTATACCTTGGTTTTGTGGCAATGAGTGCATCTTCTTGCATTTTAGCCTTTGAAAACAGATCAACCAAAGACAGAGGTTTGAACTTCCTCACAGGCATGCTAATTTCATCCTTCAAACCCCCAATGAACAAACTGATTGCAAGAGACTCAATCAAATCCAGCCTATTCAACAAATCTTCAAACTGATCTTGATAGACTTGTACTGTACTAATCTCCTTTAAATTCTTGAGTTCCACCATAGGATCTTCAAACACATTCCCAAACCTTTTTAAAGCATGTTCTTCATACATCTCCCATGGGCAACCATCACCATACTTTTTCAAGAACTGTTGGTGCCAAACTAATGCCCTGACAGACAAAGGCATGGCTGCCAACTCCACTTTCATATCTTCTTGAACATTATCAATCTTGAAAAAGTGTTTGCATCTGAACCACCAATTCTTGACATCATCCCTCTTGAATCTTGGAAACTCAATCTTGGACATCCTTCCATATTGTGTAGCCATTTGACCACCATTCCTTCCACCATTACCATGAGTACCATGACTAGTCCCTTCACCAGATCTCAATCTTGTCATGTCATTAGCCTTAACCGTTATCATCCTTTGTAACTCATTAATAGTTTGTTGAAGGGATTCCATGGAAGGTTCTTGATTGCCACTTGTGGTTCTTGTGTTCACCATCTCAACAGTATTATTATCACTCATCAAAAACTGGATAATAACTACTGATCTTGTTCTTGATTACCCAAACCAACTGCTTCTAATCAGCTTGTTCGAAGCAAGAGAAATTAGCCACTAATGGGCTAGCCTCATGATCGTACAAATGTTCGGCACTAATCTAAAATAATAGAACAAGAGAAATTAGTGGTGACTAATTTCTTGGCTGAAAATCTCTGTTTTTATGCCGGAATTGACCAGAGAAGATGACCGGAAAATCAAGAATGTCTGTGTAACAAACTTGAAGAGAATTATGGTGCTAGAAAAGGGCTCTTGATACCACTTGATATATATAGATAATAATTAACCAGAAATCAGTTATGAAATGTGGCTAATTGTAGATAACAAATAGGGGATCACAAAGAAGAGAAATGAAACCGTATTTGATATCAATGATTCACAAAGTTGTAATGGAATTAAGAGAGAGGAAAGATTACAATCTTGAATTATTGAATGAATTACAAGAGGAATGACTAGGTACATTTAAACAGAAGTGGAAAGGCTAAAAGAGGAAAAAAGATTTTCCCGCCAAAAGTCATAACAGCCTTTTGGCTTTGTAGCTCACACGCGCAAATCACGTGACCTAGCAGTACTAACTATATACTAGCAGTATTAACTTCACTTGGCTTGTATCAAATCCCTTCTCCTTGACATTTGATTGTCCACAGTCAAGTACCTTCAGTGGTCTCCTATTGATCAAACTCAGGATACTTTTTTAGTAACTCAATGTAAAGTTCCCAAGTAGCCTCATTTTCACTGCCATTAGACCATTGCACCAGTACATAAATAGCAGGCTTGTTGTTCACATTTCCTTTTTAGGTATAATTCTCCTAGCCAAAAGGATGCCATTGAGCAGATGGTAAAAGAGTTATTGGAGGGCTTTTGACTGAAGTGTGGATTAATATGTTAGGTTGGTAACATTATGCAGCTAAATCAAGTTAATACTGCTAGGTAGTACTGCTAGCAGTATATAGGTAGTACTGCTAGGTCACAAGGGTCACGTGCCTTGCACGTGACAAACCAAAGTTAGTTAAAATTGGAGGGAAACTCAGTTTTTAGTTTCTTTTCATTTCGAGTTGTATAAATACCCAACTATCATCTCATTTGTATTTATTCAATAATTCAAGATTATAATCTTTCCTCTCTCTTAGTTCCATTACAACTTTGTGAATCATTGATATCAAATACGGTTTCATTTCTCTTCTTTGTTGTAGCACCCCCAAATCTGGTAACTGCGAAAGCATTCGGGTCATGGGGTGCTACTGAATTGGAAATCATAACACAAGGTAATAAAGAACGGAATCAATACTCCGTTAAAATACATTCAGTTGAATTAAATCAAATTTACATCAGAGTTTTAAATTCAACAAATAAGCCCAAAAGTATAATGGTCCCATAAAAGCAAGTCATAATAATGTGTGAAAACACTTCGGTAGATAGTTTATGACCATCGCCTTGCCACATCTTGCCAATAATAAGTTGCTTAAATACCTAAGAAAAACATGCTAAAAGTCAGCAAAAAGCTAGTGAGTTCATAGGTTTATAAGTAAACAGTAAAATTAATAGTTTGGACAATGAGTTTGGTATATGAACATTACAACGCATATAATGTCATATAAAAATAGTCTATTACACTAGCACTAAGTTCATGCAACCTGTTCGTGCAAGCAGTCTCATTTGTTTTGATTGATGACAAACATGTAACTTGATACATAATGTAAAATGTACAAGTTACTTGTAATCTTATTTTGTCTCAACATACATTCAATACCTCTCGACTTCTTAAGTCCTCGTATGGTACAACACAGGTTCATACATGTTTGTTATATGACATTATGATCAAACCCTTAACAAACCATTTAGAATGTTTAAAATACGTTTAGGTCATTAAGTATTTTAAAAGGTTAACCATTCTACTTAGAACCCCATTTTACATTTTGCATATACAAGTACTTTTACTTGTACATCATGTTTCCTAAGTTGTGTTCATGTCAAAATAGGATAAGTACACTTTAGGTGTCAAACTAAGACAAATATGGTTACTTATGAAAATGATGTTAATAACATAATAGCATAAGTAGTTTAACATCTTTAGTAACACATAAACTAACATGATACAACTTGGTGAACATATATTAGTTAGCTAGGATATACATATCACATTCATATATACATTTACATAGTTTACATTTTAATTCTAAAAATGAAAATATGTACATGACATCATTGCATACATCATATTGATATCTTTAGGATATCTTGAAGATCTTGAGAATATCATGTTTAGAACTTCACACTAAGAATTGGATATGGTAATATCTCGGCAAGATTTGGGAAAAATTTTGAAAGATTTGCTGTCAGGCTTTGGCGGAACCAAAGTCCATAAGGGACGGATCCCTCATTTTGGATCCGCTAAATCCGTGGGTTGGTTTTGCAGTTTGCCTATAAATAGCAGTCCATTGTTTACCCAGTGTACATCACTTGAACATACATTCTCTCTACCCTTTAGCATACACTTAGACCAGTAGTTAACCATGCAAAAACATACATTAATGAATCTTATCATCATGATCATAATGTTACTAACTTTCATCATTTTGTAAGCATACTCACGAAATGATTATGTGAAGCAAGCTCAGAGATCATGAGTAATCATCCATCATAAGCACAACATACCTCCTAATCCACTAAGAAGACTTGGAGATCTTGCCATCATCATCCATCAAAGCATACCAACATATGAAGATTCAAGGGCACTTGTCATCCTCATTGTTTGAAGACTTCTTATTCAAGAAGTACATATAGATTACTCATGCATGCATATATCAAGATCCATCACAACAAGTTTAGGGAGCTTGTGATCTTCATCCATTGAAGGCTTCCTATCAATGGAAGTTCATTAGATTAGCCATTCATATCCAGTGGACATTTGTGTCATGGATCATTATTGTAAACATCATATCATCACAATCTATTCACCAAACTAGATTAGATGGTTTATGTGTTTGTGCCATAAAACACAAGGTTTTTATGTTGGGCCATAAAACATATTGGGAGTGGTTGTACCCTTGTGAAAGAACTCGACATCTAGCTTAGTGTCAGAAATTGTATAAACGACGTCAGGTTGGTTCTACCTCGAACTAGAACCCGGTATTTAGCTTTGTACCGAAAAAAGTGTAAGCGACGATTGTAAGGTTTTCTCCGCCGAGAAGGGAGCTTGTTGATCTAGTGAAGTAACTCTCGAGTTGGGTACTCGGGGAGTGGAGTAGGGCGGAGAGGAGCTCCGTGACCGAACCACTATAAATCATCGTGTTCGGTTTGCGCTTTCTTTTACTTACTGCTTTACTTTTATCTTTGCATTATGTGATTGCTTGTGTTGTGACTTGATGGTTTTACTTGTGTGACAACTTGTTTTAGTATATGCTAGTCATAAACTATAATTGACATCTTTCATATTAGAACAAGCTTAATCGGATATTTGATACAACAAGTTTTAAGATTTTAAAACGAAAACGTGTTCACCCCCCCCCCCTCTACGTTTTCACAATTGGTATCATAGCCTCGTGGCTCTTATTTTCAAAACAAATGGATTTTAAAATGGAGTACGGTCCATGTATCAAATTACCATTGAAGCGGAATATAATATGAAAAATGTTTCATTAAGTATACTTAGAAATTTTGTTATTAAATATTACTTTGTATACAAGTTTGAAGATGTCCTTGGAAAATAAAAGAAAATATTTCTCAAAAAAATTAAGTGTCAAATAGTGTGCTAAAAGCAAATTTACGATAAATACGGTTTTGAAAGGAGCGTTTGGGATAACTATAAATTTAGTTGAAAAATCCCTTCGTAAATGATTTGATAAGTGACATAAGTGGAAATAATGCTAAAATAGGAGATATTTATGAAACTAATCAAGCTTAATATACATCATCATATTTAAACGCAAAGTGACGATTTTTTTTTTTTTTTTTTTGCTATGCTATATGACTATTTGTTTTGGTTGTTTGCATACATGTTGTTTGCTTATTGAAAGTTATGTTTTCTCTTGTTCATTTGTGATACATAAGTGTCTTGTCATGGTTTTCACTTGCTTGTTTATCTATTTCTTGTTTAAGCACAATAGGACATTTGCTAGATATTGTGCACTAAGTTGGTAAACTATTTCTGTATTACTTATAGACTTAGATATTTTTATTTGCATATGTTGTGTGAAAACCTTGCATAATTTACTTAGGAATGAGAACTAAGTAAAACTAGTTAAGTATCTTGAAAAGTACTGTCTTGCACAAACTCTCACTTAATAGTTCAAGTATTAAAATGTGTAAACATGTAGTATCTTTGAAAAAGGTGTTTGATACATTTGCTTTCAACAAAGATGTTTAATGTATTTATCTTGTCATAGGATAGAAACTTAACTTTGAATTATCAAGTGAACTAACCGTATCATGCAGGACGAAAACATTTTGATGTTATCAATTTTCTGATCTTAAGCCACTGTTTGGCATAACTTCTATTATTAGTATGTTCACTATCCTCAGATTGATCTATATGCTTACATGTGCTAATTCATGTTTTGTTTTTATTGTTCAATCACAACTAATTAATTACACATGTTGTTGGAGAAACTACGGGATTTGAACAGGTTTCAGGGATTGTAAAATGCCCTCTATTAAAAAAAATTTCTTGGCGGATCAGACGGAACCAAATATAGGGATACGTTTGTCCAAAGTTTTGGTGCCGCCAAAATTCACCCAACAGATCAGGCGGAACCAAAAATAGGGATCCGCCTGTGTTGTCATTTGGTTCCGCCAGACAAACAGCTAGATTTTTAAATTTTCTTTTAAATCCCGCACTCAAGATCGCTTACCTTTATCACTAGGATTCTTTTCACTGATATTCACTCGTATTAGGATCATGACATCTCACTTGCACCAATAGAATAATCATTTCTAATCATACTTTCAAATATCATGAAAATGCTCCAAGGTACCTTTCTCCAAAAAGGAAGGAACCCTGAAATTGGTTCTTTGCAATCCGTGGACCACTGAGTATTTGAGATCATTACAAAATTCACTACATCCTCCTGTCCTTTACTCATCCATTAGCTTGATTTGTAAATTGACAACTTTCTGACTAATCCAGACTCACTGTTGGCAAAAATATCATAGATCACAAGTCCAACTTATGACTATAGATATTGTCTTGTATCCACATATGTTGCCTTACTTGGTTAACATGTCATCCTTCAAGACGATTAAGATTTACATCAAGCCATAACTCACACTTAGGTTATAGATGTATTATCCATCAAGTCTTGTTATCCTTATCAAGTCTTGCTATCCTTGAATACTATCCAATCTCAACAAAGTAGGATTAACAACTTAAGTATTTCATCCGAAATATTCAAGTAAATTTGACTTACAATTGTGGTCATTAAAAGTCATATTCGAAAGAATCAACACCCAAGTATTTTAACAACTTATGTTAAAACACTTATCCTAAGTTCACTTATTCTTTCACCATCATCCCATCACATTCACCTCTGTGATATGTTTCAGGCCCTAAGCTTCAGATCACAGCACCCACTAGTTGTACCAACCAATATATCACAAGAATTAGTCTCCGTCCTTGTTGTCTTCAACATCTATGAAACCTAAGTATTCCCATAGCACAACAAACCCCTACAACACCACAATCCTTACAATCATTTGAATCCATTGAGTGCATTGTTCAAAAAGTCTTTGTCCAAACACTCGTACCGAATCAAATGCACATTGAACAAACTCAACCATACCTTGCCACCTATAGGATTAGAACTTCAACCATCAAATGAGCATGATGCTCACATTCCACTAGTTTTAAGTAGTATCACCTTCACAAGTTATCAAAGTATTGGTAATACTTTGTCGTTAAACTTCTGCATAATTTTCATTAAACTTTAAATCAACATTTTAACAACATATATTAAAATACTATCTCAAAGATAACCTCATGTACCCCAAGTGAATCCTGAGGAGTACACATAAGAAACTCAAGTGAACTCCGCTTGTCTTCATCTAGTAAATTTAGGATAGGTCTATCCAACTCAAACACTTTGAGTTCATATCTTCATTTAGGAAAACATGGTGTTTCAGAAAACATTATGCCCAAGAAATCATGTGTTTAGTTTTCTTCTTGTTAAAAGGATAATATATATCCTAAGCATCATTCTCTCCTTGCAACATGAACGGTTATGTTACAAGAGATTTCATTAAACCTCATCGGCTAAATGATCTAAAACAAAAATTTACAAGTTCTATGAACTATCTTCCTCATCTTGTCATACTTGTTTTCATAAGCATGATAACTTTATCCCATGTAATTATCTTACCTGTTGAAAGATACTATATGTATCTATTTCCTTTCAAGCGTACATCATAACCCAACCTTGCTCATAATCTAGTTCAAACCTTGTGCATATCCAACGTTAAAACTACACATCTCTAAAGCATACACAAGATCTATTAAATTTGGTAAATTTACTTAGATTCTAGTTCCAAAGAGCCTTCTCGAGAACGTTCTTAACATAGTCCATTATCACAAACAAAACAAATTTCTTGGTCTAAGATGATCAAATCACTTTCATAACACATACATAAACTCAACATAAAAGATGTCATCCATTAGACCATGCATTAACCTTAGATTCCAAACACAAGATTAAAATATGTTGACACATATTTGTCAAATTCTCGTGTATAACATGACATCTTCATCACCTTAGTTTTAATAGATATAGTTGAGTCTCATTAAGCCAAGTATTGGTAAATTATCATCTTTTATACTTCAATAGGCAAAAATAGGAATTCCTATCTTTCTACCATGAGAATGACTACTGGAGAACCTATTGCACTAGAAACTCAATTTAACCTAACGGTTAAATTTCTTCCAGGAGAGAAGTTGGGTATGTGGAATCACCCGTAAAAATGGTCATGTTTAGCCTGAATTGAGCACCGCTAGTAATAGTCTCATATTCATTCTCCAACTTGAAAAATCTTTATTCCTATACTTGCCTAAAGTAAGTATTAAAAGATGATATTTTATCTTGTCTTAGGAATATTAATCAAACAAGAAGTAGATGTGACTTTTCTTAAGTTTATTAAGAATCACTTGCATTACACATACATATGTTGATTACATGTTATTTGTTTGATATGATTAAGTATCTTGACATAATCATGATAACTATTTGATTGATAGTCAAATGTGTAAACCTTGGAAAAGTTTTGTCTGCATGCTTATATATGTTTCATGCTACTAAATGTTAACATGATTTGTATGATATTTTCTTGTTCTTGTTAACTCATGATATGTCATATTCTTGTATGATGTTTCTATAATTGAAAGCTCCTGTCTTTTGTTGACATTCATTGAGCATTTTCGTAGGACAGCCTAAATGATTCATGCTCCAGAATGTTATAATGGTTTGCATGAATCTATCGTCTTACTTCTTTTGCGATTTTGTCATACTATTTGTTTGTCATGTGTACACCTATAATTTGTCAAAGTACTTTTGGTATGATAAACATTTAGAAGTCGTTTTATTCTACAAAATCACATAGATCATTGTGTTAATTAATGGATAAGTACGCTTAAGTGACTAAGCCTAACATCAAAATAATTTCACAATGTAGTATCTCAAACAATGTCATATGATTATTTGTCTTGATGCTATGTGATAACTTTTTGTCTAGTAGTCAAATATTTGATTTTATTTATATAAGATGTTATCTTATGATTTCTATCATAATCACATCTTTTGTCATTAACACTTTTGTCTTGTAGGTTGATAGTAAATTATCTGTTATCTCTCTTCGTTATGCCTATTTTGCATAATTATAATCTCTTTATTGCTACGTAGATTAGCAATATGTTTATGGGACCCTTTCACTTGCGTATAGTTTTTTTTTTTTTTTTTTTTTTTGAAAAAGCTAATAGGATTAAGTTTTAGAGGCTTGAAATTTGTGATTACGTATCTTTCAGTCGACCTTTTTCCAAATCTCTTTATTGATTCCGCTTTCCTAGCAACATCTCCATCATCTTTTAATTATAACTATACATCCCCCATGAGGAAACCACATGCCTCGTCATGCGATCATCTCGCATTGATAGAGAAGAGCTACGTGACTTCAAGGATGAAGTTCTTTGTATGCTAACCAACACCCGCAAAAAGATTGCTAAGCTCATCGCTTTCATTAACCTGCATTATCATTTTTCTTTCGATACATTACACATTATGTTGGATGTCCACCGATTTAGGGGGAGAGAGATTCATTCACATAATTTTATTAAAGAACACTTACTCATGTCCCTTACACCCTCAAATACCAACACATAGGTTCACACCATTCTGTTAAAATCAGTTCACAAAATCACAAAGTGTTTCAAACCTTATTAACCCAACATCACAGTTTTGTAACCAATACCTCGTCAAGTGAAAAACACATCATGTGTTTGACAAACCTGTAACACCCCGAAATCGGATCAGCGGAAGCATACAAGTTGTGGGGTGTTATTCGATAGTTGTCACAATCTCAAAGTACAAAGAACGGTTTTGCTTAAACCGTTTTAGAAGAAAATTCAAAATAATGAATATTTAAATTACATCCTGTAAAATAGTACGGAAGATATAGATTTAAAAAGATTTTAAGCGGTCCCAAACAAGTTTTAGAGTCTTCTATGACCATGCCATGCCCTTCGCCAATCTCCTCCAAAAGTAATATATGCAGCGGAAAATATTTAACACCTGAGATACACATGCTAAAAGTCAACACAAAGGTTGAGTGAATTCATAGGTTTAAAAGTAAAGCAGTTGATCACAATATTTCAAGTTTCCAAGAAAGTGGGCTACGTTGTTATACGCCCGAAAGTTATTACCACTGCACTAAGCTCATGACACACAAAGCGTTAACCGGCACCAGTAACTCTGGCGTAAGTCGACAGTATCTTGCCCAAATACCTAGTTAACTCAATTATAGCACACCCATGTCGCCTACCCGGTCAACAGGAGTGGGATGGTCAAATCCTATAGGCCTATATACTATAATCGCGCTCACCCGTGTTGCCTACCCGGTCAACAGGTGATTAATGGTTCATGATCGAGGGACTTGCTGTTGGCAAGGAAGGTACTTAGTGCTTATCAGGTGGTCAGCAAAGTTTCCATTTCAAATAACAGTTTGTAAACAATTGTGATCATAGTAAAAACAGTAGCATGTATCTCACCCCAAGTAGTTTATAAAACAGTTAAGCAAGTAAAAAGTGGGGCTATGAACTCACCTGAGTATGCAGCAATGCAAAAATTTCACAAACATCCCAACTGGCATCAAGGAGTAAGACATAACGATGACATCAAAAGTACAAGCATAATGGTACTGGATCGGCACAACCTAACAAGTAACATGATTCAGAAATAATACTTAAGTAATTTATGAAGTAGCGTCTTTTGAATACTTGTGTTATTATAAAAAGGGGTTTAGTTTCCAATGGCGTTTGAAAGAAAATGAAAAGTTTAAGACTCGTGTGGATACGAGAAAGTAAAAAGGTAAAAGTCGGCGAATGCGAACGAACACGCTAGGAACGATGAGGGAAGAGAAAGGAATACGACAAGAAAGGAGTAACACTAACGAGGAAAAAGGGAAAAATAAACAAATAAACAAGAAAGACAATATCAATAGGTAGTTTCGGCTTTTCCCTATTTTTCCCAAAATAGTTGATATGATCGCTAAAATATATAAGTTTTGAAAAGGTTTTAGGATATTTAATAAATCATAAATAGTTTAAGTTTTATAAAACATTCTAGAAATTTCGGCATGAATTGCCCGTTTATGAAACATTTCCAAGTCATACGACTTATTTGAATATTCCAATTATTAACAAGTTTTACAAATTTAATATATAATTGGACATATCATTTGCGTGAATATTAGTTGTTTAGCTTTATCGACCGTTTTGTATTGTTCGGGTCCAGGTAGGTTAAGCTCTTATGAGTCTAACGTACCCTTCCGTCTCATGTACCAAAGGGTCCATAATAGTCCAAATAACTAATACCGTAAATCCAATACGTCCAATCCTTGTCCACAATGTCACAACATTACAATATTATTTAAATAAATAGTTAAATATTAAATATCCCACATGTGTTTCAATATATCCCATATCGTTTCAAATATTCCGAAACTTCCATATCGATAACAAATGAATATTAATAATGAACGAATAACTAAACATAACACGACTCAAATATAAATAATAATCGACGACAAACAATATATACGACTCCACCAAAACTAACTATTAAACAACGACCAATAATAAATACGACACAACGAGGGTAAATTTATACCAAACGACGACGTGACTCGCCACGAGTCACGGCTCGACTCAACCCGAGCCGTTGGGGCCCTCGGCTAACCAAATTCGAGACAACACGACTATTATCCACTTTTTAATTCATTACGCCACACAATTTTCTTAACACAACACACCTAATTAATCCTAATCTAATCCTAACCAACTCT
>CP139501.1:168694209-168971683 GCA_021014915.2 Artemisia tridentata subsp. tridentata | reverse complement strand
GTATGGTCATTTTGAATTTCTGGTTATGCCTTTCGGTTTGACCAACGCTCCTGCTGTTTTTATGGATCTTATGAATCGAGTATTCCACGAGTACCTCGACAAGTTTGTTATTGTTTTCATTGATGATATCTGGTGTATTCGAAATCTGAAGAGGAGCACGAGCAGCACCTTCGTATTGTCTTGGAGATTCTTAGACAGCAGAGGTTGTATGCTAAATTTCCTAAGTGCGAGTTCTGGTTGAGTCAGGTGGCTTTCCTTGGTCACATTGTTTCTGCTGACGGTATCACTATGGATCCAGCAAAGGTTGAGGCTATCACAAAATGGCCGAGACCTACCACAGTGACAGAAGTCAGGAGCTTTCTGGGGCTCGCTGGTTACTACAGACGTTTCGTTGAGGGTTTCTCGCGTTTGGCTTTGCCTTTGACGCAATTGATGAGGAAAGGGGAGAAGTTCGTTTGGACTGAAGAGCGGGAGAATAGTTTTGAGGAGCTGAAGAAGCGTTTGGTATCCGCGCCTGTTTTGACTCTTCCATCTGGTTCGGGTGGTTATCAGATCTATAGCGACGCGTCTAAGAAAGGTCTGGGTTGCGTTCTTATGCAGCACGGGAAGGTTATTGCCTACGCCTCGAGGCAATTGAAACGTATGAGGAGAACTATCCGACTCATGATTTAGAATTGGCTGCTGTTGTCTTCGCGTTAAAAATCTGGCGGCATTATTTGTATGGTGAGTCGTGTGATATCTTCACTGACCACAAAAGCCTCAAGTATATTTTCACTCAGAAAGAACTTAATATGAGGCAGAGACGGTGGTTAGAACTTCTGAAGGATTACGACACTAACATTCAGTATCATCCGGGTAAAGCCAATGTTGTGGCTGATGCTCTTAGTCGAAAGTCCGGCATGATAGCGAGTCTTAATTTTGAGCCTCGGATTCTAAACGACTTGGAGATTCTTGATGTTGAGTTTTGTATTCGGGGTTGTGAGGATATTGGGCTAGCCTTAAGGTTGAGTCCAATCTCATCCTACGATTAAGGAAGCTCAGAAGGAGGATGGTGAGCTTTGGTCTGTGGTGCAGAATGTTGAGGATGGTAAGCAGACGGAGTTCCGAGTAGATGACTTTGGCGTGGTATGGTTTAAGGATCGGCTTTGTGTTCCTAATGATTCCGAGCTTCGTGAGGCTATTCTATCTGAGGCTCATAGTTCCCCGTTTGCTATTCATCCTGGTTCTACCAAGATGTACAGGGATCTTAAGCAACATTTCTGGTGGAGTGGTATGAAACATGATGTGGCTTCTTTCGTGTCTAAGTGTATGACTTGTCAGCAAGTCAAGATCGAGCATCAGAGGGCTAGTGGTTTGTTGCAGCCCTTAGAGATTCCGACATGGAAATGGGATGAGATTTCTATGGATTTTGTGACAGGGTTACCTCTTACCAGAAGGAAGCATGATGCGATTTGGGTAGTCGTTGACCGGCTAACCAAGTCTGCTCATTTCCTACCCATTCGTGTAGATTATAGTGTCAGTAAGTTGGCGGAGTTGTTTCGGTAGGAGATCGTTAGACTGCATGGTATGCCGTCATCTATTGTTTCTGATAGAGATCCTCGATTCACTTCACGTTTCTGGAAAGGACTTCATAAATCTTGGGGCGCTCGTCTTAAGTTTAGCACAACTTTTCATCCGCAGACAGATGGTCAATCGGAGAGGACCATTCAGACGTTGGAGGATATGTTACGGTCTTGTGCCTTGGAATGGACCGGTAGTTGGGACGAGTATTTATGTTTGGTAGAATTTGCGTACAATAACAGTTGGCATGCTAGTATTCGGATGGCTCCTTTCGAGATGTTATATGGGCGCAAGTGTAGAGCACCGGTTTGTTGGAACGAGGTAGGGGAGCGTATTATTGAGGGTCCAGAGTTGGTTCAGATCACCAACGAAAAAGTAGCTGTTGCTAGGGAAAAGTTAAAGGAGGCTCGTGCTCATCAGAAGAGTTATGCTGACAAGCATCGTCGGGACTTGGAATTTCAGGTTGGAGATCGTGTGTTCCTTAAGGTATCGCCGTTTCGTGGGGTTAAACGTTTTGGGATCAAGGGCAAGCTTAGTCCTCGATTCATCGGACCATTTGAGATTCTGGAGCGCATTGGAGAGGTTTCTTACCGTTTAGCTCTTCCGCCTCAGTTATCACATGTTCATGACGTCTTCCATGTATCTCTTCTGAGGGGATACAATTATCACCCTTTGCATGTGGTATCTTATCCGCTTGATCAGATTCAGCCCGATATGTCTTTGTCTGAAGAGCCGGAAGCGGTTCTGGATCGCCATGAGCGAGTTATGAGAAATAAAGTTATTCCGTTCGTAAAGATTCTTTGGAAGAATCACACAGAGCGTGAGGCTACATGGGAAACCGAGGAGTCGATACGAGCTAGTTATCCGCACTTCGTATTCTGATCTGGTATGTCTCTGTTTTGTTTCCGTTCTTTTTCATTTCTGAGTCTTTGCAAATTTCGAGGATGAAATTTTTCTGTTAGAGGGGAAGAAGTTGTAACACCTAAAATCTGAAAACATGTTAAAAAGACCAAAATGCCCCTATGATATTAAAAACTAAATAATAAGCTTATAAAATACCAAATAAATTCTAAACGTCGGGAGATGATTAAGATATGAAGTAAAATAAATTCCACAACCACTTTTGACATTTTGTGAAGTACCAAATTATGTTTACACACATTATGTACCAAAATTAAATATTATAAATTAATAACATTAATTAAACTTTATTATTAAAACAAAAACATTTAAATGATTAAGGAAATTAAGGAAATAATATGTAAATTGATTAAGTCATAATTCCTGTGATTTGGCCAGACCATATCCCCCCTTACTCTGCATTATCCCTTTTGTTAACAAAATCCTAACAAAATCCTAACAAACCCTAATACCCTACCGATTAGATCAAAAACACACACAAAATTTGTAACATCTTCATCCAAATTTCTGGAGGTTACTTAGCATTTTTCCTGAGTTCATTCTAGTGCTAGGCAGGTTAGAAAAATAGCTATTCGATTTGTAGAGGCCTGGATCAAGTGGTGTCGAATTTTCTCCATTCTATTCCATACGTAAGCTATAATTCCATTATAATCAATACGATCCTTGTAAAATTTATTTTCTATTTTTCCTATCTTTCTTATATCATATATGATCTTCGAAAAATAATTCCAAGGTTTGTTGGTCGCGTTTGTGCTCGTGGAGAATTATTGGTGTCGTATTATTTAATCCGAGAAGTTTAAATTCATCCAGCCTATTCTATTCGTTCTAGATCTGGTCTGGTATTTTTTCTCATGCTCTATACATCCTATAAGATCTATAAAAAATGATAAAATTAAATCATGCAAGCTCTAGTGATCGAATGGAATTTTAAGATATCTAAACACTAAAAACGTAAAAACACTATATAAAACTCATGCGATTTTTCTGGATCTTTTGTATATTTTTCATGGGTTCTACATACATCATATAACATCACAAAAATGGTTGTTCGAATTATTGAAGCTTAAAATCATTGTTGTCGAATTAATTAGTTACGGATTTCATGAAAAATAAAGGAAACATGTGAAAAACCTAAAAACCTATTCGAACTAGGGTTTATATAACTAGATCTGGAATTTTAATGTAT
Source organism: Artemisia tridentata subsp. tridentata (assembly GCA_021014915.2). Taxonomy (NCBI): domain Eukaryota; kingdom Viridiplantae; phylum Streptophyta; class Magnoliopsida; order Asterales; family Asteraceae; genus Artemisia; species Artemisia tridentata. Next base: position 168,968,016 of record CP139501.1, on the reverse strand, counting down.
ATTAATGATGTTGTAATTATTACTAGATGATTTGGATGATTAGGGTTTAATTTTGATAATAAAATGTGTTTACCGATTGGAGATAAATAGTTAAGGGTGTGTTTTGTAATTATTCAAACTATGGGGATATTTTTGTAAGGTGGTATAAATCTGAGGAAAAATGTATAAAATATGCTAGAGGGGTATTTTGTGTTAAATTGATAATTAGAAGGTTTAATTGGTAAGTATATGATTATATTATTTCGATTTGTAATTAATTAAAATAAGGGGACCAAAAGTGTAAATTCTAGAAATTCAAGGTTGGTTCGAATAATAAATCATAATAAGGGTGTAATGTGTAATTCTGGGGATTTATTGGCCTAATGTGTAATTATTAATAATTAAGGATTGAAATGTAAATTAAAGGGTTTTAATTTGTAAACAGATAACAAGAAATGGTAATCTGAACTTGAACCCTCTGGTAATTCTGTGTTCTTCTTCTCCTTTAGGTGTGAAGAAGGAGGGGCATTGATCTCTGTCCCGTATTTGTTTTATCTTTGTTTGCTTCGCAATAAGGTACAGATACTCTGCCCTTTTTCAGTAAGGGTGTCTTATTCCCTTGATGTGATTCTGATTTCTAATTCGTTTAGGTTCCCAAAGCCATTGCTATGTTCCCTTTGTTGTGAACCTTTTGATATTACTTCTGAGTTTTGATATGATGCTTCTGATATATGACCTTTTTGATATGATACTTGACCCTTAGTTTGATACCCGAGCCATTTATGTTTTTCCTAGCCAGGAAGGTAACCTGGCCATGTCTTTGATGCACCATTGGCATGACTCATGTGTGGGTGAGTGATTTCTCACACCGTCCCCATTCTGATTATGATATGCGCATTACTTTGACTATGGATTATATATGTTTCTGGGGGGGGGCGTATGGATTGCAATCTTAGATTCTGTTCTGTTTAGTGGATTTAACTATATATGATATGATTTCTGTTCTGGTGATTGGTACTGTGTGCTATACATGCCCTTCACAATTTCTGGGAGCTGATCACTCCATTATTATGATACATGAGGTCACCCCTCATATTATCTGGTTGCCTAAGAGGTATCCCCTCTGTATGTGTATGATTATGAGTATGATATGATATGTTTCTGGCCTCATGGTGGATGACTATCCTATTCTTCTTTTATATTTCTGTCTCTTTGTTTATACTTCATGATACTTTCCCCGTGCACCATATTTCAGTTCTGTTTCATTATCATTGCTTTGTATATGTATCTGTTCACTGAGCTTTTTAAGCTCAGCCGCGTTTCCTTTTCCTGCGGCAGGTATCTAAGCTAGGAGCTGGGTTTTAGCTTTGGGGATGAGAGCAACTTGGGTGAAGCTTAGACTTTAGACATTCTAGTTTTACCATTTGGATTTTGTTTCTGTTATACCATTGTTTGGGCATTTTGGATTTATTTACTTCAGTTTATTTTTGTTTTCACTTCTGGCTTAAGTCATGTTGACTTATTTTCCTTTTATCATTAATGTTTTAGACTTATGATGTTTTGGATTGAATGCTTGTGATCTGATATGAAACCATTGTTGTGATATCTTTACCCTTGTCGGGTTGGGGTGTTACAAAATGTCCTCCCCGTGTTTTCGTATAAACAATGTAGTATCAACAGAACCTTTTGTAAAGTGATTAGCAAGCAAGAATGCAGACAATTTATCGTACCATGTCCTCGGGGCTTGTTTAAGGCCATAGAGGGCTTTCTTGAAACTATACACATGGTTTGGATGTCTTGGATTGATGAAGCCCTCTAGTTGTGTGACGTACACTTCTTTACGGAGTTAACCATTCAATAATGCAGTCTTTACATCCATCTGATCAACGGTGATGTTCTTGTGGGCAGCATACTCCAGAAACATGCGAACAGCTTCAAGTCTAGCCACTGGTACAATGGATTCTTCAAAGTCGATAACTTGTTCTTGACTGAAACCTTTAGCAACCAGACGAGATTTGTTACGAATAACTGTTCCATCAGCATTCAGTTTGTTCTTCCAAATCCATTTTAGTCCGACAACGTAGACTCCATCAGGTCTTTCTACCAATTCCCAAACTTCTAGACATTTGAATTGGTCAAGTTCTTCTTGCATTGACTCAATCAAATTTTCATAAGTTAAAGCTTCTTTAATATTCTTGGGTTCTGCTTGACAGACGGTAAGTGCATAAATGCAAGTTTCACCATCTATGTGAAGTCTTTTTCATGTCATGACTGGATTGTCTGGATTACTAATCACGTTCACTAAAGGATGATCCTTAGTCCACTTGTGGGTAGAAGGGTAATGTTGAAAGTTTTTGTGCATATTAGACGGATCCAAGTTGCTCGTTGATGACTCAGCAATATCAGGAACGGTTGGAGCCGGAGCAAATGGATTGAAGAATGCATTTCCGTCATAATTTGCGGGTGTGGGTACTGTTTGAGGTAAGGGATCTTCAGCTGCAGTCTCAGTATTAGAAGCTGTTTGTTCTACTGATGATGGTGTTTCTGTTTGAGGTGCATCCGCAGCATCTGTTGTTGTTGTAGCAGTTGTATCAGGTACTGGAATATGAACAGGTTGTGCAGCGGAACTAGTGAATACATCTGGAGCATGACTAACAAGAGAATCATCAAACAGCGGAGCAAACAAGTCTTCCATATCCTTGCGGTTGAGAGAGAGTGGTGCAATTGATTGATCAGGAAAGTTCAGACGATTAGTTGCGGGTCCTAAGCTGTTTTGCTCAGAAGCCATCTTTGTGAGTTCATCAAAATGAGCGTGTATTGTCTCTTGAATTTCTTGAGTGTGACGGTTCCAGATACGAAATCCTTTTGAATTCTCACAGTATCCAACAAAGATTCCAATATCAGCTTTGGCTTTCAGTTTTCCAAGGTAATCACGATCATTATTTGGGTAACAGAGGGCCCCAAATACATGAAAGTAATTTATGTTTGGTTTACGTTTGTGAACAAGTTCATATGGGTTTTTGTGGTACCTTTTGTTGATCATACAACGGTTTTGAGTGTAGCAAGTGGTTGAGACTGCTTCAGCCTAGAGGTAATCAGGTAATTGAGCGTTTATTAACATCGTCCTTGCAGCTTCCACTAACAACCTGTTGCGTCTTTCGACCACTTCATTCTGTTCGGGACTTCTGGAAATAGATGTTTGGTGTTCAATCCCTACTTTCTCAAAATACTCATGAAGAGTGTGATTCTTAAATTCGGTTCCGTTATCTGTTCTGACTTTTCTAACTGTATTGCTGAGCTAAACCTGAATTTTGGTGAGAAAGGTGATGATCATCGAAGGAGCTTGATCTTTGGTTCGAAGAATGTAGACCCAAGTCCATCTAGAAAAATCATCAACGATTACCAATATGTATCACTTCCCGTTGATTGTTTGAACTCGCATCGGGCCACACAAATCCATATGCAAAAATTAGAGAATATGATCAGTATTGTGCTCGGTTTTAGAAAGAAAACGAGCACGAGTACTCTTCCCTTGTTCACATGCTGGACAAAGGTGATCTTTAGCATACCGAAATCTTGGAAGACCGTTGACTAGTTTATGATGAGCAAGATCTGTCATTGTCTTGAAATTCAAATGGGACAGTCGTTTATGCCATAGCCATGATTTTGTAGAGTGTGCTTTGGAGAGTAAACAAATTGGAAAAGAAGCGGTCATGTCTGACACGGAAATGGTGTAGAGACTCGTTCCGCGTTTGCCTGTCATGAGGTCGTTTCCTTGTAGATCAAGAACAAAGCAGGTTTTCTTCCTAAATGCAACTTCCAAATAACCATCACAAAATTGCCCTACTGAGAAAAGGTTATGTCCAAGGCCTTCAACGTAGTATACACGGCGAATCTCGATGTTTCCGTTGATATAGTCCCCATAGCCCATGATAGCAGCAAAGTGATCATTCCCGAATCTGACAGTTCCTATGAACTTTGCAACAAAGTTTACTAGAAGTTTGAGGTTGCCTGTCATATTTCGGGAACATCCGCTATCAACAATCCAAAGGATGATTTGAATCACCTGCATCACAAGAAGATAATGCAGATGTAGAGTTGGTAACGGTGAAACCCGTTAGGTTAGTAGCATTGTTATTAAGCACTTTGGGTAACCAAGTAAAACTAGGTTTCCTCTGTAGCCAGCGTTTCCATGTCCAACTAGATTCAGCTTTCTTCTTAGTGTATGCACTAGGTGATTGGATTGTTTTAGGTGCAACTATGGTTTTGTCTACGACATTCTTAGAAACTACACCTGGCGGTTTTCCTAATATTGACTAAGAGGCAGTAGTGGGCTTAGAGGAAATGCCATATGTACGTTTCTGATTATGAGACAAAAAAGACTTTGCTATACACTTTTTATGATTACAAGATAATATGCTATTTCGAAAAAACACACAGGAAGCATCAACATTAAAAGCATTCAACACATTCAAAGCATTCAGAGTATTAGCAATTGTTACATCATGATTAGAAATACAAGTTTCTAAATTTGATTCTACATTAGACACAACATGCTTTTTATTCTCATTCCTAATGTGGTCTTCTACTTCTTTGTCCTTTAGTGTGTCGCTGTTACGTTGCCAGATACTAGTAGTCTTCTTTTTGTTTCTTTTGGGCTCAGATCTGCTAATGTTGTGAGGGGTGACTATTCCTGTAGAAGTCGAAGCATTCACATTAGTGGTCGGAGGGGATGCTTTCTTAGGTGTTTTATCCACTTTATACATGCCTGGTGCAATCACATTTATATGGACAGATTTCCCTTTTTCAAGTAATTTAATTTTCTCTTTTAGCTCAACGATGATGTGATTCTTTTGTTGAATTTTAGAATCCAATTCTCGGTTTAAGCAAACAGTGTCATTCCTATTCTGACAAACTTCATCAATGTCCTTTTCATGTTCAAAGAGTTGACAATTTAAAACAGCATTTTCTTTTTCAAGAATTTGAATTTTGGAAGCGTGACTGTTTTGAAGAGACATTGATTCTTTTTGAGTTTGCAACTTTAATTCAAAATTCAAACTTTGAGTTTGACACCATTGCAACTTTTGATTGAGTTGAAAAATCTCTGTGGAAAGTTTGTTTTTCAAATCATTATTAAATTTGCTTAATCTCTCATTTTCTCTTTTCAAATTTGCATCTTCAAGTCTCAACATTTCAATATCAACAAAATGATCATCAACAAGCATTTCAGTATGATTAATCACCTATTTTCTTAAACATCTTCTATTTTTAATTCTTTTATGTAACTATAATTGATGGATATGATTAGGGTTTATTAAAATTTCAATAATTAAACATGTTTGATCACTAAAACAAAATTAGGGATGTGTTAGAGGTTTTATCCTGCGTTGGTTAGGGTTAGGGTTTTGTTTGTGATGCTGTCCAAAAATTAGGTCGGATTGATGGATGTCTAAACTGATGTTGCCGACGTGTTTTTGGGTGATTTTTGATTCTAAACAAAATTTCAATCAGAGTACTTTCTGGAAATATAAATTTCGTGGTCATTGGAGGTAGGGAGAGTAGTCTTTTGATTTTTACTAGATTAAGTGTCAAAATGGTGAATCTGAGTCTGAAAATCAATTGATGTTTTTGATTTTTCATTTCTAAACTATAAAGAATTAAGCCATGGGATTCTGCAGGAAGTAACTTCTATATATTTAGTAATTTCATAAATTTTTGTGGATTTTTCCAAAGTGTTTTGATATGCGTTTTAAATGCATACTTTCTGGGTGTTTCAGCAGTTAATTTTCTGGACAGTAGTGTAAAGAGTGATTTTTATTGTGTACTTGTACTAATGAATAAAATCTGGAAAAATTCTGAAAAATACTTAAGATATTTTTGTATCACTAGGTAAAATTATAGAATTAAATGAGCTTGTTTGAGGTGCTTTAAAAATTATAAGAATCAGATTTGAGTTATATAAGAATATTGAATCATTAAATAAAATACTTATAAACATAATATTGCTGTATTAGACTGTTTGGTGTCATATTTTCCAGCCCTCATGTCGACCTAATGATATTCTAAACAATCTCTAAAAATCTGCACTTATTGATCATTAATGAGGCGTAAAAAGATAAGAAATCCTAGGTTGAATATGTTACCGAGAGTGTATGTATTGAATACGAGTTAGGGTTAAGGTTTGATAAGGTTTATGATGGTGTGATCTTTGTGAGATAATGTGAATATGTTAAGATGGTGTAGATACAAGTCGTGTGATATATAGAGGCCTCGTGTGAGTTTGTGTAAGTAAAACATGTTATAAAATGGCCTAGAACGGATTTCTAAGTGAGACAGTTTTGAAAGCTGTATATGTGTGCGTTATAGCTCGAGTTTCATAAGGGTTTAATTCTGTATTTCTGCATGTAAACTTAGTTTAATTTCATATTTAAGTTTTCCAATTGGTTTGGAGTGATTTGGAGTCGTATTGGTCATGTTTATGAATTTATAGGATCATGTGTCAAACCTGAGTTTTGGGAACTTAAAAATCCGTCGGTGTTTATGAATTTTAGTTTTCAAACCACAAGGAACTGAGAGCACTCCTTTTACAGGAGTGATATTTAGGTTATGTGTGACTGACTGGAAATTTTATAGATTTTTCTGAAGGGTTCTAATGGGGTAAGCAATTGCAAACTTTCTGGGTTTCGGTGCAGTTATCTTTCTGGGCAGGTTTGGGAAAAAGATTTTTGAAATGGTACTATCACTTTGAACTAAAATCTGAGAAAATTATTGTAAGTGCCCAACATGTAAAAGTATCTATGATAAATATTTGAGCTCCCCAGTAGACACTTAAGTATGATATAAAATTCATAAATATTGGGACCAGAATAAGATAAAATCTGAACTATATTATAAGTTAAGGATTTAGTGTAACCTAACCCCATTTAATGTGTTTTGACCTAAATAACATTTGTAACGTTAATGCGGATACTTTTGGTCATATGTTAACCTAATTTTTGATAATGAAACCCTAAGTAGTTAAATTGTGAATTGTGACCCGAGGTTGGAAACTTACTAAATCTAGAAACTTACTAATGATGGAAACATACTAATTATAGAAAGTTACTAATTTAGGAAAGTTACTAATTATGGAAAGTTACTAATTGTGGAAGGTTAATAAAAATGGAAGGTTACTAAAAATGGAAAGTTTCTAAAAATAGAAGGAAACCCTAATATGTTACTCTACTCAACAACAAGTGATGAATCAGTAATAACTTATGAAATAGTTCTTAAATAATTAGACGGTCATTAATTCGTGTAGATTCACTGAAGAAGGAGTAACTTCCGATCTTTGTGATATGGTTTCATTTGCGGTTTAAGGTACAGATATTCTACCCTTTCTCAGTAAGGGTGTCTTCTCTCATGACTCTTGATCCTTGACGTTGATTCGTTTGCTTTGATATGATATGAGCCTTTGCTATGATCCCATTTATGTGATCCTTTGTTATGATTCAGTTGATATGAGCCATTGCTATGATTCCCATTTATATTATCCTATGACTTGCTATGATTTGTTCTGTTAGTTGCCTGAGCTAACTAGCCATGGAGGTACCATGGCCATGTCATTGAGGTACCAATGGCATGACACTTTTTGTGGAGGTGTGATTGATCCACGGCGTCCCCATTTGATATGATATGAGATCTCTTGGCAATTTGATATATGTGTATACTTGTCTAGTACATGGTACATATATGATTTGTTTTGTGGGGGGCGTATGGATGCATCCTAGGTATATGTGATTTGATATGATTTGATATGATTATTATATGATTTGGTGACTGGCTTGTGTGTGCCCTACACCCCACTCACTATTTGGTACTTAGAGGCCTCCCCTCTCCGTACACTTATGATTTGATATGATATGTATATATGATTATATGGTCTATTCGAGTGTCTTATTTAGACAGACTTGTGGCTATCCTATGTGATTCTTTGTTCTATTCGAGTGTCTCATTTAGACGTGTTCGTTGCCTTTCCTGTTTGTATTCTTTGATTCATTATGACTATCTGATTCGTATTATCTTATTTCTCCATTTCATTTGACTTATGATATTTGTTTAGATGATCTTTGATCTCTCATTCTTTTGACAGATGGTATTCGTTTTAGCAGGAGCTTGTGTTTCCTTTTCCCTATACTTAAATATGTTTGAGTATTCGTTTGTTATATATATATATATATATAATATATATATATATATATATATATATATCTGTTCACTGGGCTTTTTAAGCTCAGCCGTATTTCTTTTCCTGCGGCAGGTTTTAGGTTGGAAGCTGGGTTGAGTGAAGAGTGCATAGGAGCTCTTACTGGACTACCCCGACGATAGATTCCCTTTTGCATTTGGATTAGACTTTGGAGTTATCTTCCATTTAGATTTGATTCAGACCTGTATGCTAGTTTGATAGTCATTATTGTTTGGACTTATTATGTCCTTAGCTTCATTTTGAACTTTTGTAACCCTAGTAATTATAAAAGTCTTCCGCTTGCGTTTGTTCTATTGACTCCATAATGTGGCATTTTGACCGTTGTCGGTTTGGGGTGTTACATACTGTGTTCACACGACCAACGTCAGAAGATTCATTCATTTGCATTAAAAACCATGACTGTTCTGTTTTATCTTGTTGTGGAACGAAGGTGTCACAAATATGAGGTACTTTGGAGTAATCAAATGGTTTATTAAATTTGACATTGTTCATTTTAGATCGACTCTCTTTGTCCTGTTCCATTTCTTCTTCACGATTATAAACAACAACACGCATGAAAGAGTCATCAAACAGATGTTCTGCACTATATATAATTTCGCATTTTCCTGGAGTGCTTTATGTAAAAAACATGGTTTGTCATCCCCAATAGCAAAGCTATATCCTTGGGGATTTTGCTTTAGAGTAAATTTCTGAATTGTTGTTACTGACTCACCAGTTTTATACACAACTTTTTGAAACTCTTTTAATTTACATTCCAACTCAATGATTTCCTCAAGATAGGAATCAATCCGTTTCCTTGATGCTTGTTTGTGTTTAGAAAAATCATTTTGACAAGTTGACAACTCTGTTTTTATTTTTGAAATTTCAAAGTGTAGGAGGTCAATTTGTTTTTGAAAATCCAATCTTTCTTGTTCCATTTGTGAAATCAAGTCATTTTTGGAAATAGTTAATTCGTGTATCTGATGTTCTAACTCTTGTTCTTTCACATAGGATTGTTGGAATGCAACTTCAAAACTTTTTTCCCGTTTTTCTTTTGTTTCATAGTTTGAAAGTTGAAGTTTGTAGCACTCAAGATCCTTAGTCAACAATGCAACTTCTGCTTTTAAATTTCTATTTATCTCATTGCATTTATCAATTTAGGATTTCTGTGAGTCTAATTGGGTTTGGGTGGTCAAGAGCAAGGTCATGAGCTCTGGATCTGGACCAAGCAAAAGATCATCTTGTTTAAGTTATCATTGTTATCATCATCAAGAGGATCATCAAATGAAACAACCGGGTTAATTTGATCTTTATCAAATATAACTACTGTGTTTATTTGGTCATCGACTTGAGGAGAGAAGAATGAGTCATCTTAACCAACATACTCTTTAGCTGATGCAGATGCAGAGGGGGATACGATTTCATGTATGAGACATGTAGAATCAGGTACCTAAGACAAGCCATCTGTATCATATACCGGGCCTGTTTCACCAATGTGCATCTCTTGCATATTGGCCATCAACATCATGGCTGCATTGGCTTCAAGGTCTTCCATATCATCATCAGAGTAAGCATTAACCATGAAGCTGTGCTCCTTTTCAGTAAAGGTGCCTCCAGCTTCATCTTTAAGAGCAAGAAGTAGTGCTTCCTTGTGGCATGCACTGCCTCTGGTCCTTGGTTTGGGGCAAGCACTGGCCAAGTGACTTTTCCCTCCACAGTTGTAACATTTCACCATTGTGTTTGCAATCCCTGGATTCCATGTATCAACAATCTCAGCCCTTCTCTGTGTATGCCCAGCATTGTTCCTACTGCTTCCTGCTGAATTAAACCTCTGGCCAGATCCTGAGTTTCCCATGTAATTACCCGAACCATTTCTTCCATAAGCTCTGTTCTGAATCTCAACTCTTCTATCATGGACAACCGCCTGATTACGAGTGTTGGATAAAGTACGAAGATGGTTGTGGGATTTGTTAGAAAACTTGCTGAAAGCTCGAGCAATTAAATCAAATCCTTTATTCAATGAATTGAAAGCATCGTCTTTATCACTGTTGGCATTGGAGTAAAGTATAGTATCTGTGTTGTCATATGGAACCAGTTGATTATCAGTTTGTTGCGGTGATGCTTCATATGGAACGAGTTGACTTGATGAAGTTTGTGAGGGATAAGCAGAATGATGTTGTGCTTGGACAAAACCCTGATTTGATTGTGGAGCAAAATGAGACTGAGCTATCAAAGCTAGTGAGTTGGGTGTTGTTGACGGTGAATAACCTCCACGAGCAGCTTTGTCTTTATCAACCTCTGACTGATGATGTTTCAAGTAATCATACAACAACCCATATGAGGCGTTGTGTAGATTCTTTGCTTGACGTACAAAAGTAACATACTTCTGCCAGTCAGGAACAAGACAACTAAGAAACTTTATGTTTACCGCAATCCTGGGTAGAATGATGTTGTGCCTGTCCAAGTCATTTATGATATTGGTAAACCTATAGTAATAAGACTCTAAGTATTCTCCAGCTTCAATCATAAACATGGTGTATTCCAGATAGAGTTTTGATTCCATATCTTCTTGGTTCAACTCAGTTCCTTCCATGAGAAGATGAACATGTTCCCACATGTCCTTAGGAGTCTTTTGTGCATCAATACTTCTGAAGATAGGATTAGGAATTCCTTAAAGGAAGTAAGACATTGCTAGTTCATTGGCTTCTTTCTGAAGTACTTGCCTGCTGTAAGCTGAGCATCAGGAATAGGAGTCACAGTTGCTTCTCTTGGAGGTATGGAATTTGGATCTCCAGGAACCGTTGTTGTAGGCACTGGAAATGGTCCTTCAATAATTACCTTTTTCAAGTACTTTCCATGCAGTTTCTTGAGTTCAATGAACCGTAAAAATTGACTTGCCCATTGCACGTAGTTACCCGGAGTGAGCATAGGAGGTGGTCTAAGGATCCAGCCTCGTGTCTTGATTGTTGACTACTAATTGATTCACACATCTGATCAAACCAGTGAGGTTGTTTAGGTGGAAGTGGGTAGGACTGCATCGGTTGTTGTGGATATGGTTGTTGTTGAGGGAATTGTTGTTGTGGGAGAAATTGATTTTGCTGCATGAAGATTTGTTGTTGCGGATATTGTGGTTGTTGAGGATACGGTTGTTGCGGACGATATTGCTGCTGTTGATTGTAGAAGTAATTGTAGTTCAGTGGTTGAGACATCTTGAAGAAGTAACTTGTGGATGATGGATCTTTTAGGATAACGAAGGTTGTTGTTGTAGTTTAGATCTCGAAGTAGAAGATTTGAAGAATATAGTCCTTACTCGAAAGATTTAACCTTGCTTGGAGAAAATTTCCTTTGCTCGAAGAATTAGTCCTTACTCGAAGAATGAAGTATGAAGAAGTATATGTTCCCTTACTTGAAGAAGTTAAATCCTTATAAGTTCTGATTTCCTAACTCGGAAAATATAACCAAAACACTGTTACTCGAAGAAATCTCTTGCTCGAAGAATGTGGCTTGCTCGAAGACACCTTACTCGAAGGATGAGATTTCAACAAGTATATAATCCCTTAGTAAAAGGATTATAAATGAAGAAGTTCTGATTTCCTAACTCGGAAAGTATACACAGAACTTAAGAATAATCTTCTTACTTGAAGGATACTTCTTACTCAAAGTGTATTTCTTGAAGAGTTCTTCTTACTCGAAGACTAATTCTAATAAGTCTTTTAACTCGAAGACTAACTAGAAGGAATAAGGCTTACTAGAAGAACTAACTCCTAACTCGGAGATCTTCAACTCCTAACTGAGAGTATTAAGCTAACTCAAAAAACTAACTTGAAGAATATCTTCTAACTCGAAGATCTTGAAGTCCTAACTCGAAGAAAACGCTCCTAACTCAGAGAACAGTAGCCAAAATTCTTCAAATTTCTACCAAATCTAATCTAAAACAACCTAATCTATCCCTTGGCGATTGATACCACTTGTTAGGTCACAAGTTTATCACACAAGATTACTAGATCTAGAGATAGAAAGTTAGAGAGAGAAGAATGGAAGGTTATGCTTAAGAATAATGACAAATGAGATTAACATTAACCAACACCCTCTCCCTTCAAGGGAGGGGGTATTTATAGTGATCTTACAAATGATGGGCGTTGCCCTAATAAACAAATAATTAAAAGGCCACGGCCCATGGGCCTTCTACATAGGCCGAACCTTAATAACTAACATAAAGGCCTAAGCAACCTATTATAAAATATGACCAATACTTGATATTCTATAACGTGTTCCCAACAAAGGCAAACTTTAAACACATATACGAGGTATGACTTTCTCACATATCCCAATACGTACATATTCTCTGACAAACATGATTACTTACTCTCACGTTGGAGCTTAATCGTGGGGTCCGTCCTTATGGTAAGGCTAACAATTTACTTTCATTCATGTAGGGAATCATTCCATTTCTTGAATTAGTGCAGATCCCACTCATCGGCAGTCCGCAAAGGCAGCCCAATAAGCAAACTAAGCCCAATCCCTACTTATCACACATTTTGCACTAACAACGACCAATGTCGTTGAAGCTCAAACAACAATCATACACCATCCACAAACAACGTCATAACCACCAAAAAATCAAAGACGAGCCGATCATAATTTGCACGCGTTCTCTAGAATTCATGCGCGGTAAACCTCATGATTTCCTAGCTCTTGTTCAAAAACACACTGGTCACTCGGGATCTACGTATCAAGAACAAGAACACATGGACACAGTAAAACAAGATGTACATGATAAAAAAGATGATTTCTCCAATGATTCTAGTGTCACACATAAGAAAGATAAGATTATGAAAGCCAGGAGTCCGGTGATTACTAGCTAGATCTTCGAATCCTTTTGTGCGTGATGTTCCACTTTTTACACAAAATTCAAATGATTACTTCAGCTCACCTTAACGTTTCTATAGATTCTTTGATGTCTCATCATCAGCAGTCCTTCGTTGTCACCTGGTTTTATACTTCAACTCACGGATGGCCTTTCTGAATATTAACAGCATTCACCTCACTGTCATCCTTAATAATATTACAGATGTCAAGAAGCATCATTGTTTCTTTTTTCTTTTTGAAAATTTTCTATGATTAAAGTTTAAGTCATAGGGAGATCTTTTCAAGACTAATTACATGTATTTAGTGTTTTAATTTGTGCTGGGCCAAAAGTTTGCCCAATTATCTTGTATTTGAACATAAAATAGACAAAGTATTGTTTACTTTTTTTGTTGCATCGTCTGAATCACAATTGTTCATATAATATTGTTTTTTTTAATATATATAGGCCCACCAATTCCGCATCCTTTGTCTGAAAACTCTCACACTCCTCCTTATTCAGAAGCTTATATAGAAGAGGGACCCCCATTTTTTATAAGCATCTTAATTCAAAACAAAAAAGAAACACACCCTAAAGTTACATTTACTTTATGATATATATTTAGTTAGTGTTGTATAAAGCTTAATCAACACCAAACTTCAGAGATGTCAAAGACTAACTGAAAAAACACTTTACCTCACTGATGCAGTATCAGTGTGTAAAGTGCATGAGCTACAAACAACATTCGAATATTCTATCTCCGGAATAAACTTGAAATATGGTGGGACTTCCTAAAAGCAAAAAGGAATTCAAACAAGTATAAGAGTGGTTGCTAAAAAGGTAAATAGTTGAATTAACTATTCACTAAAGTACATTCAAAAGTGAAGCAACATATGAAAGCATTAAATGAAATATGTACTTGATGAACTCAAATAAGTACATTTTATTATCATCATTTATCCTATTTATTTGACTTGTTTTATTTTATTATATATGAGAATTGATACGTTAATGTTTACTTTTGTAATTCTCTGGTAAAAACAAGTATTATGTGAAACTTGGCGATTTTGGACTAATTATGGAGCAAAACAAGCAAGATGTTAAGAGTCTACTGAAATGTACAAGATCAAGATCATTCTGCTCCAGATACGCCGCAACATACTTCTTACATACGGCGTATCACTATCAAGATTTCACAAGTTACAATCCAAGACAGCAAAGGACATGCGCCGCATAGAGAAATGGAGTTACGCCGCATCTTAAGGCGGTGTACGAATATTCCTGAATATATTAATCTTGGACCCCACGCGAAGTTAAGTCAATGCCCGCATCTACTTATTCTATGCGCCCATCTAACCCTCAGACAGAAACTATAAATACCCCAAAGTCAGACGAATTTCGGGGTGAAAAAAAGGTTGAAGAGTGCAAGATACCATACGTACGAGTACCAAACCAGAGACGAATTCAGACGTATTAGCAGCACAAGACACACCCTGAACGAAGATACAAGAGCTGTAAGAAGGTCCTGCATGTATTCAATTCATTAAGTAGTTTTGTTTTATTGTATTAGTACACTTTAATTCATCAGGATTGATGGGCTGATGTCATGTGACTACGGAATATCATGTCCACCCCTTAAAATTGCTTTCCCATTAATTAAAGTTTATATGTTGATGTCTTTGGTGACTTTTATTAGTGCATTGATAACCTCTGTGTCTAGCTGAGCATTGCTTGGGTCGCCATGCCCCTTCCTCGCCTATTTGTTTCAGCGTCTCTTTAATAAATAGGATAGACATAAGTAATCATTAAGGGTTTACTCGTCGATAAGATTAGAGCCAACGAGAAAGGTTTAATTATATACACTTCAAATAAAACTAGCAATAAAACAAGTGACAAGCTACTTAATTATCAGGACAGGTCTTCTTATTATCTCAAGTATCTATTTGTGTACGTGTGTGCTAATCGCTGATTCGTGCTCATTGGTTTAGTTTTCTATTTAATCATAACCAAACCGTGCCAGTCTCTCAGGCTGAAACCCCCTTGCGTTAGATTAGGTGTACAGCTAACTTAAGATATTAAAATACTGATTAGAATAACTAGATAATACGTTCCACTCTTAGTGATCGACACTCTACTTACCATTATATTCATACTGACCGGGTACACTGCTCGTTAAGTGTGTGTGTTATTGATAAGTCGGCTAAATATAAATTTAAAACTTGAGTAGGCATTAATACTGCTAAACCGCAACGACACATCACGCGCATCAAGTTTTTGGCTCCGCTGTCGGGGAGTGAATTGTTATTATCTGTTAATTTGATTAGTATTTTAATTAGGTTTTAATTTTTAGATTCTAACCACTAACCCTGTTATATATTAGATAAATTGCATTCATTGTATTATTTGCATATTTTCTGTTTTGTGTGTTTTTATTTTCTTTAATTTTTATTTCTTTTTGTTTATTTTTATTTTAGTTTTTTTGTTTTTCTATTTTTCTGCATTCTGCTATCGTTGTACTGTGCTGATACAAACGATACGGCGCATCTGTCTTCACAGATACGGCGTATTGCGTTTAATTTTCATAAAATACAACGCGTTTAATAAATTCGAGTACGACGCATCTTTCCCCAAGATACGGCGTATTCTGTTTTTAATAAGAAATTTTTCTAAACCCTAACGCCATACGACGCATCTGTTTTAACAGATACGGCGTATTTTCGATTTAAATTAAAAACAGTTTTCGAATTATTAAACAGATACGACGCATCGATTTGTATCGATACGGCGCATCTACTAAATCAAAAATCTTGTATTTTGAAACGTAACGAAAATACGGCGCATTAACTTTTGTTAATACGACGCATTTAATTTTAATAAATATAAACGATTTTTGATAATTTAAAACTGATACGGCGCATTCTAATTCTAAGCGGCGTATCTATTTTCTGAATAAAAGTCTGATTAAATTTTAACGTAATAAGATACGGCGTATCCAACTTTTTGGATACGGCGCATCGTCTACAGATATCAGCAAATTTTATTTTACTTTGATTGTTTCACTCTTCTTTTGCACGAGTAAGTTTTATTTCAGGAAGATGGACGATCCGGATATTACAATGGAAGAATATGTCAAGTTTATAGAGGAAAGAGCCTTGAGCAATAATCAGGTGTATGATTGGAAAAGAGCAAGATATGGTGCACAAGTCATTGAGACGAAAGAAATCACTATGGAAGAATACTTGATTTTAGGACAAGAAAAGTCAAGGAAAGAAAGAAACAAATTGCCATTTCAACACACTTGGTGTATGTCAAATGATGATGAAGAAGATTCATATACCGTGAAACCAATTCCGGCAATTGCACAAGATGATGTATATACGGAACCCTACGTTGAAGAATATTCTGCAATCGTATTACCACCATTAGACAATCCAACGGATGAAGATGAAAAGTATTCTAATTTTGATTTCGAACCATTTGACGCCATAGTTTATGATGACATACCTCAACCAGATTTTGACCCAACGAGGGATTTTGAAGAAATCTGGGATTACTTATTTAAGGATGAAATTCGGGACGATTATGAAATTGCAAGACCACTAGTTGAAGATGGAGATTCACAAGATGAATTGGAGTCACTTACAACACAAAGTGGTACAAATTTAATTAATATTATTAATCCCGTTACTAATAATCTTGCTAGTTTTCCTAAACAGGTTGCAAAACAAAAAAGTGATGAGGTGAAATTTATTACACTACCTATTGAAGCACATGAAGCACCTGTGATCAACCCGTTTTTGGTGGAGCTCGAGGAAGAGTTTGGTGATGAGCTCTTAAACATTGCTATGATTGATGAAAATGATGATTTCGACCCTATGAAGGATATAGAGGAACTCGAACTTTTATTTGCCAAAGACCCTTTCTCATCTTCTGCGGAAGTCAAGGGACGCCTTACTACCAAAGAGACTAACCAAGAAGAAAGGAGACTCATTTTTCCTCAACACACTACTCTTTCAGATGAAATGGTCAAGTCATCCAATTTATCAACCAAACCGGGTAAGAATAGGGAAGATGTACATATATTGCCAAGGTATGATCTTTATTTATTTCTTCCATCTTTACTAGCAAATTTACACTCTTTTCGTGTTTATTGCTATTATCACCTGCACTTGATCCCAAGTGGGGGGAACAACACCTTAATACACAGTAAATAAGGGTGGAGTCAGGCTCGTGACTCGAACAAAAACAAGCGCTTCGTGGGAGGCAACCCATGCTTATCTTTTGTGTTATTTTTTTGATTTTGTATCGAGTCTGTCAAACCTGCACTTCTATGCGGCGCATCTCCTTCCATGAAATGCGGCGTATCAAGTGTACAGGTCATATCTTATTTAATTTTCTGCATTTATATTTTTGACTTTAAAACTTTCTGTCAGTTTATTTAATGCGGCGCATCCCTGTTTAAGGATGCGACGCATCTTTTATTCTGATTCGTATTTATTCCAGGCTCGATACGGCGTATCTTTTTCCATAAGATACGGCGTATCGACTGACCTGATGATTTTCATTTTATTTTTTTATGTTTTAATTTTACTAACTACTAATGTATTATGCAAGTTTGAACCTTCTTAATTCAGGTGTGTTAAAGTCTGAATGGTATTATAGATTCCTGCATTCTTGTGGATACATCATCTATGAAGCTTAAACGTTCTAATCCACAAGAAAGTTGATTTTTGCTCTTATACGAATAATGAAGGATCATACCGAGCAAATCTCAGGGGAGTTTTTCTGTTCTAATTCTTTTATTTTCCAGTTTTTAACCTTTGATACAAACAACGAGGACGTTGTTTAACTTAAGTGGGGGGATTGGAGAATTAGAACACTTACTTGTCCTAAACTTTTTCAAAATATGCTTAAAATGCGCTTAATATATCAAAATTTAAAATTTTTTAGCATGTTTTTGTTTAAAGTCTAAATTACATAGCTGCACACATAACATTATTTTCAAAAATTGTGAACTTATCAAAATTCACAAATCTATGAGTGTGCCGGTGACTTGTAAACTTTAGAACTTGGCTTGTATACTATTCGAGACCACCATAATAAGTATTATTTATATAATTGGAATGACTTGTCTAAATTGGTAAATTTCTAGGATTACACCCAAATAGCCTTTATATGTTATGTGATATTAACTAACTACACTGGTTAGTTAACCCCCGTATAAAACCCCTAGAAAAACACTCAGAGCCATTCCTTTCGTTTCTTACACCTTTGTTATAATGTTTCGTTACACCCTTACACCTTAGCCTACCCTGTAGATTAAAATCCGTGGTTGGTTAATTGCTTTAGGCAAAGTGTGTTTCCTTACATTACCTGTGTTCGCGTGCGTAATTCATTATCTTTGGTTAGGTCGGGAAATTGCACAATGCAATTGGTATGAAAGTAAATATTGTATATCTTTGAGTTTATTTTTCGTGTGTTTACTACTTTCACTATTACAGTTATTTCTGAAAGTATGAAAAGTATGGAAAAATTATCCGGAAAAATAGTGATAGAAAAGTTGTGAAATTTTACACATATGTTGATGTCAAAAAAAAAAAAAAAAAAAAAAAAAAAAAAAAAAAAAAAAAAAAAAAAAAAAGAAGAAAAGAAAGTTGGAAGTTTGTTTTAACCAACTTATGTAAAGTTTTGTATTAAGTGGTCGATATCACCACTAGTTGTTGTATATTATATTTATGGATTGAATGGGAGTTGGCCGTTATGGGAACGCCAACTAAGGTTATTCTTTGATTGAGATCTTGTTGAGTATAATTTGTGTCTACCTAAAGCGTGTGTTTCAAGTGTTAAAGCGTGAGTTATTCTATGATATGAGTCTTTTTCATGGGATGGTTGGGAAAGTAATTTACCACAATTAGGATTTTAATTTATCTGTTTTGTTTATTTTTCATTTTACACCAATTTGTATCCCAAATATTAATCCATACCCTACATCATTCTTTATCCAAACCTTTGATTTATTGAGATTAGGGATTTGAGCAATCTTAAGTATCGTAGTCGTGGATTCGGCTATGTATTTATGATTTTGTCGCCCTTTTTGATATAATATCATTGGTGAAGATTACTTGGTCCTATCTTTAGCCCATTCGAGTTAAGGATTTGAGCAATTGCAAGTATCGTGGTCGTGGATTCGATCATGTATTTGTGATTTTGTCGCCTTTTCTGGAATGTGAGATCGATAGAGATTAAGAAGAATGATTAACCCTTAACCAACAAACCCTTTTTACCGCTTTAGACTTGTCATTCCTTGGCTTTAGTGGGGGAGATGCGTATACTTGCCAAGCTTATGATAGAATATTCGTCACGACTGGACAGTTAAACGATTAGATTTGCTTTTATCGAAATATTTTATTTTATTTCTAATTCGTTAAGTGTTTGGTTGTGCAATTATGACAAAACGAATACATGCTTAAATATAAAAATAAATCCTAATTTCTTTTAGGATACATTTTCATAAGATTTATTCTAAGGTTTACTTGGGGACACATAAAGTTCAAGTGGGGGGATATTTGATGAACTCAAATAAGTACATTTTATTATCATCATTTATCCTATTTATTTGACTTGTTTTATTTTATTATATATGAGAATTGAGACGTTAATGTCACCTGGTTTTATACTTCAGCTCACGGATGGCCTTTCTGAATATTAACAGCATTCACCTCACTATCATCCTTAATAATATTACACATGTCAAGAAGCATCATTGTTTCTTTTTTCTTTTTGAAAATTTTCCATGATTAAAGTTTTCGTCATAGGGAGATCTTTTCAAGACTAATTACATGTATTTAGTTTTTTAATTTGTGCTGGGCCAAAAGTTTGCCCAATTATCTTGTATTTGAACATAAAATAGACAAAGTATTGTTTACTTTTTTTGTTGCATCGTCTGAATCACAATTGTTCATATAATATTGTTTTTTTTTTAATATATATAGGCCCACCAATTCCGCATCCTTTGTCTGAAAACTCTCACACTCCTCCTTATTCAGAAGCTTATATAGAAGAGGGACCCCCATTTTTTATAAGCATCTTAATTCAAAACAAAAAAGAAACACACCCTAAAGTTACATTTACTTTATGATATATATTTAGTTAGTGTTGTATAAAGCTTAATCAACACCAAACTTCAGAGATGTCAAAGACTAACTGAAAAAACACTTTACCTCACTGATACAGTATCAGTGTGTAAAATGCACGAGCTACAAACAACATTCGAATATTCTATCTCCGGAATAAACTTGAAATATGGTGGGACTTCCTAAAAGCAAAAAGGAATTCAAACAAGTATAAGAGTGGTTGCTAAAAAGGTAAATAGTTGAATTAACTATTCACTAAATACATTGAAAAGTGAAGCAACATATGAAAGCATTAAATGAAATATGTACTTGATAAACTCAAATAAGTATCTTTTATTATCATCATTTATCCTATTTATTTGACTTGTTTTATTTTATTATATATGAGAATTGAAACGTTAATGTTTACTTTTGTAATTCTCTGGTAAAAACAAGTATTATGTGAAACTTGGCGATTTTGGACTAATTATGGAGCAAAACAAGCAAGATGTTAAGAGTCTACTGAAATGTACAAGATCAAGATCATTCTGCTCCAGATACGCCGCAACATACTTCTTACATACGGCGTATCACTATCAAGATTTCACAAGTTACAATCCAAGACAGCAAAGGACATGCGCCGCATAGAGAAATGGAGTTACGCCGCATCTTAAGGCGGTGTACGAATATTCCTGAATATATTAATCTTGGACCCCACGCGAAGTTAAGTCAATGCGCCGCATCTACTTATTCTATGCGCCGCATCTAACCCTCAGACAGAAACTATAAATACCCCAAAGTCAGACGAATTTCGGGGTGAAAAAAAGGTTGAAGAGTGCAAGATACCATACGTACGAGTACCAAACCAGAGACGAATTCAGACGTATTAGCAGCACAAGACACACCCTGAACGAAGATACAAGAGTTGTAAGAAGGTCCTGCATGTATTCAATTCATTAAGTAGTTTTGTTTTATTGTATTAGTACACTTTAATTCATCAGGATTGATGGGCTGATGTCATGTGACTACGGAATATCATGTCCACCCCTTAAAATTGCTTTCCCATTAATTAAAGTTTATATGTTGATGTCTTTGGTGACTTTTATTAGTGCATTGATAACCTCTGTGTCTAGCTGAGGATTGCTTGGGTCGCCATGCCCCTTCCTCGCCTATTTGTTTCAGCGTCTCTTTACTAAATAGGATAGACATAAGTAATCATTAAGGGTTTACTCGCCGATAAGATTAGAGCCAACGAGAAAGGTTTAATTATATACACTTCATATAAAACTAGCAATAAAACAAGTGACAAGCTACTTAATTATCAGGACAGGTCTTCTTATTGTCTCAAGTATCTATCTGTGTACGTGTGTTCTAATCGCTGATTCGTGCTCATTGGTTTAGTTTTCTATTTAATCATAACCAAACCGTGCCAGTCTCTCAGGCTGAAACCCCCTTGCGTTAGATTAGGTGTACAGCTAACTTAAGATATAAAAATACTGATTAGAATAACTAGATAATACGTTCCACTCTTAGTGATCGATACTCTACTTACCATTATATTCATGCTGACCGGGTACACTGCTCGTTAAGTGTGTGTGTCATTGATAAGTCGGCTAAATATAAATTTAAAACTTGAGTAGGCATTAATACTGCTAAACCGCAAGGACACATCACGCGCATCAGTACTCTTCCACCCAATGCTTGACACCTAACACACCACAACATGTGACTTCACTTTCTCATCCCATATATATACGTATGTTTGTCAATAGAGATAGTTAGTGATTCTTAACAAACAAAAAATAATACAAATGTATTATAGTTAATAGAGTCTTCCTCTCTTAAGAACGCATTAAGATAAGCTGGTATTCTTGTGTTGTTCATATCAGGAGAGTTTCATTAGTCATTCAATCGGTATAATGTTCCGCAACTATCCCTTATAATTCTTTGATAAATTTCTAGTAAGACTTATAAGCATTGAAAAGTACCAACGGTGTTATTAGTTGTGAAATGGGTATTGATTGTACAATAAATTGCATGACCAGGCCTTGCGATGATGATCGAAGGGTATAAGGGGTGTTGAGGTTGCGCCAAACTTGTCGTTAACCTGAAATAAGAAATACGAAGACACTACGTTAAGTGACTGCGCAGGGGTTGGACCCTGCGAACCACCTCGGGCGTGCGAATGAGTATATGATATGATAAGTTGGTAAGTGTGTAGTGAAATGAGAGGGTCGAGTTTGCATACCATTGTTCCCAGCTCGTCCAAGCTATTTATAGGGGAGAAAATTGACCTTGGAGAGCTTATGCACAAATACCAAAGATCATGGGGGCGTCCCATTATTTAGGGCTTAGTGACCCACTATCTCTTTCTTGGCGAGAAAGCTCAAGGAAAAGAAGAGACGTGGGTATGACCAAGTCAAGGTGTTTTCCGCTCAAGTATCTTCAAACGGTGTACCCCGAAGGGCTTAATGCTTCGATTGGCGAGTTCCCAACTGGTAACCATATCATAGATGAATGGTTTGACGCCAATGAAGATTTTTGGAGGCTGACCTAGGCCTTCGAGATGAAGGTTTCGACCATGTCCGAAGGGGTGTCCTTCGACCTGTTCGGAGGGTACATCATTAAGCCCCCCAGTTGAAAGTGATATATACGTACGAGAGTATATCGCTTACGACTCTACCTAATATTTACACCATTTCCCTTTCGTCACAAATTCGTACAAGAAGGAGAATGTGCTTCAACTAATTACGCATTCAATGCGCTTTATCATTATCCCAACCACTTGCAATAGAGGCCATAACAGCTAGGATATCGGTAATCTCTAAACGTCGCTTCAAAATTTGAAAATATTTGAAGTCCGGATAGGTGTCAATCTTGATGGACACGTGGATGGCTGGGATGAAAAGGGAGAAGAGGTATATAAATGCTTTTATACCGCAAACCCAAAATCACTTTTAATCCTCCGCCCAAAATTTACACATAGTAATGTGCTTCGTGTATCATTCCAATCGAAAGGTAACGTCTTCCTTCAACGATCTTTAATTTCTTTCTTTACTTTTGCTCATTCATCATGAGCATGGGTGCAAAATGCATAATTAGACAACAAAAATGTACATGGTCTAAAAAAGCATTATCCGATTTCCTAAATGAGTACCCCATACCCAAAGAGTTTAAGGTGATGCTTCCAAGTAAACACCAAAATATCTACGATGCACCCTAAGGGTATGTGGGTCTTTATCTACATGCTTTTACGCAGTCGAATTTGAGGATACCAATCCACCCGTTGATTTTAGAGTTGTTACAGTACTATGAGGTACACATCTCTAGGTTTAACCCGTTTGGCCTAGCCAAACTCACCACATACATAGTAATGTGGAAAGCGTATGGGTATGAGCCCACACTGACAGTGCTTAGGGGCTTTCTAAACCTTTACCCTGGTGGAGATTGGTTAACCCTAGCCAAAAGGAGTGAGCATGATGTGTCGTACTTGGTCACAAAACCGTTTTCGAATATTAGGAACTGAAAGGGACAATTCTTTTATGTACAAAACACCGTTGTACCTCCACAATATCTTGCTTTGTTAAATGAAGCGTTCCAATATGATGAAAAGCGGTTCAATGATCCATTGCCTAATACAATACGAAGGAGCCCCATCTACCAGTGTCTTGCTCTCTATCCTGTGGATGTCCAAACATTCCCTGAGCCCAATCTCTTCATGGCTGGTATTGTTGACCATTGGGAAGGATCTCTCATGAAGCCTGAAATAGAGTGTAATGGACAAAGTATGTACGTTCCTATTTAATTAAAATAAATAACTTATTTGATGATATTTATCTTTTTTCTCTTCTTGTTGTAGAGATGGCCTTCCGAAACTTAGTTGTGTCTGGTGGTGCGAAAGAAGTGAGGTTCATCCCAAGGGACCCCAAAGATGCCAGCTATAGTGTTGGTTCTCCGTCAGTTTCCGTGAACAACAATGATGTGGATGCCCAGCTGATAGAGCCTATTGCAATAGCCCAACCTATCAGGCCTGTGAACACGGAAGAGGCTCCACAAATGGTGGAGAATGTTGCAGATTCTGATGATCCTCCCTCCGACAGTGAGCATGTTATGATCGTAGGGTCCTCCGGCATTGCAGACAGGGTACGGAGCAGGAAAGGGACCAGTGCGAAGTCGGTGAAAGTCACCCCCAAAAAGAAGCTCACCTTACCAACCCCTCCTTCCAGAACCACAAGGCAAAAAGGTTCGCATGGTAAGGCAATCATTCAGGCGGCTGTAGAAAATCCCGATGATGATGACATTCATGGTAAGTAGAGATCTTCTTAGCTTAATGATCCTTAATACGCCATATATCTGATTAATGTATCTTATACAGGTTTGTCTAACACCAAGGAACTTCTGAACTCCCTTTCTTGCCATAGATTGGTTTAGTATGTAACCCCAGCTAATTGGAGGAGAACTCTAGACAATATTTCTATTGAGAGGCTCTGCGAACTGCATGACAAAAGCTACACAAGTCAAGCTATTCTAGATAATCATCTCAACACCCGAACAAGGGAGTTGATTCGAACAGTGAAGAATGCTAAAGAAGTGATAGGTATTGATAATGTACCCTCCGAACGGGTCGAAGGACTCCCCTTCGATCCTGTGCGAAGCCCTCTCTTCGGAGGCCCAGGTTAATCTCCTAAAACGTTTCATTGGCGTAAAACCATTCATCTATTAAGTGGTTACCAGTTGGGAAGCCGCCAATCGAAGCCTTAAGCCCTTCGGGATATCTCCTACGAAGGAACTACAACGGAGAACTACTTTGACCTGGTAACACCCGTTTCCCAGGTGTTGGGACCCCACCCTAGATGAAAATGGACCTAAAGGACTAAAATTGGTAAAGTATTATATAAGTTATAAAAGTGTTATTAAGTGTTTGTGACCAAAGTAAGAAGAAATAGACTAGAGGGACCATTCTTGCCACTAGCCCAAAGTGCCAACTAACTAATTATATCTAGCTAAGTCTAGAGTCTTCCACCATTATTGTGAGAAGTTGGAGGCCGGTTTTAGAGAAAGAAATAGGAGGGAAAGAGAGCTAGCTTGATGGCTTAGGAAGGAAGAAGAAGGAGACTTTGTAGTTATGATCATCTCTAGCAAAGATCCCCACAAGTAAGTAAACCTAATCTAGTGTTTTTAATGATTATGAGATGGATTCATAAGGGTCATGGTGGGTTTGGTAAACCCTTGTTAGAAAATGTTAGTTTGATGGGAAAGTAAGTATTTGGTATGTTAATTTAGTAGGAATAATGATGATGATGGTGATGATGTGATGTTGGTGGCTAGTGAGGATGATGATAATGGTGATGGTGATGAAGTGATGTTGGTGGCTAGTGAAGATGAAGATGATGATGGTTAGAAGATGTTGATGGTGGGATTCATGTTATTAGCTTAGCTTGGATTCAAGGTAAGTAAATCGGTTATGATTTAATGTTATAATGATTTCTTACATTATGTGTTATATGAATGCTTTGATGTGGTTACTTGAATGTGTTTAAATTAGTGTGGGGTGAAGAAGTAGATGTAAGGCTAGTTTGGCATAACTAGCAAATGGGAATGAGTGTAGAGTTGGATTAGTGTAGGTATGTAGGAAGGGTGTGATGAGTTGAGAGGGCTTGAAATGGCTAAGGTATGAGTTATGTTTAATGTTGTGATGAAATAGTTGGATTATGATGCTTAATGTGTGAATAAGTTATGATGTTATGTTATAATCGTTTTACTTACTAAGCGTAAGCTTATTCTTTTAGTTGTTAATGTTTTTGTAGGTTTATGTGCGGCGAAATATAAGGACTTGGTCTATAGCCTAAGGAATTGGAAGCGGATTGGAGGATAAATCGTAGTTAGGAGCTTAGTATAGAACACCGAGCTCAAGTGACAAGGTTGTACCCCCAAGAGTCTTTTATTGATTTGTAAAGTGTAGTCGAGTGTCAATTTGTATGTTAGAAAGGTCATAACGATTTGGGAGTCTAACGATGGGTCAAAGTGTGTTTTAAGTGTTTTTGAGTAATGATAACGGGGTGTTTGGTTTAAGCGTGTTCGTACCCATTTTGGGTTGTAATCGGGTCAAATGTTAATGGAACATGTTTGATATGTTAAGTTAATGATTTCTGGAAGTTTTGGTGTAAAACGGAAGTGGTATATGTAGTTTGATGTCATGAAATGGGTCAAAATGGGTTTTTAGTGGTGAAAACTGCAGATTTGTTCTTGATGGCCTTCTTGACGGCGTCCCCTTTTAATCGTCCAAAAATCCTCTGGCCCGTCAAGGTCTGACGGCGTCACCATTTTTCTGACGGCGTCACGGTTAGTTGGGCAGTTTTCGAAAAATCATATCTTTTAATCCGTAAGTCGAAATGGGTCGTATGACCTATCGTTTTGAAGGTAATTGAGTCTACTTTCATTTAAAAATAGTCTCAAGGGCTAAAAGTTTATAGATTTTTGTCAGTGGTCAAAAGAGTAACCAGATGTCCGTAAAGGTGAGTCGTTTCCGCGTAAAAGTTTAAGATTTTGGTATAAGCGGGCACGGGGTGTAACAACTTGGTATCAAAGCCTCGGTTTAAGTGAATTAGGTTTCCTTTAGGTTGCCTAGACTTAAACCACTCGTAGACGCGTTAAGTTAAGTTTGAGATAGGCGGGCTAATAGTTTGTGAGTTATAGGATGTGGATGTAGAGTTTGAAACGAATGATGTGATTGTTATATGGGTAGTATGATGGGGACTTAGGGATGTGTCTTGTGTGATTTATGTTGTGGGAGACTTGACGTGTGAGTGATAGGATTACCGTGCACCTCGGGCTGTCTCGGTAATTATTATATGATTATGTGATTGTGTGCTATGGTGGTTTAGCGAGGGTGAATAGGTGTAATAAGTTGTGTGGTGGGTTATAAGAAATGTGACTAAAAATGAAAGTGCGTAACTTATATGATAGTGGTGACCAAAGCATGGCCTTGTGAGCATTTATACTTAGTGTGATGATCCTTAATGAGGTATTAGAGATGGGTTAGTAGAGAGTCAAGTATTAGGAGCATGATTATGAATGTGTGGTAACGTTGAATGTGTGTAGTGAAGAAATGATATAAATATATGCATAATAA
The DNA here is from genome assembly GCA_021014915.2 of Artemisia tridentata subsp. tridentata. Lineage (NCBI taxonomy): Eukaryota > Viridiplantae > Streptophyta > Magnoliopsida > Asterales > Asteraceae > Artemisia > Artemisia tridentata. The sequence continues at coordinate 168,940,723 of CP139501.1, read as the reverse complement.
GTTTGTGATGAACTTAGTTACAAGATGAGGAAAGGCATAGGGGTTGAGAAAATGATGAAATAGAGCGAAACTTCTTAAGTAATAATAGTTAAAATGAGATGAATATGTGTGAAGCTAAGGTGTTGTTATGAAATAATTATATTACGGCTAAGGCGATTAGCTGTAATTATTAATAAATAATGGACGTGTTGTAGTTGACGATCTATGTAAGGTCTACATGTAAAGGAAGCGAGTGAGACTAAAAGAAGAGAGATAAGATATGGAAATAAAAATGTGATGGATTAAAAACGTAAGAAAGAATGAGAGGAGTATGTGTGAGAATAAAGACGTTGTCTTGAAATTATCATATTACGGCGCTGTAATCACTATAATGAGTGCATGAGTTACAGTTGGTAAAATGTGAGAAGTCTAGATGTAAATGAGTCGAGTGGACTAAAATGTAATGTAAGAATGTGAAAATGATTAATGAAGGCTAAGAATGCAAGAGGTAAAGTAAAGATGTGAAAATAACTAAAGCGGATTAAAAATGTAAGGAGTGTGTATGAGATAAAGGCGTTGTTCTAAAATTATCATATTACTGCTAAGGCGATTAGCGGTAATTACTATAATAAACGAATGTAATAATGTGTGTGGTGCTTATGACTTGGATCCGTTGTTAAGGTGATAAAGTGTGAATGTAATGATCCTTCGGGATGAATGTTAAATGTGGTATCCCTCGGGATGACCAAGTAAAGGAATGTTAAGGAATCTTTCGGGATGAAAAGTGTTGCCTTCACCGGCAAGGGGTTGCCTACGTCCATGGCATATAAAAGTATCCCCATGATGAATGTGATAATGTGAAGGATCCAAGTCTAAGAAGAGTAAAAATAATGTAATAAAAAGAAAAATGATAAAATAATAAAGGTTAGATTGGGAATTAGGAGTAGTGGTGTTATGTCGGGAGTACATAACCACTAGTTTATATTTCTTGATTTACATCGATTGGGACGCCTCTCCATGTAAATGAGGAATTATAAACGAGTGGGCTATGTGTTGCCGACACGGCACGAGTAGGGTTAGAGAAGTAGAAAGCGAGAGTTTAGAATTCGTAGAAATTTTAAGGACTAAGATAGGAGGATTAGAATTTGACCATGGCTTAGTTGAGACTTAGAAGGACCTTGATGGGATAAAGAAATTGTAATGATGATAGGATGGGCCTTGCGGTGTGGTGCAAAAGATGATGAATGAAAGAAATGGAATGTGAACGTATTAGTCGAGTGTGATCATGTAAAGTCAACTAGTACGAGTTTCTTAAGTATTGAGTAGTCAAGAATGAGGGTAGAGGATAAAGCGAGTGAAATAATGATGTGCGGTAATAGGCGGATTAGAATGATGATTGGCGATAATAAGTAAGTCTTGTAGTATGTAAGATCTAACCAAGAGTTGTATGGCATAGAAGTAAATGGGAGTAGTAGGGATTAAGGATGTGTGATATGTTATAGTGTGCATAGGGTTGCAAGATCACTTAGATCGTTGCCATAAGCAAACTAGGAATTAAGGTGTTGGGAATGAGATGAATTATGAGACTAAGTGTTGGTTAGAAATAGACGACAGATTTCGGGGACGAAATCTAAATAAGGGGGATAGAATTGTAACACCCGTTTCCCAGGTGTTGGGACCCCACCCTAGATGAAAATGGACCTAAAGGACTAAAATTGGTAAAGTATTATATAAGTTATAAAAGTGTTATTAAGTGTTTGTGACCAAAGTAAGAAGAAATAGACTAGAGGGACCATTCTTGCCACTAGCCCAAAGTGCCAACTAACTAATTATATCTAGCTAAGTCTAGAGTCTTCCACCATTATTGTGAGAAGTTGGAGGCCGGTTTTAGAGAAAGAAATAGGAGGGAAAGAGAGCTAGCTTGATGGCTTAGGAAGGAAGAAGAAGGAGACTTTGTAGTTATGATCATCTCTAGCAAAGATCCCCACAAGTAAGTAAACCTAATCTAGTGTTTTTAATGATTATGAGATGGATTCATAAGGGTCATGGTGGGTTTGGTAAACCCTTGTTAGAAAATGTTAGTTTGATGGGAAAGTAAGTATTTGGTATGTTAATTTAGTAGGAATAATGATGATGATGGTGATGATGTGATGTTGGTGGCTAGTGAGGATGATGATAATGGTGATGGTGATGAAGTGATGTTGGTGGCTAGTGAAGATGAAGATGATGATGGTTAGAAGATGTTGATGGTGGGATTCATGTTATTAGCTTAGCTTGGATTCAAGGTAAGTAAATCGGTTATGATTTAATGTTATAATGATTTCTTACATTATGTGTTATATGAATGCTTTGATGTGGTTACTTGAATGTGTTTAAATTAGTGTGGGGTGAAGAAGTAGATGTAAGGCTAGTTTGGCATAACTAGCAAATGGGAATGAGTGTAGAGTTGGATTAGTGTAGGTATGTAGGAAGGGTGTGATGAGTTGAGAGGGCTTGAAATGGCTAAGGTATGAGTTATGTTTAATGTTGTGATGAAATAGTTGGATTATGATGCTTAATGTGTGAATAAGTTATGATGTTATTTTATAATCGTTTTACTTACTAAGCGTAAGCTTATTCTTTTAGTTGTTAATGTTTTTGTAGGTTTATGTGCGGCGAAATATAAGGACTTGGTCTATAGCCTAAGGAATTGGAAGCGGATTGGAGGATAAATCGTAGTTAGGAGCTTAGTATAGAACACCGAGCTCAAGTGACAAGGTTGTACCCCCAAGAGTCTTTTATTGATTTGTAAAGTGTAGTCGAGTGTCAATTTGTATGTTAGAAAGGTCATAACGATTTGGGAGTCTAACGATGGGTCAAAGTGTGTTTTAAGTGTTTTTGAGTAATGATAACGGGGTGTTTGGTTTAAGCATGTTCGTACCCATTTTGGGTTGTAATCGGGTCAAATGTTAATGGAACATGTTTGATATGTTAAGTTAATGATTTCTGGAAGTTTTGGTGTAAAACGGAAGTGGTATATGTAGTTTGATGTCATGAAATGGGTCAAAATGGGTTTTTAGTGGTGAAAACTGCAGATTTGTTCTTGATGGCCTTCTTGACGGCGTCCCCTTTTAATCGTCCAAAAATCCTCTGGCCCGTCAAGATCTGACGGCGTCACCATTTTTCTGACGGCGTCATGGTTAGTTGGGCAGTTTTCGAAAAATCATATCTTTTAATCCGTAAGTCGAAATGGGTCGTATGACCTATCGTTTTGAAGGTAATTGAGTCTACTTTCATTTAAAAATAGTCTCAAGGGCTAAAAGTTTATAGATTTTTGTCAGTGGTCAAAAGAGTAACCAGATGTCCGTAAAGGTGAGTCGTTTCCGCGTAAAAGTTTAAGATTTTGGTATAAGCGGGCACGGGGTGTAACAACTACCTTGACCTGGTGATGCGTATGCGTGTGTCGTTGCGATTTAGCAGTTTTAATGCCTACTCAAGTTTTAAATTTATATTTAGCCGACTTATCAATAACACACACACTTAACGAGCAGTGTACCCGGTTAGTATGAATATAATGGTAAGTAGAGTGTCGATCACTAAGAGTGGAACGTATTATCTCGTTATTCTAATCAGTATTTTAATAAATTAAGTTAGCTATACAACCTAATCTAACGCAAGGGGGTTCAGCCTGAGAGACTGGCACGATTTGGTTGCAATTAAATAATAAACTAAACCAATAGGCACGAATCAGCAAGTAGCACACACGTACACAGATAAATACTCGAGACAATAAGAGGGCTGTCCTTATGATAAGTAGTTTGTCACTTGTTTTATTGCTAGTGTTATATGAAGTGTATAGTTCGATGCAACGCACCGAGATTAAGTCCTTTCTCGTTGGTTCTAATCTTATCGGCGAGTAAACCCTTAATGATTACTTATGACTATCCCGTTTATCTTTCTCCTACTTTTCTACAGACCATAGAATGCATAGGCGATCTAATAAACAGGCGAGGGCAGAGGCATGGCGACCCGATCAACGCTCAGCTAGACACAGAGGTTATCAATGCACTAATAAAAGTCACCAATGACATCAACATATAAACTTTAATTAATGAGAAAGCAGTTTTAAGGGAGTGCAATCTTTCCGTTGTCACATTACACAAGCCACCAATCTTGATGAATTAAAGTTTACTAACACAATAAAACAAAACTACTTAATGAATTAAACACATGCAGCACCTTCTTACAGCTCTTGTATCTTTGATTTGGGTGTGTCTTGTGCTGCTGCCTTGACTGAATTCATCCTAGGTTTCTGGTCTTCGGTCTTCGGATATAATATGTGTCTCCTCCCCTTCGGAATTCGTCTGGTCTTGGGGTATTTATAGTTTCTGTCTGAGGGTAAGATGCGGCGTATCTAGTAAGTAGATGCGGCGCATTTACTTAACTTCGCGTGGGGTCCAAGATTATAATATTCAGGAATATTCGTACACCGCCAGAAGATGCGGCGTAACTCCATAATTAGAATGCGGCGCATGTCCTCTTGTATCTTGGATCGTATCTGGTGAAATATTGATAGTGATGCGGCGCATGTCATAAGTGAGATGCGGCGCATCTGGAGCAGAATAGTCTTGATCTTGTACATTTCAGTAGACTCTTAACTTCTCGCATGTTTTGCTCCATAATTAGTCCAAAATTGCCAAGTTTCACCAAATGCTTGTTTTCAACTGAGAATTACAAAAGTAAACGATTAAGTATCAATCCTCATACATAATATAATAAAACAAGTCAAATTAATAGGATAAATGATAGTAATAATATGTACTTATTTGAGTTCATCAAATATCCCCCCACTTGAACTTTACTTGTCCCCAAGTAAACCTTAGAATTAAATCTTATGAAAATGTATCCTAAAAGATATTAGGATTTATTTTTATATTTAAGCATGTATTCGTTTTTGTCATAATCACACAACTAAACACTTAACGAATTAGAAGTAGAATAAAAATATTTCGATAAAAGCAAATCTAATCGTTTAACTGTCCAGTCGCGACGAATATTCTATCATAAGCTTGGCAAGTATACACATCTCCTCCACTAAAGCCAAGGAATAACAAGTCTAAAGCGGTAAAAAGGGTTTTTAGGCTTAAGGGTTAATTATTCTTATTCTCTATCGATCTCAGATTCCAGAAAAGGCGACAAAATCACAAATACATGATCGAATTCCGAACACGATACTTGCAATTGCTCAAATCCTTAACTCGAATAGGCTAAAGATAGGTCCAAACTTCACCAATAATAATATATCAAAAAGGGCGACAAAATCATAAATACATAGCCGAATCCACGACTACGATACTTAAGATTGCTCAAATCCCTAATCTCAATAAATCAAAGGTTTGGTTGGATAAAGAATAATAAAGGGTATGGATAATATTTGGGATATAAATTGGTGTAAAACGAAAAAAAATAAACAAAACAAATAAATTAAAATCCTAAGTGTGGTTAATCACTATCCCAACCATCCCATGAATAAGACTCATATCATTGAATAACTCACGCTTTAACACTTGAAACACACGCTTTAGGTAGACACGAATTATACTCAACAAGATCTTAATCAAAGAATAAACCTTAGTTGACGTTCCCATAACTGCCAACTCCCATTCAATCCATAGATATAATATACAACAAATAGTGGTGATATCGACCACTTACATAACTTTACATCGTTGGTTAAAACAAACATCCAACTTTCTTCTTTTTTTCTTTTTCTTTTCTCATTTTTTTGAATTATTTTTTATTTTTATTTTATTTTATTATTTTTTTTTTAAACATAAACATAGATGTGTAAAATTTCACCACATCACTATAACGATAACTCTGGATAATTTTTCCATACTTTTCATGACTTCAGAAATAACGGTAATAGTGAAAGTAGTAAACACACGAAAAAAAAATAAACTCAAAGATATACAATATTTACTTTCACTCCAATTGCATTGTGCAATTTCCCGACCTAACCAAAGATAATGAATTACGCACGCGAACACAGGTAATGTAAGGAAACACACTTTGCCTATAGCAATTAACTAACCACGGACTTTAATCTACAGGGTAGGCTAAGGTGTAAGGTGTAACGAAACATTATAACAAAGGTGTAAGAAACGAAAGGAATGGCTCTGGGGTGTTTTTCTAGGGGTATCTTACTCTAAAAATGAGAGTAACAAAAGGGTTTATACGGGGGTTAACTAACCAGTGTAGTTAGCTAATATCACATAACATATAAGGCTATTTGGGTGTAATCCTAGAAATTTACCAATTTAGACAAGTCATTCCAATTATATAAAATAATACTTATTATGGTGGTCTCGAATAGTATACAAGCCAAGTTCTAAAGTTTACAAGTCACCGGCACACTCATAGATTTGTGAATTTTGAAAAATCACCATTTTTTAAAAATAACGTCATGTGTGCAGCTATGCAACTTAGACTTTAAACAAAAACATGCTAAAAAAAATTTAAAATTTTTATATATTAAGCACATTTTAAGCATATTTTGAAAAGTTTAGGACAAGTAAGTGTTAAGTGTTCTAATTCTCCAATCCCCCCACTTAAGTTAAACAACGTCCTCGTTGTTTGTATCAAAGGTTAAAAACTGGAAAATAAAAGAATTAGAACAGAAAAACTCCCCTGAGATTTGCTCGGTATGATCCTCCATTTGTATAAGAGCAAAAATCATCTTTCTTTTGGATTAGAACGTTTAAGCTTCATATTCGATGTATCCACAGGAAATGCAGGAATCTATAATACCACCAAGGCTTCAAAACACACCTAGGATAAGAAAGGTTCAACTTGCATAACACATTAGTAGTTAGGTAAAAATAAAACATAAAAATTAAAAATGAAAATCATCAGGTCAGTCGATGCGCCGTATCTTATTGAAGAAGATACGCCGTATCGAGCCTGGAATAAATACGGATCAGAATAAAAGATGCGCCGCATCCTTAACCAGGGATGCGCCGCATTAAAATAAACTGATAAAAAGTTTTAAATTCGGAAATTAAAAAATGCAGAAAAATAAAATAAGATATGACCATTGCAGGAGATGCGTCGCATCTCAGGATTGAGATGCGCCGTATCCTCTGCGGCCTGACTGACTCGACACGAAAACAGAATAATAAAAGATAAATCCGGGTTGTCTCCCGGTAAGCACTTGTCTTTATTCCAGAGTCTTCAAGTTAGACTCACGTTCAGCTCTTTTAATATCGATCATTTATTCCTACATTGCCACGTAGGATCCATTTAGCAACTAATTCGTCATGTATATATTCAGGTCCCAAATTCAAAACTCCTTTATAGAATCCTTCCATCATTTGATATGGGTACTCAATCCCTCTCTTTATGTCATCATTACTAATAAAAAGGAATGGAGAGAATTTGTAGCAGACCCTATTAGTAGCATGTTTAAACCCAGGGTGAGTTCGGGGCATCATATAAGTGATAATGTCGCTTCCACATTGAAAGGTGATCTTTCCTTCAAATCGCTTTGCATTAATAGTGATCTCCCTACAAAATGGTTTTCCAACAATCACGTCACCCATATTGCTGTCACGATAGGCATTCATGTCTTCAACAACGGCGAACTCAGTTACAATAGTAAAGCGTCCTACGAAGATCGGGACATTAATGAAGGCTCCAACTACATTCTTTCCCTTATGCTCCACTTTATTTCTCATAATAGAATTGTAAAAGCTCCTTGACATGACATTGATTGGTAAAATAGGAAAGAAATTGGCGTCAATACACTTGTATCCAATCATGCATGGGAATTGCAAATTGTAAGCACAATCGGCGTGGATCCTTCTACCGTAATCCCAAGAACCATCATATCCCTCAAATTCATCGTAATTCCTAGTAATAATAACGTTGACTTTTGGACTATCCAGAATTTCTCCTTCTTCTAACTCAGATTCCGCATCACCCATGAACAGGTCATTGGATGCTAATGGTCCATTAAGGTCATTAAGTTCAATGTAGTCCCCATCGTAGCGTTCGGGTGATTTATCATGCACTAATACATCATTCATAAAATTGGCTTCGAAGTCGAAGTCAATCAGTTCTCCGAATCCTTCCATTTTCCTTCTGAAATAATCACAAAAGCATCAGTAGGATCTGTTCGCTAGAAGAAAAATTAATAAATATAGAAACGGATATAAGAATACAAATAGCTGATATCTGCAGACGATGCGCCGTATCCAAAAAGTTGGATACGCCGTATCTTATAATCGTTAAAATTAAATCAGACTTTTATTTAGAAAATAGATACGCCGCTTAGAAATTTGAATGCGCCGAATCAATTTTAATAATCAAAAATCGATATTTATTTAAAATTAAATGCGTCGTATTAACAAAAGTTAATGCGCCGTATTTTCGTTACGTTTCAAAATACGAGATTTTTGATTCAGAAGATACGCCGTATCGACAGAGATCGATGCGCCGTATCTGTTTAATAATTCGAAAACTGTTTTTAATTAAAATAATAGATACGCCGTATCTGCTGAAGCAGATGCGTCGTATGGCGTTATCGTTTAGAAAAATTTTTTTTATCAAAAACAGATACGCCGTATCTTGGGGAAAAGATGCGTCGTATTGCTTTATCGCTTAGAAAAAATTTCTTATTAAAAACAGATACGCCGTATCTTGGGGAAAGATGCGTCGTATCGAATTAATTAAACGCGTTGTATTTTTATAAAAATTAAACGCAATACGCCGTATCTGAGAGATCAGATGCGCCGTATCGTTCGATTTAGCTCAGTACAACGATAGCAGAACACAAAAATTACGAAAAATAAAAACAAATAAAAACACACGAACGAAAACAAACACAAAGAAAACAAATAAATAGCACACAAAAACAGAAAATATGCAAAATATTACAATGAATGCAAATTAAACTAATACACAACAAAATTAGCGGTTAGATAAAAAAAATTAAAAACCTAATTAAAATACTAATCAAATTAACAGATAATAACAATTCACTCCCCGGCAGCGGCGCCAAAAACTTGATGCGTATGCGTGTGTCGTTGCGGTTTAGCAGTTTTAATGCCTACTCAAGTTTTAAATTTATATTTAGCCGACTTATCAATAAACACACACACTTAACGAGCAGTGTACCCGGTCAGTATGAATATAATGGTAAGTAGAGTGTCGATCACTAAGAGTGGAACGTATTATCTCGTTATTCTAATCAGTATTTTAATAAATTAAGTTAGCTATACAACCTAATCTAACGCAAGGGGGTTCAGCCTGAGAGACTGGCACGATTTGGTTGCAATTAAATAATAAACTAAACCAATAGGCACGAATCAGCAAGTAGCACACACGTACACAGATAAATACTCGAGACAATAAGAGGGCTGTCCTTATGATAAGTAGTTTGTCACTTGTTTTATTGCTAGTGTTATATGAAGTGTATAGTTCGATGCAACGCACCGAGATTAAGTCCTTTCTCGTTGGTTCTAATCTTATCGGCGAGTAAACCCTTAATGATTACTTATGACTATCCCGTTTATCTTTCTCCTACTTTTCTACAGACCATAGAATGCATAGGCGATCTAATAAACAGGCGAGGGCAGAGGCATGGCGACCCGATCAATGCTCAGCTAGACACAGAGGTTATCAATGCACTAATAAAAGTCACCAATGACATCAACATATAAACTTTAATTAATGAGAAAGCAGTTTTAAGGGAGTGCAATCTTTCCGTTGTCACATTACACAAGCCACCAATCTTGATGAATTAAAGTTTACTAACACAATAAAACAAAACTACTTAATGAATTAAACACATGCAGCACCTTCTTACAACTCTTGTATCTTTGATTTGGGTGTGTCTTGTGCTGCTGCCTTGACTGAATTCGTCCTAGGTTTCTGGTCTTCGGTCTTCGGATATAATATGTGTCTCCTCCCCTTCGGAATTCGTCTGGTCTTGGGGTATTTATAGTTTCTGTCTGAGGGTAAGATGCGGCGTATCTAGTAAGTAGATGTGGCGCATTTACTTAACTTCGCGTGGGGTCCAAGATTATAATATTCAGGAATATTCGTACACCGCCAGAAGATGCGGCGTAACTCCATAATTAGAATGCGGCGCATGTCCTCTTGTATCTTGGATCGTATCTGGTGAAATATTGATAGTGATGCGGCGCATGTCATAAGTGAGATGCGGCGCATCTGGAGCAGAATAGTCTTGATCTTGTACATTTCAGTAGACTCTTAACTTCTCGCATGTTTTTCTCCATAATTAGTCCAAAATCGCCAAGTTTCACCAAATGCTTGTTTTCAACTGAGAATTACAAAAGTAAACGATTAAGTATCAATCCTCATACATAATATAATAAAACAAGTCAAATTAATAGGATAAATGATAGTAATAATATGTACTTATTTGAGTTCATCACCTGGTCACACCCACGTTCCTCCTTCCCTTAGGCTTTCCTGCCAAGGAGGAGATCGTGGGCCACAAAGCCCTAGCGGTTACCACATTTCATGGGACGCCCCCATGATCTCCGAATCAAGTGAAACCGCCCTCTAAGGCCTATTTCTCCCCTATAAATAGCTTAGATGGGCCATAACCATGGTAATGTCAACTTAACTCTCTCAACTTACTACAAACTTACCATATCACATACTTACTCACACGCCGGAGGTGGTTCGCAGGGTCCAACCCCTGCGCAATCACTTAATGTAGTGTTTTAGTATTTTTTATTTCAGGTTACAGACAAGCTTGGCGCAACCTCAACACCCCATAAATCCTTTAATCATCATCGAAGGCCTGGTAGTGCAATTTATTGTACAATCAGTGGCGCCATCCATGGGACCGCTACAATTGGTCTCATTATTTCCAAGCTTATAACCAACCAACTACTTTCACTATATATCCGGCATGGATCAAGGGAGAGAAAATACTCCCCCACCGGGTTTCTCGACCTTGGCACCAATACCCATCAATGACTCTAACAACCTTCCCCCAATAACCGCTTCTACGTTCACTACACGTTCTAGGCACCAACTACCGACATCCATTAGCCAATTCGGAGCCTATTATTAGCCCAGCCTTTGTCGAAGCCAACCATGAAGCGTTGGAATCTCTCTTAAGGGCTCATAAAAGGCTAGTTAGGAGTGCTGAGATGCGAAGGGTCAGGGTTAAGGCTCCCTAATACAGACTTATGGGGGATGATCTCTACAAAAGGTCTTTCTCATCTCCATGGCTTCGTTGTGTGGATTGAAGCAGGCTTCGAGCATTATCTATAATGTTCATGAGGAATCTTGCGGAATGCACCCAGGCCCTCGCTCCATTGCCTCGAAAATAGCGAGGTTGGGATATTATTGGCCATCCATACTGGAAGACGCAACTGAAATGATACAAACATGTGCGGCATGTCAGATACATTCAAATCATCAAAGACCATTAGATCACGACGTAACTTTTATCACATTAGCAAGGCCTTTCGGCCAATGGGGATTCGACATAATCGGACCTCAAGCAGTAGCTCCGGGAGGGGAACAATTCTTGGTAATAGCCATAGACTACTTCACCAAATGGGTCGAAGACAAACCTTTGGCATCAATAACTAGAAAGCATGTGGAAAGGTTTGCGTGGGAACACATAATTTGCTGATTTGAAGTCTCATAAATCATCACCTCCTATAAAGGAAAGCAATTTACCGAAGGGGTATTCCAATCTTTCTGCGAAGGCCTAAACATAAAGCAAATGTCCACTTGTGTTAACAGGGACATTGTCATTGAAATCGAGATAAGGTTAGGGCAATACCAGCATAAGTGGGTAGATGAACTACCCCAAGTCCTATGGGCATATAGGAATATGTCCTTCGAATAAAGCAGCACAAGCAAAGCTAGGGCCTACATTTGAAAGACCCAACGTCATATCGGAAGGCTGCGGCAACAAAGCATAAGCTGAACAAAAAATGTCATGGATAAAGGCTGGAAACCTTCGTAAGTTTTACATACAAGACTTACTACTTTTAAAGCATTTAGCTTGTTTTTCAATTTCATGTAACGCATTCTTCTCACTTGGGAAAGAAGCATTAATGGTAGGTGTCTTAATGTTCATTTCTTAAAATGATGTAATCCTCCCTACCCAATTAATGATATAAAATATTTCCCTCAAAATCTTTTGTTTCGTTCTATACAACAAAGATTTGCTCAGCCAAGTACTTTACAAGTTTCAATGTCGAAGGATGAAGCAGGACACATGTCTTGTACACAAATAACATCCATTACAATTCACATTAACTTTCCTACAAGACTTAGGGTATTCTAAGCCCTTTGCATCTTAAGGATAAAAGACGGAGTGGGTCGCGACCCTCTGTCGCAGTCAAACTATATGATTGATGAAAATCTTGGCCCAAAATACACACAATAAGGTCATAAACTTAGGTTGTATATTTACATTTATACATAAGCGTAAAAGAAGACAAGCATGACATCAAAAGCGGGACACAGTCCCCTATATTGGCATTCATAAGGCTAGACACAATCATAGCCAATATTAAACATCAAAAAATTGTCTGGAATCTGGGTCGAAGCCCAGAAGGAAAGATAAATTGTTCAAAGATTTAGGCACATGCCTAATCAAACATCACAGGAAATTGTTTAAAGGGTACATGCCACCCTTAAGACTAAATTAATGCCAACATGGCACCCTTCATGCATTTTTTGAGGAATTCGGATCCTCTTGGTGAGATGGAGACGGAGGCTTCACAGATGGGGTTCTCTTGGTTGGAGAAGGAGGCTGTATTTTTCTTGGCTCCTTGGACAGGAGATCTTCAATGGAGGCTGAGGGGTCTTTTGTTGCTTCAGCAAGGAAAGGGTACTCTACTGTAGTGTACGCATTACCAGCATCGTTATACTCTTACTCAGAATTCGGACGGTAGTAAGATACCTACGACAACACCACTGGTTTCTTGGTTTCGGCGATTTCCTCCAACGTCGTGCACTTACCATAGAATATGGCCGCATTCACCAGCTTTCCCACAACAGCTCCCACCTCATCACTATGGTACAACTCCATAGCAACGTAAGGGACAACCTTCGACACCACCTTAGCCCTATCCTTCTTTAAGCTCTTGCACTCGAGTTTTAACCCATCCATATCTTGACAAAGCTTGATCTCCTGCTTTACCAACCTGGCTCTTTCGGCTTCAAGGCCAGTGCAGCGACTTGTGTCTTATACCCAGAAATCTCAGCCTCCTCCATCTTCAGTTTGCCTTGCGACTCTTTAAGTTGTTCTTCAAGGCTATCAATCTTGTCCCGAAGGGCTTCATACCGAGGGTTCTTCTCAAAGTCCGCCATGGCCGCATCACACTTGGACTCTAGCTCAGCATACTGCTTCTCCCTGCTCTTCTCCCTAGCAACAATAATAGCTACCTCTTCCTTAGCATCTTTCACCATACGAACCAGCTCCCTTGTCCGAGTGTTCAAATGATTATCCAACATGGCTTGCCTGGTATAACTCTTGTCGTGAAAATCGCACAGCCCTTCAATGGACATATCATTCAAGGTTCCCCTCCAGCTGGCAGGGGTAACATTTTCAACTAGCAAATGACAAGTGAGAGCATTTGGTAGCTCCTTGGTGTTCGGCAGTCCTGCATAAGGCATATCCATTAGACACCGGACAAATTAAGAAGGAAAGGATTAAAAGAGATTCTACTTACCATGAATGTCATCATCATCGGGAACTTGTTCAGTGGAATACATGACTGCTTTACCAAGAGACTTCTCTGTCTTTTGTCTGGTTGACCTCGAGGTAGGAGTGGGGATGTTTAATTTCCTCTTTGGGGTGGCCTTCGAAGGCCTTCCACTCGTGCCTTTCCTGTTTCGCACCCTGTCTGCGATGCTAGAGGACCCTACGATCTTAAGTTCGTCACCCTCTAAGGGAGGGTCATCCGAATCAGCAACGTTCTCAACAAGCTGAGGAGTTTCCTCAGTATTCACAGGTTTTAGAGGATGGACTACTGCAAGTGGTACAACTGGTGAAGCATCAACATCATTGTTATTCACAGACACAGACGGAGATCCAACTCCGTAGCTCACATCTTTTGGGTCCTTGGGAATAAAGCTAACTTCCGTAGCACCTCCTGACACAACAAAGTTCCTGAATGCCATTCCTGCAACAACAAAAGAAAAGAGATAAATATCAGTAGATAAGTTATTTGTTTTATTTAAATGGGAATGTACATACTCTGTCCTTTACACACTATTTCAGGCTTCGATGGAGACCCTTCCCAATGGTCCATAATGCCCGCCATAAACAAGATTGGCACAGGAAACGTTTGCACATCGACTGGATGACGTGCAAGATGCTGGTACATAGGACTGCTTCTTACTTCATAAGGTAATGGGTCAATGAATATTTTCTCATCAAACATATATGCTTCATCAAGCAAAGCTGGATACTCAGGAGGTATGATTGTGCTCTTAACATAGAAAAACTGGCCTTTCCAATTTTTGATGTTTGAAAAGGGTTTAGTCACTAGATATGGCACATCATGTTCACCCCTTTTAGCAATGGTTATCCAATCCCTGCCAGGATACAGGTTGACAAAGCCCCTAAGTACAGTTAGTGTAGGCTCATAGCCATATGCTTTGCACATGAAAATGTATGTGGTCAACTTGGCCACGCCAAATGGATTCAACCTTGAAATATGAACTTTGTAATATTGCAAAAACTCCAAAATCAGAGGATGTATGGGTATCCTAAAGTTGGATTCTGTAAATGCATGAACATAAAGCCCCACATACCAAGTTGGAGCATCAAAAATATTTTGGTTTTCGTTTGGAAGCATCACTTTAAACTCCTTGGGTATGGGGCATTTGCTAAGAAATTATGTCAATGCCTGCTCTAATAGAGTACATTTTTGCTGCCTAATAATTCTTTTCACTGCCATGCTCATCTCGAATTAGAAAGAATGAGAGTAAAAGGTCAAAGAATTGGGAAAGATACATTACCTTTAAGCTCAACCGAAGCACGAAGCACAGTGTCGTGTATGTGTATTTTGGGCGCAAAAGAAATGTGATCTAGGGTTAGGATTATGCAGGGTTTATGTATATCCTTTGTGGTTTTATCCTAGCCATCCACGTGCAATCATAATCCGAGCAAAATACGGACTCCAATTTGTTTTTTAAAATTTGAAAAGAAGTTTTTGGTTACCGAAATCCTAGCTACTGTAGCCTAGGGTGTGGTAGTTGCATATTCATTAGCTGCATTTATTGCGCAATTCTGTTTATGCACTTATCCTTTATTCGTACGAATTTGTGACAAAAGGGATAGAGTGTAGCATGTTTTTTGAGTCGAATGCAATATAAACTCGTACATATATATCACTTTCGACTGAGGGGCTTGATGATGTACCCTCCGAACGGGTCGAAGGACTCCCCTTCGAGCCTGTGCGAAGCCCTCTCTTCGAAGGCCCAGGTTAATCTCCTAAAACATTTCATTGGCGTAAAACCATTCATCTATGAAGTTGTTACCAGTTGGGAAGCCGACAATCGAAGCCTTAAGCCCTTCAGGGTATCTCCTACGAAGGAACTACAACGGAGAATGTAACACCCCAACCCGACAAAGGTAAAGATATCACAACAATGGCTTCACATCAGATTACAAGCATTTAATCCAAAACATCATAAGTCCATAACATTAATGATAAAAGGGAAAATAAGTCAACATAACTTATGCCCAAAACAGAAACAAACTGAATTACACAAATCCAAATGCCTAAACAATGGCATAACAGAAACAGAATCCAAAATGGTATAACTAGAATGTCTAAGGTCTAAAATTCACACAAGTTGCTCTCATCCCAAAGCTAAAACCTAGCTCCTAGCTTAGATACCTGCCGCTGGAAAAGGAAATGCAGCTGAGCTTAAAAAAGCTCAGTGAACAGATACATATACAAAGCAATGATAATGAAACAGAACTGAAATATGGTGCACGGAAAAGTATCATGAAGTATAAACAAAGAGACAGAAATATAAAAGAAGAATAGGATAGTCATCTACCACGAAGCCCAGAACATATCAGATAGTAACCATCATAATCTAGATGGGATGCCTCTTAAGTAACCAGATAATATGAGGGGTGTCCTCATGTATCAAATGGAGTGATCAGCTCCCAGATAAATGTGAAGGGCATGTATAGCACACAGTACCAATCACTAGACATAAACAAATCATATATAGATAATCCACTAATAGAACAGATCTAGGATGCATCTATACGCCCCTGCAGAAATCATAATCATCGTGGCCATACATATTACATAACAAAAGGGACGAGGTGGAACATCACTCAACCACCCTAGAGTTATGCCATTGGTGCATCAATGACATGGTCATGGAACCCCCATGACTAGTGATAGCTCGAGTATCAAACTGAATGTCATAGTAATGACACAGAATCTAAGGTCATCAGAAATATCATAATCATAGGTCCATATCAAAGGGTGCATAGCAAAGGCTCATATCAAATGGTGCATAGCAAAGGTCCAAATCAGAGTTTAATCAGAAAGGTTCATAATAAAAGGGATCATAGCAATGGCTTTGGGAAATCTTAAACGAATCAGAATCAGAATCATATCAATGGGATAGGACACCCTTACTGAAAAAGGGCAGAGTATCTGTACCTTATTGCAAAGCAAAATAAGAACCAGAAATAGCAAATACTGACAGGCTCAGGACCTCTCCTTCTTCACACCTAAGGGAGCAGAAGAGTATTACCATAGGTTTTAATCACTTTTCCATATTTTAGGGTTTTAAAAGTAATTTTACCAAAGATGAAGGTTTAAAGTGAAAATATCATAAGTAGCTCATTTTAATTCTTACATTATCCAGATTTACATAATTAGTCCTTTAGATTACAAATGTTACACTTTATACCCTTTTATTAAATAAGTTACATTTTAAACCTTATAATATCAATAATTACACATTAAACCCTTAGTTATTCCATTTTACACAATATACACTTATTTTAATATGTTGAACGAACACCCCTTCAATTATTCATAATTTACACAATAAGTCCCTCAAGTTATCAAAGTTACATATTAAGTCTTTTAATTTACAATTTCAACTTTTAATTATTAATTATTACATATTAGGCCATTAAATTCCCAAAATTACACAACACACCCTCAACGTGATTTATTACACGAATCAACCTTAATTTTCCAAAAATTACATTTTTAGCCCCTCTACTTATTTAAATTATAAACCGAATTACATTTTATTTAATAAGCCACTTTAATCCTTTTAATTACAAAAATTACACATGACACCCTCAAGTTATATTTTATACGAATTATACTCAGTCCAATTAATGTTCTAAAAATGACCCACAAGTTTTAAAGTTTACAAAACACACCCTTTACTTATTTATTTTAGATCGGTACTACCTTTTATGATTAAAATCAAAACCCTAACAATTTCCAATCATTGTATAATCATTATGCCATCATTTAAACACATTAAATATCCAGATCAAACCATATAAACCCTAGATCGAATGGGTTCTTAGTGTTTTCAAAATTTTCTTATATATTTTCAAATAAATCCGATAATCCCATTAATTCGACAACCATGGTTTTAAGCCTCCACAATTCGAATGACCATTTTTGTAATGTTATATGATGAATATAGAGGCCACAAAAAATAATAAACTGGTCCAGAAAATTCGTATACATGCATTAGAGATTTAATTCGATTTTTAGGGTTTCATACACAATAATTATCATACGATTGAAATATGTTGCATGACCTGATTTCCTTATTTTATACATGTTATATGAGATCAGTAGAGGCTTAGAAAAATACCAGAAACTTTTTAGAACGAAAGAAGGGATCGTTGTGATTTTATGATACTCGGTTCAAGCTTTTCGCTACTAACAAATTCCCACGACCAAATGAGCGATCCACAAACCTTGTAGACATTTTTCACAGGTCATATATCATGTGAGGATCAAGAGAAAAATGGACAACGAATTTTACAAGAGTCGAATGAATTGTTTTGGAATTTACCTTCGGATGGGTTTTAGCGACAAGAAAATTAGCTAGCGATCAAACGAATGCCTCCCACGACCTAAACCCAATTTTCTTAGCTCCCTTAGATCACGTACAACACCAGAAAAATAACCTTGGACCTCCAAAAATTCGAATGAGCAAAAGAGAGAATTATTGTGTGTTTTTATTTTTGTCGGCAAAGTGATTTAGGGTTTGGTATAGTTTGGTTGTTATAAATTGATAAGGCCGAAGGAGGGGGAAATTATGGGCTGGAAATATGCAGAAATTTTAAGACCCAATCAATGCATATTATTTCCCTAATTAATCTTGTATTTAAATGTTTTTAATATATTTATAAAGTTTCATTAATAATTACAATAATATAAAAAAATGTTCATTCGGTTCTTAAGGGAATTTTGGTAATTTTGTAACTTGTAAGAATGTTAAATGGAGTTGTCAAAATTATTTGGTATCATAACTTGTTCCTTTCCAAAAGTTTGGGATTGATTCGGTACTTTATAAGCTTTTAAATAAATTTTTAAACTTGTAGGGGCAATTTGGTCATTTTACACGTTTTGGATTTTTAGGTGTTACAGAGAACTACCTTGACCTGGTCACACCCACGTTCCTCCTTCCCTTAGGCTTTCCCGCCAAGGAGGAGATCGTGGGCCACAAAGCCCTAGCAGTTACCACATTTCATGGGACGCCCCCATGATCTCCGAATCAAGTGCACCTGCCCTCTAAGACCTATTTCTCCCTTATAAATAGCTTAGACGGGCCATAACCATGGTAATGTCAACTAAACTCTCTCAACTTACTACAAACTTACCATATCACATACTTACTCGCATGCCAGAGGTGGTTCACAGGGTCCAACCCCTGCGCAATCACTTAACGTAGTGTTTTAGTATTTCCTATTTCAGGTTAAAGACAAGCTTGGCGCAACTTCAACACCCCATAAATCCTTTGATCATCATTGAAGGCCTGGTAGTGCAATTTATTGTACAATCAGGTATTATCGTGGCCAGAGAGAAAAATAAAAAACTCCAATATGCCGAGCTAGAAGCCAAATGTGACGAAGCCATGGAGGAGTTCAAAAAAAAACCCTCTTCTTCAAGACCTTTGATCCAAGGTTCACAATCTCGAAGAGTAGCTGACGGAAAATCAAGCAGAGTGTGGGAGGCTACGATTGGAAGAGGCGAAGGTAGCTGGCTATAAAGCGCACGTTACCACTCTTGAATCTAAATGTGTAGGTATTGAGGTTGAGAGGGCTAGGCTTGTAGAGCAGGAGATCAAACTGCGGGAGGAAGTAGATGGGTTGAACCTCCGCTGCAAGAGTTTGAAAAAAGATAGAGCTGATGTGGTGTCGAAGGTTGTTCCATACATAGCCATGGAACTATACCTTAGTGATGAGGTGGGAGAGATCACGGGAAATTTAGTGAATGCTGCCATCTTTTATGGGAAATGCACAATGTTAGAGGAGATTGCAGAGACAAAGAAGCCTGTAGTCCTATCAGAAGTGCCCTGCTACCGTCCAACGTCTGAACAAGAATACAATGATGCTGGCAATGCATACACTATGGCAGATTACCCCTTTCTCACCGAAGCAACCAAAAATCCATTAGCACCCTTAGAAGAACTCCTCTCCAAGAAGCCTCGTAAGATTCAACCACCCTCTCCAAGCAAAAAGACTCCGTCAATGAAGCCTCCATCTCCCCTTCAGGAAGAGGACCCCATGTCATCCAAGAATGCATGACGGCTGTCCTGTTGGCAGTTATTTGACCCCAAGGGTGGTGTGTACCCTTAGACAATTTCAGTTAATGCTTTATAGGCTGGTGCCTATTGGAAAACAATTTAACTCATGTGCTTGTTGGGCTTCGGCCTGTCTCTTAGACAATATTTGGATGTTTTTAGTTGGCTTCAGCCATATGCTATCTACTAATGCAGGTTAGGGGACAACGTCCCTCCTTTATTATCATGCTTTTCTTCTCTTACATTATTTATAAACGTGAATATACAACCTAAGGCTATAGTAGATAGATAACCTTATTGTGTGTATTTTGAACCAATATTTTAGCAATCGTATAATTTAATTGCTGACAGAGGGTCGCGGCCCACTCCGTCTTTGTCCTTAAGATACAAAGGGGTTGGAATACCCTAAGACTTTTAGGAAAGTTAATGTGAATTGTAATGGATGTTATTTTTATACAAGACATATGTGTCTTGGATTATCCTTCGACATTGAAACTTGTAAACCACTTAGCTGAACAAATCTTTATTGTATAGAATGAAACAAGAGATTTGAGGGAAATGCGTTATATCATTAACTGGGTAGGGAGGATTACATCATTTTAAGAAATGAAAACTAGGACGCCTACCATTAATGCTTCTTTCCTCGAATGAGAAGAATGCAATACATGAATTTGAAAACAAACTAAATGTTTTGAAAGCGATAAGTCTTATATTTAAAACTTGTAGGTTCCTATCCCTGATATCTCCGAAGATTGTTTCGAGCTTGTAGGTTCCGTTGCCGTAGGCTTCGGATACAACATAGGGTCCTTCCTATTTAGGCCCTAGCTTTCCTTGATACTCAGCTTTGCTTGCGCTATTTAGCCAAAGGACATATTCACCCGGCTTGATTGTTGAAGGTCTGACTCTGTTGTTGTAGTACTTCTCAAAATTCTGTTTGTAGATAGTCTCTCTCATTGAAGCTATCTCTCTTCGTTCTTCAAGTAGATCAAGGTTTTCACGAAGCCTTTCTTCGTTCTCTAATGCCTCAAATTCATGATACGTTATGTTTCAACGCTTATTTCTGAAGGTGTGACGGTCTCTGTTCTATAGGTTAGGCTAAAAGGAGTCTCCCTATGGCTTGACTTGGGGTGCGTCCTATGTGCCTACAGAACTTGGGGTAATTCATCTACCCGACCATGGTGACTTTGACCTAACCTTCTTTCTATTTCTTTGACAACATCTCTGTTTGTGACTTCTACTTGTCCGTTACCCTGAGGGTAATACATGGAAGTGAACGATTACTTGATCTTTAAACCTTTGCAAAAAGTTGGGAATACCCCTTCGGCGAACTGTTTCCCATTTTTAGAAATGATGATGTGGTGGACCCCAAATTGGTAGATTATGTGTTCCCATACAAACTTTTCCATGTGTCTTCCTGTTACTAATGCCAAAGGTTTGGCTTCAACCCATTTAGTAAAGTGGTCGATGGCTACGACCAAGAACTTTACTCCTCTTGGGGCTACTGGTAGGGGCCCGACTATATCGATTCCCCACTGACAGAAAGGCCATGCAGATGTTATGGAGGTCATGTCTTGTTTTGGCAGTCGTAGGACCTTGGAGTGAATCTGACATGCTTCACATTTTTGTATTATTTCCCTTAAGTCCCTATGCATCGAAGGCCAGTAATATCCTAGCTTTGTTATCTTCGAAACAAAAGAGCGAGGCCCTGCCTATAAGCCGCAGGATCCCTCATGGATCTCATAGATTATGTTCAAAGCTTGCTTTGGCCCCACACAACGAAGCCATGGAGATAAGAAAGACCTTCTATAGAGATTATCCCCAATGATCCTGTATTGGGGAGCCTTGATCCTAACCTTTCGTGCTAGCTTTGGATCTTCTAGCAAAATACCACTTATCAAGTATTCTCTTATTGAAGTCATCCAATTGGATCCTTCTTCAAGTATGACATCGGACACTTCACTCCGTTTGATTGACCTTTTGGCCAACACTTCGACCAAGACCTACTTCGTTAGGTGAGCAAATGCCATTGAAGCTAGTTTGCTTAATGCATCTGCTTTCTTGTTTTGGTTCCTACGAACATGCTCTATAGCATAGGACTCGAATCTGTTAAGAAGTTCTTTAGCTTTTTCCAAATATTGCTTGATGGTAGGCTGCCTTGCTTCGTAAGAGCCTTTGATTTGATTTGCTACTAACTGTGAATCAACAAAAACAGAGAGATCACGAACCTCCATGTCCTTTGCAAGTTGAAGTCCAGCTAACAAAGCTTCATACTTAGCCTCTTTATTCATAGCTTCAAACTCAAAACGTAATGCATTAGTATACTTATATCCCTCCGGACTGACCAACATTAGACCTGCTCCCGAACCATCAGAGCTTGAGGCTCCGTCAGTATATAATTTCCATCATTTCGTCATCTTCAAGGGTTCTTTCTTTGGAATATCTTTGTCTTAACTGGGTCCAGAAGGTGTTTCGGCAAGAAAATCTGCAAGTATCTGGCCCTTGACAGTGTTTCAACCTTTGTACTCTATCTCGTGCTCCCCTAATTCAATAGCCCATTTGGCTATCCTTCCGGACTTCTCAGGCTTCGACAGTATCTGTTTGATTGGCTTATCAGTCAATACTGTAATGTGATGAGCTTGGAAATACCTTCAAAGACGCCTTGCGGCATGAACTAAAGCTAGAATTAACTTTTCCAACTATGGGTAGTTCAATTCAGCTCCTTGCAGGACCCTGCTAACGAAGTAAATGGGGATTTGTTTCTTTTCCCTTTCTTCCAAGAGCGCAGTACTGTTTCTTTCGAAGGATGTTGTGATGTACATGAATAACACTTCGCCTTTGATTGGGGCTGTAAGTGTTGGTAATATCTCCATAAACTCTTTCAACTTTTGAAAACCAGCTTCTGCCTCTTAACTCCATGAAAAAAGTATTCTTATCTACACACCCTTTGAGTGACTTGAAAAATGGCAAAGATTGGTCTGCACCCTTCGATAGGAACCTGCTAAGTGCTGCGAGCTTTCCATTTAGGCTTTGTACGTCTTTCAGTGACTTCGGAGCCTGTAGGCCTGTGATGGTTTTGACCTTCGAAGGGTTAGCTTTAATCCCTTGGTTTGTAATCAAATGTCCAAAAAATTGTCCTTCTTCGACACCAAAAGAACATTTCTTTGGGTTGAGCTTCTTGTTGATTGCCCTTAATTGATCGAAGGTTTCCTGGATGTCGGAGAGTAAGTCTTCCTCGGTCCTGATTTTGATAAACATATCATCAACGTAAGCCTCCAAGTTTCTTCCTATTTGTTTGTTGAAAGCTTTGTCTACCAATCGTTGATATGTTGCTCCTGCGTTCTTTAAGACGAAAGGCATTTTCTTGTAACAATAGACACCCTTTCCTGTGTAGAAAGTTGTCTTCTCTTCGTCTTCCTCTGCTATTTGTATCTGATGATACCCTTTGTAGGCATCCAAAAAACACTTTAAACGAAACCCCGAGAGAGATTCAACCTTATAATCAATTTCTGGTAAAGGGTAGCAATCCTTTGGGCAGGCTTTGTTGATGCCGGTGAAGTCGACACACATACACCACCCTCCTTCACTCTTTTTTACCATAACCGGATTTGCTACCCAGGTTTGGTATTTCACTTCTCTAAGTATTCCCGCTCGTACAAACTCATCCACCTCTTTGCAAGCGGCTGCGTTCCTTTCAAGCGCTAGGCTCTGTCGCTTTTGCTTAATTGGTTCAATGTGTTTGAATTCATTAAGCTTTTGCTCTGTGCCGAAAGGCTTGCCATCGATCATAGGTGTCCTAGGGACCCCTGTCATGTCTGAGTACGTCCATGCAAAGACGTCTTTGTTAGATTTCAACTGTTTTTCCAAATCTGTCTTGAAGTTAGTAGGGAGTTGCTTCCCGATTACCACCGTTTGCTCTGGATAGAGCTCATTTACCACAATGCGCACTTCAGCATCTGCACAACTTAGAATGACTTTCGAAGGCTCCTTAGAACTTTCTTTGATCTTCTTCCCTACGTCTTTCGCTTTTCCCTGGTTGTAGCTGGAAAGTACGGTTCCTATCCCGTACGGTGTATGGAATTTTACCGCTGCATGTATGGTGGAGACTACGATACCCATCTTATGCATGGCGGTTCTTCCTATCAATAAATTGTAAGGAGAATCGGACCTTACGATTGCGAAAGTGAGGGTTTCTATTCTTGCGATCTTTCCTTCTCCAAGCGTTATGTCTAATGGTACTTCTCCCAAAGGCCACGAATGCTCACCTGAGAACCCTACCAAAGGTATCTTTGAATCAACTCGTTGCGACCTAATCGAAGGCTTGAGTTTTAAGAAACAATGCTCATATATGATCTTGCAGGAGCTTCCGCAGTCCATGTAGGCCCTATTTACTTCCCGGTTGGAAACTAAGACTTTGATGACTACTGGATCGTTCGAAAGGACTTGACCTGTGATGGTTGGAAACATTACTTCCTTTCTTTATGCATTTTACTAAATGTGCCAACTGTCCGGACTTTACAGCTTCTTCTATCTGCCTTTTTAGCTCCCTGCAACTATTCGTTTCATGGCCATAATCTTCGTGAAAGTAACAATACTTGGTTGTATCTCTGTTTTTGCCCTTGCTTTTCATGCGAGGGGGCGGTTCAAAAGCCTTAGCAGCCCTCTCCGTTGCCAGTATTTCCTTCGGAGATTTAGTCAGGCTTCTTAGCAGCCCATGGTTAGGACTTTCGTTTTACGGAGTGAACCTGTCTTTGTTTTTTGTTTTTGTTCTTCGATCCTTCCCACGCAGAGTGCTTCGAGAACTTACTGTGGCTTTCTCTATTTTCGATCGGAGCCCCATTGGTAGATACTTCCTTCGCTTCTATCCAAGTATACGTCTTTTCCATTAAACCCTTATAAGTTGCCGGAAGGTCAGTGGATAAGAATTCCACCAAGCTTCGATTTCGTAAGCCATGTACGAAACCAGAGATGCGCTGATCTTCATGCAGACCCAAGATCTGTAGAGTGTCATCGGTGTACCTTGTGACGAAAGCCCTCGTGCTTTCATTCTCGCTTTGTTTAATGTTGTGCACCGTTAGATGGGTCCTTGTGAACTTCTTTTGCTGGCTAAAATGTGATTGAAACTTAGCCTTTAGGTCATCAAGGTTGACAATACTACCTGGCTTTTGTCCATTCCACCAGATACGAGCAGAATCTCGTAGGGTGTATGTAAACATGTGACAGGCTACAGGCATGACCCACTTTTGCATTCTAATGGCCCATTCAAACAAATGTAGAAAGTTTTCCGGATCCCGCTTTCCATCATAAGTACCAATGTGTGCAGGCATTTTCAACCCATCGGGTAAAGGGTAGTCTTCTATCCATCTTACGAAGGGTGTAGCAGAGCCCATAGGCTCCGAATACAAGCAATTATAAGGTGGAGCATACATTGGGATAGCATTATATGAATTATGGTTTGGGGGTACTCCCATAGGAATTTGGTTAGGGTAAGATGGGTAGGATACATTCATGCCAAAAGGATAACCATTTCCCTTGGTATACGTGGGGTATACCGTAGGATGCCCGAAGGGTATGCTCCCATAATGTTGAGGGAGACTATGGTTGTTGGACTGTCCATTTACCGGTGGATACAAACCCTGAGGGTAAGACTGGGTTTGGAACGGGGGGTACATACCAATGGGAGGAAGATTTTCTCCCATATTAATCGGAGGCGGATTGCCTTCTACGCCAGATGCGTGAGAAGGTTGCAACGGAACCCCTGCTTCAGTCCTTCCAAGATGAGCTGCTAACAATGGAGGTAGATTCACTTTCGTCTCTTCCCTTTGTTGGCTTCTTCCATTGGAACCTTCGGCTACCGCTCCTTCTCTCCTGGTCGGAGCCCGCTCAGGGACCCCTTCGAACCCAACAGACCTTCTGCTTAGCCTTCGACCAACATGTGACCCTATCCTCAAGGCTGAGTGTGTTGTCCCTTTCGCCGGAGACCTAGGCTCCATTTTCATCTCTTCCTCGTAATCATCACTAGAATATTCCAACTCCCTTCGTATCTCTATATTCCGAACTTGCCTCTTGCGAGCCCTTAAGAGAGATTCCAATGCCTCAAGATTAGCTTCGACAAAAACTGGGCTAATGACAGGTTCCGGGTTGTCTAATGTCGAAGCATGATGATTAGGTGTTACTTCTGGATGATATCGTGTTGTGAACGTGGAAGCGGTAATAGGGGGAAGTTGTTAGGGTCATTGACTGGTATTGGCGTCAAGGCCGAGAAACCCGGTGGGGGAGCATCTCCTCTTCTTTGATCCATGCCGGAAATGTAGTGAATGTAGTTGACTGGTTATAAACTTGGGAATAACGAGACCAATTGTAGCGGGTCCCACGGATGGTGCCACTGATTGTACAATAAATTGCACGACCAGGCCTTGAGATGATGATCGAAGGGTATAAGGGGTGTTGAGGTTGCGCAAAGCTTGTCGTTAACCTGAAATAAGAAATACGAAGACACTATGTTAAGTGATTGCACAG
Source organism: Artemisia tridentata subsp. tridentata (assembly GCA_021014915.2). Classification (NCBI taxonomy): domain Eukaryota; kingdom Viridiplantae; phylum Streptophyta; class Magnoliopsida; order Asterales; family Asteraceae; genus Artemisia; species Artemisia tridentata. The sequence continues at coordinate 168,914,419 of CP139501.1, read as the reverse complement.
GGGTTGAACCCTGCAAACCACCTCCGGCGTGCGAATGAGTATATGATATGATAAGTTGGTAAGTGTGTAGTGAAATGAGAGGGTCGAGTTCGCATACCATGATTCCCAACCCGTCCAAGCTATTTATAAGGGAGAAAATAGACCTTTGAGAGCTTATGCACAAATACCGGAGATCATGGGGATGTCCCATGATTTAAGGTAACCGCTAGGGCTTAGTGACCCACTATCTCTTTCTTGGCGGGAAAGCTCTAGGGAAAGAGGAGACGTGGGTATGACCAAGTCAAGGTGTTCTCCGCTCTAGTATCCTCGAAGGGTGTACCCCTAAGGGCTTAAGGCTTCGATTGGCGAGTTCCTAACTGGTAACCACATCATAAATGAATTGTTTGACGCCAGTGAAGATTTTAGGAGGCTGGCCTAGGCCTTCGAGATGAAGGTTTCGACCAGGTCCGAAGGGGTGTCCTTCGACCTGTTCGGAGGGTACATCATCAGGTATTAATAAAACTCGTTCTTCGTTTTTAACATATTCATGTTTTACCTAAATTTTGACCAACAACTTGTTCTTTGGTTCTTGTAATCTTTTGTCTGTGAAGGATTAATGATTAAACTATAGTATGATGTCAACTAAAATTGATATGACATAAGGTTGCGTTTGGTTGGGGCAAATTGGGGGAATTTGAGAAGGATTGAAATTAAAATCCCTCCGATATATGTGTTTGGTTCATAATAAAGATGTGGACACAGGAATTTTAATTGTATGAATAGAGCTAAAAGTGAGCCATTTTAAATTACTTTCACATGGGAAGCATTTTCATTTGCTTAGAATTTTAAATGGCACAATTTATATATCTTGAACCAAACGCCCCCTAAGGCTATGAGGTGCACCATCAGGAAACTAGCGGGAAACCAATTTCCCAAGCTCGAAACTTAATGCAAGCTATACGGGAATTCTCAAAAAGCATCTCTAGTGGGACTCTACTCCCGCCCTTAAAAGCATGCATACCAACAAAAAGAAAACATCCTCCAAGAAAAAAATTAGTATTTTATTTCTTTTATGTATTTTATAGTGGGTGTGTGTGTATTAGGGGTATTTTTTGAATCATAAAAAATGAGAAAAAAATTTAATGGAAGAGAAGGAATGCGCTGCAATAGTTAAGGGAAGGTTGAATAAAAAGTTTAAAAAAAAGAAAAAGTTGATTTAGCGAAGGAAAACATATTACCACACACTGATCATCAACTCTTGCCAGCATTAATCTGTGTATGCTATACTCCGTATTAATTATGCATATTATTGGAGTTGACAAATGCTACCATATGTTGACAAAACAAGGATCAAATTAAAGGGTTTAACTTCTTAGCGAATTTATCACAATGCCGGATTAAAAAATGTTGATGAAATACGTCGATGAGGAGTGACCTGAGGACGCATAAAAAGAAAGGGGTATCGACAAATATTGCATCTAATTCAATGAAACAGAAATAAATATTGATAAACTACAAGAATGTTGATTGCAACCTTATAGTTCTCCTCCAGTGCAGGAAATATTGAAAATTGATTGAGCTTTCTTCAGCAGTACTCTTATCCTGTAAAATGTATAATCATTAGAAACGCAAAGGTATCATGTTCAGTTAGTTATATAAATATTTGTATAATACCGGAGTATACATTCTGTTTCTTCTTTTTTACCGGCTTCTCATTATCAGCTGCAGTCTTTTGACCCAGCAAAGCATGTAGCTTTGAATCTATAAGTTGCTGGTGAAAGATATATGAAAGAAAGCAATCAATTTGTTATCAAATTAAGATATGTCATAGCTTTTAGTCTAACTTGATTAAAACACGAAAAGTGAGTTATTCACTTTAACTATCTTTGGATATGCCCACGACTGCGCGCTTCTTTCGAACATGAGCAAATAGATCACTAACTGAAGCCAATGATCAGATGACTCATTAGATTCACAATTTACAGTATAGCTTTAAAGGCATTACCAAAATTGAAACTCGCCATTTGTTCGGTAGCGTTGCTCAATGATTGCACTCTCCTTCTCTTTAAGTATTTCGTTAACTGTGAGTTCAATATCTTCAAGGGAGACCTCAATCCCTGTTACCAGAAAAACGCTTAGAATTTTTTAAATCAAGCCTCATAAAATACACCAAATTTCACAAGCTTAAGATCCAAAACATACCCACCCCACAAGCTTCTTCAAAAATTTTAAATCCAGCCTAAAATTTATTAACCACTTTACCCTATCTAATTTATATACAGTATATAAATAGTTTGGAAACCTTATGAATAGTAAAAGCTGGTTCAAAATTGTATATATACAGTATTACAACATCAAATGTCCAATTGTGGCTAAGGTTTTTATTATTATCCTAGTTATTATCATTACTTCATTTATCATTAGATTATATTTAATACTACGTAGAAAATAACAAATAATAAGTGGGTTGGGTTTTAATATTTTATCCATGTTAATAAGTTATGGTATCTCCTGTTGTTGACTTCGTTAACCTTTGTCACTCTTTCAAGTTGCAATGGTATACTGGAAGTCTAGAATGCACATCAAAGCATCGTCTTTGCGCTAAATTCACTCCAATGATCAATCTATTGCGAGTTTTTTTCATGTTGTATAAAATGCGACTATTTTGGAACAAAGATCTATAGCAAAGTGCATGGTATACATAACAATAGATACAACTTTATTGTTCAAAAGATGAGATTGTTGCTTGTCAAGCTGTAATAAGCCTACGGATTAAAATCAAGGTAATACAGACACCACTCTATAAAAAAGAATCAAATGGGTAAAAAAAAGTATGAAGTAGTAGAACAAAAGTAAGCGACTGAAATGAATAGTAAGACTGGTAAATACAAAGAGCTGGACAAAATTGATCAAGGGGTGTGTATCTACACTTATGTTTTTTGCTTAAAATTATACTTTATAAGCAACTTATGAAGTAATGATTTATATAATGATAAACCAATCAGTCCTTTATTAGTGTTGGATTAGCTTATTATAATGAGGTAAAATTACAAAAAAACACGCATGAACATTTAAAATTTTATTTGTTATATACGGATATACAAGTCTTTTCTTATAACGCTCTTACATAAGATCACCCTCCTCAAATAAGCCACAAATTTTGGGTTTACCATAAACTTAACCAATGCCACATAAACTTAACTAAACTCTTGATTGAGCTTATTTTAGTTATGTAAGCTAATAAGCTCATAAACACCATAAATAAGCCTAAACAAACACCCTCTAAATTAAATGGTGTAGGTGTGTGGTAAAAATATCATGTACAAACTAATTCTCTGGGAGACCAAGTTCATGGATTTGAAGACTCAAACAAAATTAAAACCCTCGTATTTTTGTCAGCGACTGTGTATCTGCATAATTTAAAGGGAAGTTGTACGCTTCACATGCCAAATGCCTATTATCTCATGTATAAGTTTGTAACTAAAAAAAGTTTGTAAAACATAAAAAGATCAAGGATAAATATAAGACTAGATGTAATAAGCAGTATGATGGGTGGTGTGGCCGGGTGCCACATTCGTGTCACATTGGCTTTCACGCCCTCCACAAAACCAACCACTAAACCTCCGTAGTAGTTAAAACCAAACAGGCCGCACAAACATACCCACTTAACCACAAATATATCGTACAATGCACTCACACACACAGAAATGTTTGTCGGCTTCGCTAAACTAACGGAAAAACCCACCAACCACGCGTGGTCATGGTTGTGAACGTGTGGTCACGAGCCTTGCCATACCCGGTCTAAAAATGTTGAAAAAGTGTAACTGATGTGTTAAACATGTGACGCAAAGTTGAATTTAAGTTTAGGCAATACTGTTAGCCATCGTCCAAAATGTATCATCAATTAACTTATCATAATTGGTAAAGTGAATCTAGAACAAGTTTAAAAGCTAAATTGAAGCCCACGCCCATTAGTCATCCAAATAAATTTATTGCAGAATGGATCATTATGTTAATACCATCAACCATGTATATATGGAGGAATAATTAAACAAATTTTGTTAATGCAAAATATGTGAGGGGTATGAATTCGGGTTATGAATGCGTGTTGGGCCGTAGGAACGGGCTACCAATGGGCTAAGCTTGCACTAATTAAAGTAATGAAATGATTCCCTGCACAAATGAAAATAAACCGTTAGCCTTACCGTGGGGACGGACCCCACGATTAAGCTCCGACGTGAGAATAAGTAATCATGTTTGTTAGAGAATAAGTGTGTATTGGTATATGTGAGAAAGTCATACCTCGCAAATGTGTTGAAAGGTTTCATTTTATAGGTGAGTCGAATACTAGGGTTTCCTAGTATTTCGTTTATTCTTGCTGGTGGCCGGAGTGAAACCCTTGTCGGGAAAGGATCCGCTATAATCGCGGTTGCGGACACAGATCATCTTCCGCGGCCCTTGATTGGTCCGCTATAGGACTGCGGGAGCACCCTTTAGATGACCTGCGTGCGTCTTTATTTGTCTGGGTCGTAGCTCGTTTGTCTTTGGGCTTAGTGGCGTCCCAGTGTTCTTGCTTTTTTACCTTGTTGGGTCGGGGCCCAAATGTGTATAATACGGCCCGAGCCCGGTAGGCCTGCTATCCGTATTATACGTCATCAAGTCCTCCCAGTCTAATTCATTTATTACATGCGTCCCTGTTGGTAGCGTGCGGTGAATGTTACTAGACTAAGGTTCGTTGTAGTTTCGCTCCGCGGTCGTTTTCTTCTTAACGACGCTTCCTTATATTTGTTAGGCGAGGTCATGTGTGACGTGTAACATTTTTATCCTTTCGTATTTTGACTGATTTGACCACGTGGACCCTTGATCTTACTGTTATCCTTATCGTTTACCTCCGATCTAGACCGTTCGTTCAAAAGTCACTTGACACGTGTCGTCATCTCGGATTATCCTGAATTAAATATACCGTGGGTATAAATACTCGATTTCGTTTTTACTATCCTCCTTCTTCTCTCTCATTACATTCCGCCATTATCGCAATTTCTTCGAGCATTTTGCCGTTCTTCTTGTGTTTGTATTTTACTTTAAGAAGTTTCTGAATTCTTCAGGTTGGGTTTCGATACCTTTTCCTCACATCATGAGTGATATTATGGATATTAACTGCAAACTTTCTCAGGGTGCTCTTAACACTTTTTGCGGTAAATTTCATATCCCAGAAGAGGTTCACCCGGAATTACCGGATTCGGCTCAAACCATTCATGAGCACCCAGAAGGAAAGATAGGCGTTTATACGCAGTTTTTTGATTTTGCCAATTTCCGATTGCCTTTATCCGTGTTTTTCGTTAGTATTCTTAGGTATTATCTGATCAATATATCCCAACTTTCTGTTATCGGAGCAGCTAAAGTTTCTCATTTTGAGATCTTGTGTCGCGTTCACGATATTGCACCGACGGTTAATCTTTTCCGGTGTTTCTACGTAAAATTCAGGAAGAATGGATGGTTGTCTTTTAGTAAGCGTTCTGATAAGACTGATGTTTGTTACACAAAAGTCATGGATTCGGTAAAGAATTGGAATGATAGTTTTTTCTGGGTAGACGACTTCGCTTGTCCTGATATCTTTCCATGGCACACTGCCAAAAATGTCGTTAAAGATGCTGCTCCTAAAGACGGTGAATTTAACGCCGATGATTTTGCCTTCCTTGTCGCGAACCTAATTCCGTTCCGGAACCCTTTCTTTGTTGGGTTGGGTTGAGCCGCTACTACACCTTGGGTGAGGATACTTATCATGTATATCTTGACAGCAATGATGTGGGTAAGTATGTGTGTTTTCTTTTTTTCTTTTTTTTTTTTTTTTTTTTTTTTTTTTTTTTTGTGCATGCTATCTTTTTGATGCCTTTGGTGTTTTTATCTGACTTTTTCTCTTTGTTATGCAGAGATATATTTATTTTCTTTGGTCAAACTTGCGGATCCCACCAAGGTGAAAACTGCTGGAAGGCCACGCCGTGAGGGGGAGCCCAAGCTTTTGGAAATTGTTGTTAAGCGAATGGTTCCGCTTTTCCCGCTTGCACCCGTCCGCACGGATAGTGAGTTGGATGTTAGTATTAATGAGCTATTTGGTGATGGGGGTGGTGTAGGACAGGATGGTCCTACTGCTGGTGATGATGGTGCGGGGATGGGTGGTTCTGGTACTGGCGGTGATGATGGTGTTGAGTTTCGAGTAGCCGCATCTGCTGATGATGTTAGGCCAGAGAATGTTGTTGTGAAGCCCAAGTAGAAGAGAAGGATCGTGAATGTTCTCAAGAGTGCTAGTGAGCCTTACCATCCTTCAAAGAGGTTGAGGGGTGATTTTGGTGATTCTAGCCGGTCTACTGTTGGTGGCAAATCTTTTGCCGCTATTCAGGGTTTGCTGGCAAGAAGTATGCTGCGGGCGGAAGCTGGGGTTGAGGCTTTGCCTACCATGCCCCTTATTACTTCCTCCATTTCAGTTACACCGGAGCGTGAAACGGATGTTCAATCTAAAGCTTCTTCTGAGGTTCAGATCCATTCCGCTAATCCTTCGGGAAGGTTTGTTATTTCCTTTGATTTTTCACAGCATTTTAGTATTCATGATGCTGACCTTATATCTTTTTCCAGACATCTTGTTTCGGTGATGCCTGTTAGGTCACCATAATAGATTAACACAAGTAAAGATTTGATAGAAATAAGAGAGAAATAAAGAAGCTTGGTCGATTATCTCAATAAACAAAATAACAAAGGTTTAGTAGCATAGAGAAATAACCAACAAGACAAATGAGAGTATTACATGGGTATTTATAGGAGAGCTCGCTATGGCATCACCTTGTGACATGTTTCTAGAAGCTATAACAAAAGCCCATAGCCCATGGGCCTTCTATATGGACCGAATATTAAAACTAAACATAAAGACCTATTAATTAAGCAACTTATTACATATATAAATGACCGACACTTTATATTGATTACACGTAATCCCAACAATCTCCCCCTAAGGGTTGGTCATCAAAGGTTGCTTGACGTCTTCATTGCTTTATTGGCTTTGACGTCTCTTGTATCTTCGTTCTTTATTCTTGTTCTTTGTGCTATGATAATGTTGTGGTCTGCCTTTCATCAACGTGTTTGGTTATGGTTACTTTACGTCTTCATCCGACATGCTCATACCTCTTTTGACTTTGAATCTTCATTCTTGTGTGTTTCACATTGCTTCACTTTGATCTTTGTCTCTTTACTTTGTAGATTCTTCGACTTTGATGTAGAATCTTTCATAACTAAACTTTGTTTTGATCTTTGGTGAGTACTTTATCTTAGTTAGTATGAGCATGTGGATCATGATAGTAAATGTCTCTCCTTCAAGGATAACTCATTAGTAGCTGCATGGTAAAGGTTAGTAATAATCTCCAATCGATCACGGTGGACTTTTCTTAGAGAATTAACCACTACGATTGTTTTACTGATGAATGTCTTGATTCCATTCACCTTAGTCGGGCACATCAGCCGTCCGAATCCAATTAAGGTCAGTTATCGATACTATGGATAGAATCCAAGTATGGACCCACATCTTCAGGACTCGATTCGTGAAATGAATCTCCTTAGCGGGATTTCCAGCACTTAAAGGCTCATACTTCAAGAGAATTGATAGCATAGTGTGAAAACTCTCTCTAATCCTTACAAAGGCTGTTCCTGAATTGGATACCCTCAAGAAGGCTTACAACAGATATACCGAAGTATACCCACAATTCAGGTGAGCCGCTGAAGTATACCAAAGTAGCACTCCATGATTGTAGACCGTTTGGAACATAAGTAACCACCATCATATGTAAGGCAAGATCCGAAGATCTCATAAAGGAATCTTATACAACTTGTGTCCTTTTTTGGCAGACACAATTTTATGTTATGGAAAGTCTATCCTAAGAGATCTTTTGATGAATCTCGTGGCTCTAGAATCGATAAGTGCGTTTTGGTTTTATTAGTCAGAGACTGGAGCGGTGTCTCTTGTTTCAATATCAACACAACTCGGAATGAGAGGTCGATAGATTATGCAGGGTTCTCTGTGAGAAATGAAATAAGTCCTTTTAAGAGAACTTGAGTGGCTAGAAGGTTTAGTGTAGTGCGTCACTGGGTCCATCACGTTTTGTCTTCAATACGAGTATCACCTTAGTGACAACCAGTGCATATGAATTGAACCCGGTTTCTGCCCTAAGGTTGATCATTTGGAGGGTTATTTCTTTTCACCCTTTCATTAACTTTTCTTTTTAATTCTTCAACCCATTGTTTCTCCTTTCACTTTTACTCCTTTTTTCAATCGTACCTAAGGACTTCTAGTACTAAACTATTGGTGTTTTCCTTGGGTAGATCCCTCCGGCTCTGGCGGATCATATGACGTATTTCCTAACCTTAGTCACCTTATAACTCCATGACTATACTATGTTGCCATAAATCATTCATATGAAAATCTCTCGAATTGTTTATTAATATAAAATACATTTTGTTAACACTTCGAGAGTTTTGGACTTTTCAGAAATACTCCCCATTCACATGTGCTCATAAGTTTTTAAAATGAATTTTCACATGTTGGGTAGAGATCGCACTTTTGAATTGATCGACTTTCAGTGAACAAGACCGATTCGAGACACGCTTATATCAATAGTTAGACTAGCTTGAAATTATTACCCGGCCTGGTCATGTTCGAAGAAAGTTTCTCGAAATGGTACACTCTACTTAGACAAGTCCTATTCGAGAAACACTTAAATCACTGGTTAGACCAGCTTGAAATTATTACCCGGCCAGGACAAGTCCTTTCGATTATTGACATTTATGTTTCGTCAATTCTTGGGTGATATCTAAGTCAACCTCATACGAGATTCCACACTATTGTTATCATATTTTAATCACATTTTATTCTCCCCCTCAAAAATAGCATATTGATGTTGTTTTTGGAAAATATTTTGATTAAAATATGCTTTTTGAGGTTTGTGGAAAAAAACTAACAAGAACTTTTTGTTTTGAACAAAGATAGTTTCAAGTACTCCCCCTCAATAAGTAAAATAACATTTCGAGTTTTTGATTACGAGAGGGAATGCTGGTTCTTTTGAGGAAATTATGAAAAACTTGTGAAAAATTTGATTAATTCTACTCAAAAGTAAGAAGCCTTCGCTCCTTATATTAGGATTGAGGCACTGAAGCGTACCTCAGGGTCCTTTCTTTACAAAGAACGGGTTGTGCACTGTTATGTGTGCACAAGCCATTAAAATGACAAATCAATCATAAAGTATTCACAATTAACTCACAAACTTAGCTACTCGGGCCTTTGGAATGTTCAGATTAGGAAGCTCGGTCTACCTCCAATATAGCTTTCAAAACTTCTGATCTGGGCACGTCGCTTCAACCTTTCTTCAATTCTTTTGATGAAGTTACGAACCTCCCTCGACTCTTTGGAATTCCACATTTGACTCTTTTCGAGTGTCTGATCATTCAACCTATCATTCAAGGCATCACGTGTTAGGTCCTAGATTAAGCTTAACACAAGTAGTAACACACGTACAAGATGAGAGAATAAGAGAAGAGAAAGAGAGAGAGGTGGCCGGATTTAATCACACGTATGAATGGCAAAGGTTCAATAGCGTAAGTGATAAAACCAACAATAATAAGAGTAAATTACATGTGTATTTATAGGCAAGTGTTAGGGCAACACTTTGCCTTGACATTTTCTAGAAACTAAGACTATATCTCATGGCCCATAGGGCTTCAAATAGGGCCGTGAGATGTATTACAAACATAAAGCCCATAAACAACCTAATTAATATGACCAAGACTTGATTACATAAGAAATGTATTCCCAACAATCTCCCCCTAAGGATTGGTCATCAAGGTTGCTTGACGTCTTCTTTGCTTCTTAGGCTTCGACGTCTTCTATATATTTGTTCTTTGTTCTTATTGTGAGTGATATGGTAATGTCTTGATCTGCCTTCCACCAACGTTCTTTAATCACGATGTCTTTACGGCTTTTCCACCATGCTCATACTTCTTTTGACTTTTGATCTTCATACTTCAAGTAGTTCTCACTTCATTAGCTTCAATCTTTGACTTTTGAAAGTTTGTTTTGTCTTGATCGTTGACTTTCTTTGACTTCTTTGTACTTTTTTTATGCCTTAGTCTTTGTGAGAACTTTTCCTTGTGATATTTGCATGAGCATGATGGAAATGGTGGTGGTGGAACTCCTGGTCTCCACAAGTACCTGCAATTGAACAGTTAGCAATAAATCATCCGGCACTTACAGGTTTGGACTTCGAGATCGTCAACAGGATAGTGTGAACACTTTCACTAATCCTTGCCAAGGCCGTTCCTGAACCGGATGCCCCCAAGGGAGCAAACTCAGATACACCGAAGTGTATCAACGATTCAGGTGAGCCACAAAAGTATACCGAAGTATCACTCTACGACTGTAGACCGTTTGGAGCCACCTTGAACACTAAGCGTAATCCACGACCTGCTGTCAGGGCTGTTTGATGTTGAACCTGGCAGGAAGTTCCATTCAATCACTGAGAATCACAATTTGTGAATTCCCTCATGAATGTTCTAGGCAGATTACTAAGATCTGCGTAGGACTCTTGTAATTTACAACTGGTGTTCTTATTGTTGAACAACCAGTGTAGAAATGTTAAGTGTTCCTATGAGATCTTTTTATGTATCTCGCGGCTATAGACTCGATTTAGTGCTCATTGGTTTTTAGTCGTTGAAGGCATGGAGCAGAGTGCTTCCTTTTCAATATCAACTCATCTCGGAGTGAGAGGTTGATAGATAATGAAGGGTTCTCCGTGAGAAATGAAACAAATTTCTTTTGAGAGACACTTGAGTGGCTAGAAGGTAAGTGCAGTGCGTCACTGGGTCCATGACGGCTTTGTCTTCAATACCGGTGTCACATGTAGTGACATCCAGTAGCATATGAATTGAACCCGGTTTCTGCCCTACGGTTGAATATATGGAGGACTATTTCTTTTCACCCTTTCTTTTAGTTTTCTTTTTAATTCTTCAACCCCTTCTTTCTCCTTTCATTTCTTTACTCCTTTTTATTAATCATACCTAGGAAAATATCAGGTAGTGTTTGAAATTTGCATATGTTTCGTGCTTGCGTAATTTGATTTCTGTCTTGGTCTTTTGACTTGTTCCCGCCATTACTTGGTGCTTTCATTCCATGATGTTTAGTCTTGCAAACGCCAGATGGGAATTGCTGACCCTAATCAACAAGCTGATTTCCTTGCGAAAGGAAGTTCTGATGGCGGATCAAGGTTGGTCCCATGACTAGGACCGTGGACCAGTTTTCTTTGCTGGTCTAAATGGTGGTAAGGTTTGGTGGAGTATCCTTACCGGTCATCCGTCAATTATACTGTTGGAAATGGATGTAACTAGTATCAAGTCTTGGTCATTTACTTATGTAATAGGTTGCTTAGTTTTATATGGCTTATATGTTTGTAAAAGACTACGGCCCAATTAGTAAGCCCATGGGCCGTATGGAAATGTTTAGAAAGAGCACATGGGGCGTTGCCCTAGCTCCTTGCCTATAAATACAATGTAAACCTCACATACTGAGGTGTTGGTTATTCATATATGATAAGGAACCTTTGCTACTCTTTCTTATGATATAATCGATCACCATTATCTTTCTATCTCTTATTTCTCTATTACTTATACTTGTGTTACAACAATTATGGTGACCTAACAAGTGGTATCAATCGCCAAAAGATCGTTGTGTAGTGTGTTTAAGAGTAGTTCGTATTTTTTTTCTTTTTGTACGATTTGGTTTTGTGTCAAAATCTCATTTCTAGCACTTCTCCTTTGCGCTTGTAAAGTGTCAAGGATTCTATAGTGTTTAGGAGTTTGATTTAGAGTAAAAAAGTTAAGTTCTTCTCGCTTTACACTAGTTTTTTCTCATCGGTTTACTTACTTACACCTTATCGAAATTGCTCAAATTTCATTTAATACATTAAAGCTTTAAACTTTCTTATTATTTAGGAGTTTTTAAAGGTTATTGATCAATCGAAACTGTTTTAAAAGTTGTTTTTCATTGAAAAAATGAGACTTTTGAAAACTATACTTTTATCGCAATTAAAGTTAAGGGTTCATCGAAATTCACACTTAAGGGTTCATCGCAATTCACACTTGAGGGTTTATCGGAATTCACATCAAGGGTTTATTGCAATTCATCAAAAGCTCTTCATCACGATACACGGTTTACTCAGTATATTCCTAGCTTGTATAATCTTGTGAAAATACTTCGACTTTGTGGAAATCTCCTATCTTGTATAAGTTAGTGAGTTACTATCAAAATTGCACATTGTCATCGCAATTGCAATAACTTATTGAAATTGCAAATTGTCATCGCAATTGCAATAACTCATCGAAATTGAAAACTTGTTGTCGAAATTGCAACTCTCATCGCAATTCATTTGAAGTTCAAGTTCCATCTCAATTCATCAAATCCATCGCAATTGGAAAAACAATCATCGCAATTCATCAGCCAGTGAACTGTGTTTATCGCAATTGTACTATCAGTGAACAGTGCTTATCGAAATTCAAAGTGAACTGTGTTTATAGCAATTGGACTCTAAGTGAATAGTAATTATCGAAATTGAAAGTGAAAAGTATTTATCTAAATTCCTAATCAACCAAAACCAAACTTCATCTACCAAAACACACTTCTCAATTGTCTTCAAAAGATCCATCCTAACAAAACACAAGTTAAACAATCACAATCATGTCTCAACCACCTTATTTCAACTACTTTCATCAACAGTATCCTCAACAACAGTATTATTCTCAGCAACAGCAGTATCCTCAACAACAGCAGTATCCTCAACAACAACCATATCCTTAGCAACTGCAACCCATGCAACCACAACCATTCTTTCCACAACAATAATTCCCTCAAAAACAATCATACCTTCCACCACAATTTGCAATGCAATCATTAACTACATTTCCTCCTCCATCTAAAGAACCACATTGGTTTTCTCAAATGTGTGCGGCAATCAGTAGCCAACAATCAATTCATGAAGCTGGATCACTTGAAAGACCTCCAATGCTCACTCCTGGAAATTATGTTCAATGGGCAAGTCGATTCTTTAGGTTCATTGAACTCCGGAAACCTCATGGCAAATATCTGAAGAAGGTTATACTTGAAGGTCCTTTCCAAATGCCAACAACAACTATTCCTAGAGATCCACAAGCTATTCCTCTAAGACCTGAACCTGTTACCACCCTTCCTGAGAATCAACTAACAGCAGAACAAATACTTCACCGTGAAGCTGATGAACTTGCAATGGGGTATTCCTAATCCAATTCTCCAAAGCGTTGATGCTCAGAAAACGGCAAAGGACATGTGGGAACATATACACCTCTTGATGGAAGGCACTGCACTTAACCAAGAAGACATGGAATCCAAACTTTATCTTGAATATGAAATGTTCATGATTGATCCAGGGGAGACACTTGAGTCTTATTATCATTGATTCACAAACATCATCAAAGAATTGGACAGACACAACATCATCTTGCCAAAGATTGAAATCAACACGAAGTTTCTCAATTGCCTAGGTCCTGATTGGAAAAAGTATGTCACATTTGTACGTCAAGGCAAAAATCTTCATAATGCGAAGTATGGATTATTGTATGACTATTTGAAGCACCATCAACCCGAGGTTGACAAAGATCGAGCTATGAGTGGCATGCTTACACCTTCTAATCCATTCGCACTTATGGCTCAATCTTATTATGCTCCATATTCACCACCTAATCACTCTTCTTACCCACAACAATCACCTTCAACCTAAATCGTTCCATATGATTCATCACATCAATCAACTGACACTCAACTAGTTCCATACAACAACTCAGATTCCATGTTCTACACACAAACAAATGATGAGGACGATGATGCATTCAACTTATTGAATCAAGGATTTGCTTTCATTGCTCGAGCCTTCAGCAAATTCTCAAACAAATCCAACAATCGTCTCTGTACTTCATCTAACACAAGGAATCAAGCTGTTATACAAGATGGATGGGTAGAAGTGCAGAATCGTACTTATGGACGTTAGATGGGCTCTAGAGGTTATGCAGGTAATTCAGGAAATGGACAAGTGTTTAACACAACTGGTGGAAATAGGAACAATGCAGGTGCTCCTCAAAGAAGGGTTGAAATTGTTGAAACTGGAAATTCATCAAATGCGAATACGGGAATCAGGTGCTACAACTATAATGGCAAGGGTCATCTGGCTAATGCATGTCTAAAACCAAGAACCAGAGGCAGTGATTTTCACAAACAAGCATTACTTCTTGCACTTAAGGACAAAACTGGTGGAAATCTCACTGAAAAAGAAAACAGTTTCATGGCAAATGCTTACTCAGATGATGATATGGAAGACTTGGAAGCTAATGCAGCAGTTATGTTGATGGAAAACATGCAAGAACTTCACATGAGTGACACAGGCCCAGTCTATGATACAGATGGCTTGTCTCAGGTACCCGATCCAAATATATGTCTCATACATGATGATGCGTGGTTTTGCAACCTTACAACAGGTTTTACCTCTCGAGGGATCTCAAGAGGCTTACAACCCCACCAGGCAGTGTACCTGACCGATGTAGTATAGTGTAGTGGTAAGTACGGGGGATTGATCGTTCTCCACAGGGAATAGTGTTCGTTAGGTATGAAAATTTACTCTAATAGGTCTAAGGGTGAGAGAAGATTCTTTTTTATGTTTTTATAATTTTATGAAAGCAAGTAAAATCTCGGGTTTGAAAGAGTGGGCGGAATTAGTTGCTAGTCAACTAACCCAAATAACTACGAATGCAAATAAAATAAAATAACTGAAAATGAAAAGGTGGTAAAACTTATATAGAGAGAAATGTGTTTACTTAGATTTCCTTACTCCCTAACTATCTTTTACCGGTTGATTAGTGTGTATTAGTTGCGTGGATGACGGGTGTATTCCTTAATACCATTTGTGGGGTGGCGTACGTACTTCCCCAACTCTACAAGCTCCTACTTCACTCCTATGTCGAGCCGGCTAGGAAGCTCCTAACATGGGATCACTAGAATTCGCTTGTGCATTAAATACAACCATAAAAACCTTTAGTACGCATTGGTTCATGTTTCTTAAGACATTCAAGCAAGTTACCGAATAGGAAGTTAGCCAGTTTTCTTAAGCCTAACATAGATGAACAATCATCCAATACAACTAACAACACACTAATAACCAATAATCAATAGCTAGGTTTCATTAGATCTAAGCAAACACAAGATAAATCTAGCCTAGCATGTTAAACAAAAGACAAGAACAAGATAGAATCAAACAACACATAGACATATTGAATGATTAATTGATAACTTATCTTCAATGTAACATGGAAGATCTCAAGGCAAAAAGCCTTGAAAAAGCTGCCAAATTCGTCTTAGGGTTTTCACACACAAAGTTCCTCAATAAGTTCCACACTAATGACAAAAAATTGCAAAACTATATATAGACTTTCAGATCTGACGGCGTCACGTTATGGAGTGTGACGCCATCACCTCGCCGCTTTTAGGGTTCCCGGATGACCTTCTTGACGCCGTCCCTCTTTAGCTCTCCAAAATCCGTTCTGGCTTATCAGGGGTTGACGCCGTCAGAATTAGGGGTGACGCCGTCCCTCTTTAAATTAAGCCGTGACGACCTTGATCAGATTAAAGCGTGACGCCGTCAGAATTCCCATGCAAATTTCTCTGGCTTATCATGAGTAAATTTCACATCCACCTTTTCTTGCCAAGCCATGACGCCGTCCAGGGATAATCCTGACGCCGTCAAAGGTAACTTTTAGCATGATTTTGAGACTTTGTCGTTTTCTTCACTTTTATGCTCCAAAAACGTCCAAAATGCTTCCTTTTCCAGATTTCTTCTCAAAAGTACCTAAAATGACAAAAGGAACGATTTAGGACAATATTTGATCAAATAAATACGATTTAGGGCTTAAATGACCCCTTAAAAGCGGTACACTTTTCGCTTCATCACATGAACTG
This sequence comes from Artemisia tridentata subsp. tridentata, assembly GCA_021014915.2. NCBI lineage: Eukaryota > Viridiplantae > Streptophyta > Magnoliopsida > Asterales > Asteraceae > Artemisia > Artemisia tridentata. The sequence goes on along the minus strand of CP139501.1, from coordinate 168,898,377 downwards.
GTATCTCCATCTGCATCTGCATCAGACAAGCAGCAATTTATTCAAGATGATTCATTGCTAACTCTTCAAGAAGATGATCAAATTAACCCGGTTGTTACATTTGATGATCCAATTGAGGACCTTAACAATGATCAACTTGAACAGATTGAAATTTCGTCTGATCCAGATCCGGAACTCATGACCTTGCTTATGACCACCCAATCCCAAGTTGAGAAAAGTAATGAAATCAACCGTAAGTTAAAAGCCACAATTGCATCATTAACTGCGGATCTTAAGTGCTCTAAAACACAACTCAGTAATTTTGAAACACAAGCTAAACGAGAACAAAGTTTTGAAGTTACTTTTCAAAATGCGTACGTCAAAGAACAAGAGTTACAACATCAACTACGATAGTTAGTCACTTCCAAAAATAACTTGTTTTCTCAAATGGAACAAAAAAAATTGAATTCAAACAACAAGTTGAACACCTCAATTCTGAACTTTCAAAAACAAAAACAGAATTGTCAACTTGTCAAGCTAGTTTTTCTAAACATAAACAAGTGTCTAGGAAACAAATTGATTTTTATCTTGATGAAATCGTAGATTTGGAAAGAAAATTAAAAGAGTTTCAAAAAGTTGTTTACAAAACTGGTGAGTCTGTAACAACAATTCAAAAGTTTACTTTAAAGCAAAATCCCCAAGTTTATGGTTTTGCACTTGGTGACGATAAACCACGTTTTCTAAACAGAGTACTCAAGGAAAATCTGAAGTTGTATAGTACAGAATATTTCTTTGATGATTCAATTATGCGTGTTGTTGTATATAAATATGAGGAAGAACAGGAACAGGAAGACGAGAGTCGATAAAAAATGGGCAATGTTAAGTTTAATAAACAATCTGATTACTCAAAATTGCCTCATATTTTTGACACTTTTGTTCCTCAGAAGAAAAAAACATAACAACCTTGGTTTATCACTCAAATTCATGAATCTACTTCTGATGTTGGTCCCGTTAAACCAGTTGCACAAATAAATGGTCCTTTACCATCCTATGGTGAAATTCATCCATTACCAAAATGTTGCCTTGTACTACGGTATTTTGACACGTTTATGGAAGACATCAAATTTTTTGAACAAGCAATTGAATGTAATTCTGAGATAACTGTTTCAACTTTTCAATCAGCTTACGCAAAAGAACAGAGACAAATTTTTCAAACATAATTTTTACCTCATGTCCAACATTTGCGTCTTTGTACAACACACTGGGAACGGGAACTACAAAATGAAGTGTCATCTATGATGAATATTTTCAATACAACTAAAAAATCAATTTCCAAACAAAAACGTAGAAACAAAATTATTCAAAATGATGCAGATCGACTCTTGGAAGATGTTCTCAGTTCTGACATTATCTCGGTGATCATGAATTCTATTTATGAGTCTTGTAATTCTGTGCTTATTATTGACCATAATTCTGAGAATGAAAAGTTGAGACACGAGATTGAGATTTTAAAAGCTGATAATATGAGAATCATTCAACAAAATGATGATGTTCAGAGTCAACTTTGAAAAGACATTTTTCAACTAAAACAGAAACTTCAATGGTGTGAGGCTAAAAGCATTGATTTTGAATTAGCCTTACAACACCAAAAAGAAAATCTGGGTTTTGAAAACAATTTGTCCTCAAAAGTTGAAAATCTTGATAATGAGAACACAGTGTTACAATGTCAAGTGCTCAAATATGAAAAAGAAATTGAGAATTTAAAAAATGAATACAAAACAATTTATGACTCTTTGAAAAAGACTCGGTCTCAACTTTTGAAAGAAAACGCTAACTGTAGGAAAGACCGTGAAGCCACTATTCGCTTAAATAGAGAACTTGATATGAGACTACAGGATCAGAAACACATCATCATTGAATTACAAAAGAAACTCCAATTACAAGAAAAAGGAAAATATGTTAACACAAATGTGATGGCACCAGGAATGTACAAGCTAGACTCCACATCTAGGAAGAACGTTACTAACACAAATCAGACCACTAATTTGATTTCTTCCACTTCTACAAGAATATTCACCACTACTAGCGTTAGCAGATCAAAGTGTAACAGCAACAAATGGAAGAATAGGATCTGGCAACGTAGAAGCAGGAAACTAGAAGCCCAAGAAGTAGAAGATCAACTTAGGAATTTGAATAATACGCATGTTGCTTCTGATTTAGATTCGAACTTAAAAACATGTAATTCTAATATCGATATAACGAATGCTCAGACTTTGAATGTTTTAAACGTTAATGCTTCTTGTGTTTTCTGTCGTAAATGCATTTTATCTAGTGATCATACGAAATGTGTTGCAAAATCTCTTTTATCTCGTAATAGGAAAGTTACAGCTGGCAATACCTCTAGGCCCACTAAGGCTTCTAAGTCTGTGCTAGCAAAACTGCCAGTTGTAGCTTCTCAAAATGCCTTAGATACTCCCATAGTTGCGAATACAAATCCTAAGATAGTGCAATCACCTAGCGAATTCACTAATACAAAAGCACGAAATACTTGGACATGGCAACGTTGATTACAAAGGACACCTAGTTTTAAATGGATACCTAAAATTGTTAATGTGTGTTCTTCTAACCCAACAGAACCCACAAATTCTTTGGGTTCCACCCTTACCATTATTTCACCTTCGTCGTCTTCGTGTGATGCAGGTGATCCAAATCGTTCTATGGATTGTTGATAGCGGCTGTACCCGACATATGACAGGCAATCTCAAACTATTAGTAAACTTTGTTTCAAAGTTCATTGCCACTGTCAGATTCGGGAACGATCACTTCGCTGCTATCATGTGCTATGGAGATTACGTCAATGGCAACATCGAAATTAGTCGTGTGTATTATGTCGAAGGCCTTGGTCACAATCTTTTCTCATTCGGTCAATTCTGTAATGGGGATTTAGAAGTCGCATTTAGGGAGAAAACATGCTTCGTTCATGATTTAGATGGAAATGATCTAATGTCAGGCACTCGTGGAACAAGTCTTTACACAATCTCAATGTCTGATATGATTGCTTCTTCTCCAATATGCCTGCTCTCCAAAGCAACTTCGACAAAATCATCGTTATGGCACAAACGAATTTCTCATTTGAACTTCAAAACCATGACTAAACTTGCACATCACAAGCTAGTCGATGGTCTTCCAAGATTCCGTTTTTCCAAAGATAACTTATGTCCAGCATGTAAACAAGGAAAAAGCACTCGTGCACACTTTCCTTCTAAAACAGAACCCAGTACTGATCATGTTCTTCAACTAATTCACATAGATTTGTGTAGCCCGATGCACGTGCAGACAATTAACGGAAAATGCTACATTCTTGTAATCATTGATGACTACTCGAGATGGACTTGGGTTTATTTTCTCAGAAGTAAAGATCAAGCTCCTCCTATGATCATCACCTTTCTCAAGAAAATACAAGTTCAGCTTCGTAATACGGTCAAAAAAGTTAGAACAGACAACGTCACTGAATTCATGAATCAAACTATTCGAGCGTATTTTGAAGAAGTAGGAATTAAACATCAAACATCCATTGCAAGAACTGCATAACAGAATGGGGTTGTTGAAAGACGCAACAGGACGTTAGTGGAAGCTGCAAGAACGATGTTGATTAATGCTCAACTACCGGATTACTTTTGGGTGGAAGCTGTCTCGACTGCATGTTATACTCAAAACCGTTGTATGATCAACCAACGCCATCGGAAAACACCTTATGAGCTTGTCCATAATTGAAAATTGAATATAAAATACTTTCATGTATTTGGTGCTCTTTGTTACCCAAATAATGATCGTGAAGACCTTGGCTAGCTCAAAGCTAAAGCTGACATCGGTGTGTTCATTGGATACTATGAAACCTTTAAAGGCTTTCGCACCTGGAATCGTCGTACTAGAATAATCGTGGAAACCATTCATGCTAATTTTGATGAACTGGCGGAAATGGCTTCTAAGCAAAAAAGCATAGGACCTGCAACCAACCTTCTAAATTTTCCTGAACAATCATCTGAACCTCTTTTTCTAAACCGTCAAGAATTTGAAACCCTGTTTCCTCAGTTGTTTGATGATTCATTTGCATGTCGTGCACCAGATGTATCTAATGTTTCCGCTACACCACCTGATAATATTACTATACCTGATACACCTGCACCAACTACTACAACCAATGCAACAGATGCACCTCCAATTGAATCTACGACAATAGTAGAAAAAACTAGCTTCCAACACTGAAAATATAGCTGATGATCAACCTGAACAAGAAGTACCCGCACCTGAAGATTATGACGGAAATGCCTTCTTCAATCCATTTGCTCCAGCTCTAACCATTCCAGATATTACAGAGTCATCTACACACAACTTGGATTCGTCTAATATGCACACTCTTTATCAACATTACCCTTCAACACACAAATGGACAAGAGATCATCCCTTAGTAAATGTAATTGTTAATCTAGATAATCCAGTCATGACACGGCAAAGACTTCACACGGATGGTGAAACCTGCATTTATGCTCTTACCGTCAGTCAAGCTGAACCAAAGAACATTAAAGAAGCAATGACTTGTGACAATTGGATTGAATCAATGCAAGAAGAACTTGATCAATTCAAACGTCTTGAAGTCTGGGAATTGGTAAAAAGACCCGATGGAGTCTATGTTGTCGGATTTAAATGGATTTGAAAAAACAAACTTGATGCTGATGGAATAGTAATTCGTAACAAATCGCGTCAGGTTGCCAAAGGCTTCAGCCAAGAAGAAGGAATTGATTTTGAAGAATCCTTTGCACCAATGGCTAGACTTGAAGCTGTCCGAATGTTTCTGGCGTATGCTACCCACAAGAACATAATCGTTTATCAAATGGACGTGAAAACTGCATTTCTGAATGGTCAAATCCGTGAAGAAGTGTATGTTACTCAACCAGATGGCTTCATCGATCCAGATCATCCTAATCATGTGCACAGATTCAAGAAAGCCATTTACGGCCTTAAGCCAGCCTCGAGGGCATGGTACGATAAACTGTCCACATTCCTACTTGCTAATCACTTTACCAAAGGATCAGTTGATCCCACATTGTTTATTCAAAGACACAGGGAGGACATTTTAATTGTTCAAATTTATGTTGATGACATCATTTTTTGTTCAACACATAAAAAGTACTCAAAAGCTTTTGCAAGACTAATGAAACAAAACTTTAAAATGTCCATGATGGGTGAACTAAAGTTCTTTTTAGGACTTCAAGTTCATCAATCCCCCCGTGGTATTTTTCTAAATTAGTCCAAATATGCTCTTGATATTTTAAAGAAACATGGCATGACAAGTTGTGATACTTATAATACCCCTATGCCTGCCTCATCACCAAAGCTGGATGCTGATTTACATGGGTCACCAGTTGACCCTACAAAATACCAAAGTATTATTAGGTCTCTCATGTATCTAACAGCCAGCACACCAGATATAGTATTTGCCGTACATCTATGCTCCCATTATCAGTCAACCCAACTTAAAGACACCTCTCTGAGGCTAAAAGAATCCTTCGATACGTAAAGGGAACCATTAACTTGGGGATCTAGTATCCGAAGGATTCTAGTTTTGAACTAATAGCTTTTTTAGATGCTGACCACGCAGGTTGTTTAGATACACGCAAAAGTACTTCTGGTGGTGTTCAGTTTCTTGTAGATAAGCTTGTATCTTGGCAGTCAAAGAAGCAGGATTGCACTTCCTTGTCATCAATAGAGGCGGAATATGTTGACATGTCAGCATGTTATGCTCAAGTCATTTGGATGAGATCACAACTCATGGACTACAGTTATGTATTCAACAAGATTCCGATGTACTGTGACTCCAAGATTGCCATTGACATCTCCTGCAACACTGTTCAACATTCAAAATCAAAGCACACTACAAAAAAACAGGCTTTCAAAGACTGAAAAATCAGTCTCCGATACACCATGATCAGTTACGGATGGTCTATCAAGGACTGATTTTGCTAGTCACTAATCAGTGGTAGAAGCTTAGTTGCGGAAAGTGACGTTATCAACTGAAATTCAGTCCTTGTTGTATCGAGCCAACGAGGACCAGAGATCAGTCTCCAAAATAAAAAAGCCAGTCCTTATTTCTATGGGTTGGTATCATGTTATTTCAGTCCCCGATGCATATTATCGGCGACTGAAAAGTCAGTCGCCAATACTATGTTTGATCAGTTACTAACACATGGATTTAGGGACTGAAAATTAGTCCATAAACATTGTTTATAGTCCCTAATACGTTTCGTTGTTTTGTAGATCACCGTACCAAATCAGTCTCTAATAATAGGATTTAAAAATTGATTAGTCTCCGATGAAAGTCTTTAAAGACTGATTGTTAGTCACAGAATACAAACGATTTCGGTCTATGATTTGCTACTTTTGGTGACTGAAAATTAGTTTCAAAATATATATTAATCGATAACAGTAGTAATCTGGACGAAAAAATAATTGGATTTCAATATAAAGACCATCATGCGGCCTCTTGCAAGTTATACAGACGAATTATATTGGAAAAGGGTTGCAAGAAACACTTGAATATTATAAGAACTGATACAAAACAAACTTTAGATCAATCTATGGCCATTGGAGTGATTTTTCTTTTTACTGGCTTACTTGCAGAGACTGTGCTTGCTGATGCTTGTTTTACGTTCGGTTTCTCTGTTGAAGTCACTAAACTTAGTCTTGTCGGTTCTTCTCGTGGTTTATCTGTTTCCATTTCCTGAGTATCAGAAGCATTATTAGTATCAATAAAAAAGCATCAGACGATAAAAAACCTATCAGCTCCACCCATTTGCTTCCTTTAGCAGGTACTAGAACCCCACTTCTGCTTGTAGTTACCCGCCCGTAGTTATCGACAATCGGCATGTCACTACAAATATTTTCAACCTCGTGTTTCTGCAGGTACTTTTTCTTCAGGGAGTTGTGAAGAAAATGAGCATAAGTGATAGCTAGCTTGCGGTCACTACCAATTGAAGTTCTAAGATCCTTGGCATACTCATACAAATTGACAAATTTAACATTGACCTCATCTTTTAACCACTTCTTTAGAGTTTGCTCCTTTGGACATAATCGTACAGCTTCTTGTGTGACTTTCGGTAGAAAGAACTGATCATTTGAACCTTGGAATTCCGTGTTGCAGTTAATCAGCCATGAGATGTGATCAGAACCCACTGCAAGCAGCTTGTTTGCACATGCGCTGATTTTAACACTCTTTGATATTGAAGCAGTATAACGCTCTACTGCTTCCGTATACTTGCCACTCTGAAATGCTACATTTCCTGCAATACGTCTTTAGTCTCTTGAATATCTGTTATCTCTCCATCCTAAGGATATAAATAGAATATATAAGAATAACGAAATAAATTGTAATGTGTCTAAAGAATTGTTTTGCTAGTTGCTGCATGTATACCGTTATGATTAGCAACACAAAGTACTCACATAACGAAGGATCCATATTAGAATTATCTGACCCCATTCCTCGACATCAGGAAGAATCTCACATAGCCTTCTATAGTTTCTACCAATTAAAGGTAAATTATTTGGACAAATCGAAGCAAATGCTGCAACAGTATTCCAATAATCTGCAATATGTAACATGTAATAATCATGAGTACATTTTGCAGCCTAAAGAGCTATCATTCACCAAGTACTAAAACCCGATTCATGTACATTATGAAAAGAATAGGATTATAACCTCTGATTATAAAGTAAATCGGCATGATCAAAAAATCTTGGAGTAACAGATGCACTGATGGAACTGCTTTGAGATACAATATCTGCGTGAATCAACCTTTAGGTTAAAAACATGAATAGTGCCCTTATCACTTGAAACAGCTAGTCTTTCGGCAGTCGTAGAGAAAACAAGGCTGTAGATGTCTGCTCTCTCTGCACCTCTTCTAACCTGCATTCGATATGCAATAATCAGTTTCAAAGACAAACATGAATCCATAGTGCCTATAACAATATATTTTTCAGTTTCAAATAACAGAAACGAGGCTCTGAGAGAAGTGAACGAAACTTAAAAAAAAAAAAAAAAAAAAAAAAAACTATGTCTACTTCTATTATCTGATCTTCCATCATTTCTCCGAAATCATTTAAAATTAATTGACACAAGAATACATATAAAATTTTGGATTCTTAGCTAGATCAACAAGCATTTAGTTATGCTACGCCAACCATATTGTAACTTGCTTACTGGCTACTGTCACCCCTTCTACTACTCCAAGTCAAACCAAGTTACTGCTAAGTGTGGAGTCAAATCTGTCATTTTGGATCAGCTCCCTGATGTTAACCATGTGGATTGTTCCTTCTTTAGATGCTCTATGCGCTTAAGAACATGTCTCATACACCATCCTGTCATTCAGATGACTCATATGAACCAAATACATAGTCCCACAAACAGAGTTGAAGATACTTAATTACTACAACAGTGCTAATCGGGATTGTTCTATCTTACAACGCAATGCAAGCACAACAAGTAAATTTATACTCTTATAATGTAGACAAGACCCACACATAACACAAGTACATGAAGATATTAAACTAAGATGAGGACTAACCATATTGAATGCTTTCATTAGCTGAGCTCCTGTCATAAGAGACTTCGGGCTACTTTGCGACCAAACAGTCACTGACTCACAAATGATCTAAGAAAAAGTAAACGGCTTCAAAATTCCTATCGCCTGCTTTCTAGACCTCCATTTTCTCGACACCAGATTCTAATTTTTTATGTTGGTGGATTGGGGTTTAATCGCAGATTTCCCAGATTTCTTATCATGTTTCTGCCTCTTCTTGATATATTTTGATGCTAATGTCTTTAATGAAATTGTGACATCAAGAGGTTGAAGCACTTCTTGCAACTCATGCAATTCAAGATCTTCAAAATCACCATCCTCGTAAACGACTCTATACCAACCCGATTCCTTGTCAAATGTGGTAACTTTCCCGTTATAAAAATTCCCCTCAAATAACTTTTGAACTTCACGGCCTTCTAACCACCCGCTCAAACACTGGTTTACATTCAAATCAATGTCACTCTCAACCTCGCTAGCAAGAAGACTACTATTGTCGCATACAGGAGGCACCCCATTGATAACTGTTGCAGGTTCACCAGGTATCTCATAGATTCCAGGTGTTAGAGAAACCGTGTTGTCTTCTTTTTGTGTCGTCTCCATTTCATATGTCTAAGATACACATAAAAATATTATCCTGCAAAGAGAATAGAAAATAAGAAGGAAAAAAAAAAAAGCTAACACGAATATTCATCTTTAATAGTACAAACTAGCTATGAATCAATAATCAGAATAATGTCGGTCTTCAGTTTATACTCCCATCACCCCTAAAAGAGCACGATCAAGGTCAAATGAATCTTGATATCACTTTTAATTATTTTTTTTAGCAGCACAAAATGAATTTATTAAAAACTAGCTAAAAGCACATCTTAACCCAAACAGGCAAACACAAACCCAACTAAACTAATACATTGGGTTTCTAATGAGCAGAGAATCTATTACCACCAAAAACAAGGGATACAACTGACCATAAGGCCTCGAAGATGGACGACAAAATAAACCAAGGAAAAAAAAGAACCCCAAACACCCCATAATGACACCTCACTGAAGATCAAAAAACAATCACTCAACACCAACATCATGAAGACAACTTCTACCATATGTACTCGATTCAAAATAAAAATGAAAATCATCAAACACATTATTTTACAAACATAAGTCTAGTCAAAACTGTTGTAAAGAGAAAATAGTAAAGAGAAAAACTTACTAGTGAAGAAATATGATTGAATTAAGAAAACAAGTAAAGAGAAAATAGTTGCAGCATATATGAGATGAATAAATGTGGGCTTCTTTTCATATATCTTGTGGTCGTAAGATGGAACCAAACGAAACCCGAGTGTGGTAGAAGAAGAAGAAAGACCAGAGATTTATGTGTGAAAAGTTGATTTTGGGAATTTGGGAAGAAGAAGAAGAAAGACCAGATCTATGGATGGTTAATGAAATATTTGGGAATTTGGGAAGGAGGGCTTTTGATTTTGAGTTTGGGTAAAAATTTAGGCGGCTTCTGTAAAGTAGAGAAGGGGGAAATTTTTATTTTTGGTAAAATTAAGTGCAGGATTATATGTATACTCGTATTATTTAGTCACTTTTAAATAATGTCTTTGAGTTGATTATATGATTTAGTCATTTTTATATAATGTGTGACAAACTTGAGTATATAATTTAGCCACATACATAATTAGTTCATGTGACCATATATAAATTTTGGTTACACTGTTCAATTGTGTGACATATATATATATATATATATATATATATATATATATATATATATATATATATATATATATATATATATATATATATATATAGTGTGACTAATGTTTCAAACTTATTTGTATCCGTCACACGTCCCAAATTATATATGACTAAATAATCAACAAAAAAATTTATACGATACCTCTAGTCACGAAAATATTTAAATGTGTGACTGTAGCCTCAGTTGGAAAGACGAAATGGTCACACAAGTCGGATCAAGTGTGGCTGTTTATTTTATTCTGGTACATTTAGTCACACAAATAAGTTACTGTGTGACCGTTCAAAATCCCACATGTGTGACTAAATCCCAAATTTGTACTAGTGATAGTATAGTGGATTGACGATTGCTATAGGCACCACGACTTATTATATATGGTAAGAACGTAATAGTTGTTTCTTTAAAAGGGATGTCGCGCTCGATGAAGCAACTAATTGATGTCATTATCCCGATTACACGAATGACTTGTCTTTTAAACCATTATGAGAACTCGTAAAGTCAATCTGATGGTCTACGTGGTGTGTAAAGTAGAGTGCGTTGATTAGCTATATGCCTATATGCAACTTTCTTGTTATTATCTTGAATGAAAGTGGTGTGTATAGTATAGTGGATTGACGATTGCTATAGGCACCACGACTTATTATATATGGTAAGAACGTAATAGACGTTTCTTTAAAAGGGATGTCGCGCTCGATGAAGCAACTGATTGATGTCATTATCCCGATTACACGTCTTAAATTGTCAACACTCAAAATGAAAGCCAGCGGTGAATACTAAAGATGTTATGAACGTCTAAAACTTGAATTCTGCTCAAGTTCCCACGTCACGGGGGTATAAACCGAGGTTTCGTGCGTGAACCCCTAAGTGTTACACATAAATAGCAATCCGTAAATAGGTCTATATACAAACTTACAATTACTAACGACGATACAAATATATGTAGGTCTTAAAAACAAGTGTAGTATATTACAATATATAGAACCGTATATTCTGTCGGTAATCCATTTTTGTCCGTTTTTGTCATTTTTTATCTGTTTTTGTCCCTTTTTATACGTTTTCGTCCGTTTTTTATACATTTTTGTCCCTTTTTTACGTTTTTGTCTGTTTTTTACGTTTTCGTCCCTTTTTTTACGTTTTCGTCCATTTTTTTACGTTTTTATATGTTTTCATCCATTTTCGTCCGTTTGTATACGATTTCATCCGTATTTTTATGTTTTCATCAGTTTTTTTCTGTTATATTTTAACGTTTTTATACTTTTTCATTAGTTTTTTTATGTTTACGTCCATTTTTATACGCTTTCATCTGTTTTTTACGTTTTCGTCCATTTTGATACGTTTTCGTCTGATTTTAAACGTTTTCGTCCGTTTTCATAAGTTTTCGTCCGATTTTAAACGTTTTAGTCCGTTTTAATCTATTTTTATCAGTGTAGCAAAAAAAGGTCTATAAGGCCGATTAATCGCCGATTAGGTGCTACAAGGCCACCGACCTTGCCGATTTATGTAACTGGGTCAAACAAATAGGTCAACCGTGGTCAACGGCAACCAACTAAAGTCAATGGTGGTCAAACTTACCGGAAACCTATAAATCTTGCCGGAAGTACCCAAAACTCACTGTAAACTTATTTTGATCACTTATAGTAACTGTTTAAGTCTATTACAAGTTGTTTTTTAGAAAATACTTTGTCGGAAATACCTAAAACTCACCAGAAATACACAAAACTTGCCGGAAATAACTAAAATTTGTCAGTAATGCCAATCCGATTAATCGCCGATTAATCCCGCCTAGACCGATTACAAGCTACAAGGTGGTCGACCGCCCGACTACCGATTCGCGATTTTTGCAACCTTGATTTTTATACATTTTAGTCTTAGCTATGATGTCCATGTATTAGGGACTGAGTTGTGATTCAAATTCAGTCACTAACAAATTTTCCTCCAAACTTTTTTTATTGGGCAAGCATATTTGTAACTGAATTTTAGTCTTAGGTATGATGTCCATGTAATAGGGACGCAGCTGTGACTGAAATTCAGTCACTAAAAAATTTCCCTCCAAACCTTTTTATTGTGTAAAATATTTGTAACTAAAACTTAGTCTTAGCTATGATCTACATGTATTTGGGACCGAACTGTGACTATAATTCAGTCACTAACAAATTTTCCGCCAAAAATATTTATTGCGCAAATATATTTGTAACTGAAATTTAGTCTTAGATATGATGTACATGTACTAGGGACTGAATTGTCACCCTTATTCAGTCACTAACAAATTTGCCTCCAAATTTTTTTCCCGTACACGCATATTAGTAACTGAAATTCAGTCTCAGATATGTGGTCACTGAATCGAGGACTGATTTTTAGTCGCCGCAATCAGTCAATAAAAGATCAGTCCTTAAAAGTACCAGTAACTGATGTTTCAGTTACCGATGCTATGTATCAGCGACTGATATATCAGTCCCTAGAAATTCAGTCTCTAAAAGCCTGTTTTTTTGTAGTGGCATATCGCTCTCAGATATCACTTTATCAAGGAGCATGTTGAAAAGGGTACAGTTGAATTATACTTTGTGGGTACAGAATAGCAATTAGCATACTTATTCACCAAAGCCTTGCCCCATGCAAGATTTGTGGAATTAGTTTATCAAATTGGTATGCGATGTTCGACTCCAGAAGTTCTGGAAAAATTTCTCAAATATCCTTGAAAATTCAAACATCAAAACAATTTTTGTAAATATTTCTTATCAAAATCAAAATACAAAAATATAAAACTTTCAAAAACTTCAAAAAGATTTTTCATTTTTTATCTCTACTAAAAAATGCAAGTACAAAATTTCCATCAACATCTTGTTCTTTTAAACAAATTAACCATTTTTTTCCGAACAAGTGTTGAGGGGGAGTATGAAATTCCAATTTTTTATATTTTCGTTAAAAATTTGTACTTGCATATTTCCAAAAGGATGTTGTTTGCAAAATGTGTTGGTAAAGCTATCCTCGTAATACCCTCCTTGATCTTAAAATATTTTATATATCCTAAAGTCGAGGGGAGTATTGAAAATTGTTTTCATTAATTAATTGTTGAGTGTGTCTAACCTTTTGTGAGTAGAGGACCATAAATGCAAAATTTAGAGTTAAGGGACTAAACATGTCAAAATTTGAAACTTAAATTTTTAACAAAATCAAAAAATGATTGCAATTACTGCACTTGTCACACCCACCAAGATCAATGAACGAAAAACATTTGACCAATCCGTGCTTTCAATCTCAAAACCGTAAGTTGTTTCATGATCTGTGTGCAAATTTAGGAAATGGTTTTTAATATCTTAACAATCCAACGGCTCAATCGATCAAATTTTAATTTTTAAGGTTTAGCGTTTAATACGATTTGGGGGAAAGCGTTTGGATGGGTTTATGGTTAATTTTTGTGGTGGGTTATGATTAATATCAAGTGTTTAACATGTTGTGAGTGTTTAATTGCACCCAGAAACATCGATTAATTGATTCTTGATTTTAGGGTTCATATGTATGAATTGAGGGAAATCATATGAAAATGTTTTGGTCCAATTAAATGGGTGGGATAGTGTTCTTACATGTTAAGTAACATAATTTGACCATCAATTTGTGCCCAGAAACACGTTTGAATCAATATTGATGTTTAAGGTTTAAGAAGAACACGTCCATGTCCAATTTTTTTGAATTCATGGCAAAAAAATGATAAAATGCAGTCCATTGTGCTTGAATTCATCACAAAAACTTAATTGATCCATTCATATATACATCTAATCCATTAACTTGAATTTAGACAAGTTTGAAATGGGGTTTATCGAAATTGCAAATGTTGGTTCTCAAATTATATAAACTATTATTGGACTTGTTTATATGTGATTATGGATTAAGTTGTAACTTGTGGTTTAATCTAATTTGGACAGGAAGCGAATTTCGATAAAGATTCACAAGAATAAGTATGTCTACAGTGTTTATCAAAATTTCTTGTATAAGAAATTATCAAAATTGCAAAATCCATCGCAATTGGATAACTTTGTCGCAATTGCCCAAAACTTATCGAAATTGGACTAAGTTTTATCAAAATTCAAGCTTCATCGCAATTCATCAAAGTTGTCGCAATTGTTCAAAGTTCCATCGCAATTGGAAAAACTTATCACAATTGAACAAATCTGTCGCAATTGGTCATAATTATATTGCAATTTAAACAAAATCACAAGTTGTCGCAATTGAATGAGTTTCATCAAAATTGAAAGTGTTGTAACTGAAATTTCATCGAAATTAAAAGTGTTATAATTAGACGACAATTACAATTGCTCAAAAGTTTATAAAATGTTCCAAAAAACAATGTCAATTTAGCATAACACTAAGTAGAGGTGGCAATTTGTGCCCAAAATGAAAAAAATGGGCTAATTTTGGCTACTTTGTAAAAGATTTGGGCACATTTAGCCCCCTCCTTTTTTTGAAATGGGCACATTTAGCCCATTGATAAGTTAAATGGGCACAACGGGCACATATTTTCTCTCAATTAGAGAACATTATAATCGTTTTTGAAGAAAAACTTATATATAATATATTTAATTTTTTAAATATAAATGGGGTATTACGTTCAAGGAATTTATTTCTTCATTTTCGGTCTTCTATAAATCGATTTATATAACATGTGCCCGTTTAGCTCGTGCCCGTTCTAGCCCGTGCCCGCCCGTTTTGCCACCTCTAATACTAAGTCACAATTTTGTTTGATTTGCAAAGTTTATAATTATTATACATATAAAATCAATGATACAAGGAATTGGGCACATGAATAATCTCAACTTTAACAATGTGCTAACTTTCATGTATCCTGCATATTTGTGTCTTTGATTGATGTTTCAGATTTCACAAATGGCTGCTCAATAATCACTTCCCTTGCTCACAAAAGAAAGCAAGTGTGCAGAACCTTCGTGTCAAATAGCAATTGAAGTTGTTAAACTACACAAATGTAGGAGTATGCTAGATAAGTCTTCATCCATTCCTGAGTTCTACTTTCATCAGATGTGGCACACAATCAAGCTGGATATGACAGAAGACTCATTCACCTGCACACTGGACAGAAAAGAAATCATTGTTGATGTCAATTATCTTCGAAAAGTCTTACTTCTGCCCAAAGCTCCTGCACCAAACAAGAAGTTTCATCCTACTCCCTCAGAAGAAGTCGTTCTTAACTTCATTTTAGAAATTGGATATGACGTGCGACCAAGCAAACTACTCAAATCAATTTCCAAAGTTGAGGCCAAGTTCATTCTTCAACCTTGGAAGACAATTTACTACATTTTGGCTCGATCAGTTTCCGGAAGAGACAGCGGCCATGAGCATCCTCGTCTTTCTCACTTGCAAATCATCTAGGGAATAGTAAATCAGAAACAAATTGATTATGCTCAACTTACCTGGGAAGACATAGTCTTTCAGATCCAGAGTCATCACCTCACTCCATTCACCAAGATTCCTTTTGTCAGATTCACCAAGTTACTCATCCACCATCTCCTTGATGAAAATGAAGACATCCCTCGTCGTCTAGATGATCAAGAGAAGCATCTATTCGCAATGGACAAAATGGTCAACAACCTCCCGAAAGGAAGCACTTGCAAACAAGGGATGAGACTTCCTGACTCTCATCTTACCGAAAAAATCCAGAAAACACTTGCTTATAAGAACTATGATGAAGCATTCAAGGTTGGAAGGGTAGGCTTCTTTCACTATGAAGTTGAACCCTCTAAAGTCAAAACCCGAAGCAAACGCGGTAGCAAAACTGGAAGCACGGCAAGCACAACAAAGCAAAAGAAACCTGCACCGCCAAAACTAAAGAAAAGATATGTGCCTGCAAAAGTTGCTAAGCCTAAGCCAGATAAAGAACATATTGTAGAAGAAGAGGAATCTGGTTCTGAGACTGAAACCGATGATGAACCAGTGATCTATAGAGAAGACATTGCTACCAAAATTGCTCAGGAAACCAGTCTTGAGTCACTTGCATCTGATGAAGAGAGGAGAAGGAAGAAAATGCATGATGATAAGAAGAAAATGGATGAAGACATTGAAAAAGATTTTGGAGATGATCAAACCCAAGGAGGTGATATGGAAACCAAGGTGGTAGACACGAAGAAATTTAAGAAGAAGTCAAAAGAGAGCACCTCACCTGCTGTTCAAACCTTCATCATTCTGATTAATTAACCCGGTGGGTCAGGACATGCTGGTGATGTCCCCCAACATCTTCCGGTTAGTCGACCTAGTGAGGGTGAAGGTTCTTCAAAGATTGTCTCCTCTGATCCGGTAAATCAACCCGGTAAGGAAGGAGACACAGAGATGGCCACCGAAGATGACTAGCAAGAATTTCATCACACTGATGACTTTGTTATGGATGATGAAGACAATGATGACAATATGGAGTTAGTAACAGATGAAGACGTGCAAAAGGCTGCTGAAGAGATGGAGCTAGCTAAGAAAGCTAAGGAAGAGGAAGAGAAGAAACGGAAAGAGCGGGAGGAGTTAGAAAAGGAAACTGACAACTACATACAGACACCTCCAACATCTCCTCCAAGTCCTGATGACACATCTCCAGATTCCCCACCAACCTCACCAAAAGACAAAACCATTAAAGAAAATATCATTGAGTCTTCAACTCATTCATCTCCACCACCAACACATACAACATCCACAAGCAAATCCATCAAGAAACCAATAAATCCTTTGGTCTCACAAGCATCAATGAAGGTGAAACAGGCCGTGAAGCAAGCACGAATAAAGAAACATAACAAGCTTCTAGACCAGATCGAAACATTGACAAATATGGTTACCGGTCTTATTGGACAAGTGAACGAGCTCCAAAGCACAAAAGCTAAAGTTGATGAGTTCCTCTCCGATGACGTTCAGGATAAGATGTTCACTGCTATCAAGGGAAATATGGAAGAATACCTGAAAAAGTATTTTCCCAGAATCACATCCAAGAAAGTCAAAGAATATCTCGATCCAAACATCTATGGTCTTCTTAAAAATGTTGTCGCTACAGTTCCACTCGTCCCACAAACCCAACCATCAAAGCCAAAGGAACCAACACTTGAAGAACTACAGATACAATTGTTTGATAGATTGTCAAGTCTTACAACACCGACTCCTGAACAAATTGAAATTTCTGATGCTATCCAGGCTAATATCTCAAAGGAGTCATGCAAAGCCGATGCTAATAAAGGAAAATAACCAAGAGAGGATGAAGACCCTGATCCGAACTCACAAGCTAAGAAACTAAGGAATATCGGTGGTTCTTCTTCTCAACACAAGGAACCTGTTAACCCATCAGCAACAACAACAATAGCCAACCAACCGCCAAAGCAATCTAAAACTGGTCCAAAGTTAACCGAACATCATTTTGAGTACAATGATGAGGACGAATTTCAACAACCACAATATCAACCAGACTCTCCACCAAATTCGAAAGCTAAAACATCCAAGAAAGGAAAGAAGTCAAAGAACAAACAACCTAAGGTTGTCACATGGCTTGAAGATGACACGACTGAGGGAAATGAGTGGTTTGATAAACTCTTCAGTGCTCAACCATATGTCAACGAAGACTCCATGATCGAAGGACACACACTTGAGTTCACACAAAAACTTAAACGTGATCAACGAATCAAGAAGCTTACTAAAGGAGAACTTCGTCGCATAAAAAATGATGCATTCAACTTGCTGAAAGATCGATCCTCAAGTGCAGCTGAGCTCGAATATCACTTGGAAAACATTGCATGTGCAATGTCGAATGATATCATATGGACAAATCCGGACACGTGTGTGATTGATAATACTTCTCAACACAAAGAACCATACTTTACGGATTGGACAAAGCCTCTGCCAGTAATTGGAACTTCTGATCATCCTGCTATTCCCTACAGCTTCTTCTTCAACAATGATCTGGAACTTCTTGTACATAGCAGCAAGTGTCAACCTAAGTATGCAACGTCAATAACCTTGATTCCTGCTGCAAGATATCCACAACCGGCCATCGAAGAAACAGCAACAAGACTCTTCATTACAAACAAAGTGTTATACGATCAAGATGCGCACCTGGGAATCTACCATTTGTATGAGAAAAGGAGAACCTGGTATAAAAGCAAACATACAAAAAAGTCTCTAACTCCGGTGATGAGCAATCTCAGAATAATTGGTGTGGTTAGCATTGAAGCAGAAAAGAAGTATGATTATACCTTTCTACATAAAATCAGGGTTAGAAGACATGATCAGAAGATTTACTCATTCTCAGAAGCAGACTTCCCTGATTTGAACCTTAACGATCTTGAAGATATGTATCTCATCAAAGTTCAAGGGAAGATGCATCATTTCTCAACTGATCTTCAGTACGCATTCAGCACTTCATTACTCTACTACATCAGAAGAAATATCATTCAGGAACGCGTTGAAGACTTGCAACTTGGGGTCAAGAGCTATCAAAGGAAGCTAAACTTAACCGCACCACTTCTATACCTTCCAGGGATCAACAAAGAACCTCAGTATACCCTAAAGAAAGATCCAACCTTTGGTTTTGTCTACAAAAGTGATCACAACATCAACTGTTTCATGGGATTCAAAGAAGTTCACAAGTTCTGCGACCACACACTCAAGAAGGTTCGAGACGGACTAGTCATTCGGTTAAGAGATCGGGAGTTGTATAAGACTAGCAGGTGGACGACTACTCAAATGCGAGAAGTTCGTCAATTAATTTTGAAGATTTAGAAGAGGCTTGTACTAAGAGATTAGATGCGGAGGCTAGAAAGCTATGTTGGCGGCAGACCATCATTCCCTATCAAAAATTTTCAATGACCTGATCCAGTGTTCACAATCTTCAAAAACATTGATTGACGTAAGACTTGGGGTATTCTTTTGATTATTTTTGCTTGTAAAACATTATGTCTTGTGCACATATAACCGTGCACAACCCTTTCTTTGTAATGAAAGGACCCTTAGGTACGCTTAAGTGTCTCAATTCTAATATAAGGAGCGAAAGCTTCTTACTTTTGAGTAGAATTAATCAAATTTCTTAAGTTTTTCATAATTCTGCTCAAAAGAACAAGTATTCCCTCTCGTAATCAAAACCTCAAAAAGTTATTTCACTTATTGAGGGAAAGTACTTGAAACAATCTTTGTTCAAAATTTTAAGTTCTTGGTGGTTTCTTCCCATTAACCTCAAAAAGCATATTTTAATCAAATTGTTCTTCAAAAACAACATCCATATGCTATTTTGAGGGGGAGAAAAACAAAAGTGATTAAAATATGGTAACATAATGTGGAATCTCGAATGAGCTCGACTCAGACTTAACTCTTGAATTGACGAAACTCAAATGTCAGTAATCAAAAGGACTTGTCCTGAACGGGTAATAATTTCAAGCTGGTCTAACCAGTGATGTAAGTGTGTCTCGAATAGGACTTGTCTAAGTAGATTGTACCGTTTTGAGAAACTTTCCATGAACATGACCAGGCCGGGTAATAATTTCAAGCTAGTCTAACTAGTGATGTAAGCGTTTATCGAATCAGTTGTGTTCACTAAAATTCAATCAATTCAAAAGTGTGAACTCTACCCAACATGTGCAAATTTATCTTAAAAAACTTATGAGCACATGTGAAGGGGGAGTATTTCTGAAAAATCCAAAACTATCAAAGTGTTAACAAAATGTATCTTATATTCATAAACACTTTGAAATATTTTCAAATGAATGGTTTATGGCAACATAGGATAGTCATGGAGTTATAAGGTGACTAAGGTTAGGAAATACGTCATATGATCAGCCAGAGCCGGAGGGATCTACCCAGGGACAACACCATTAGTTTAGTACTAGAATTCCTAAGGTATGATTGAAAAAGGAGTGAAGAAATGAAAGGAGAAAGAAGGGGTTGAAGAATTAAAAAGAAAAGTTAATGAAAGGGTGAAAAGAAATAGCTCTCCAAATGTTCAACCTTAGAGCAGAAACCGGGTTCAATTCATATGCTACTGATTATCACCAAGGTGATGCCGGTATTGAAGATAAGACATCATGGACCCAATGATGCACTGCACTTAACCATCTAGCCACTCAAGTCTCTCTCAAAAGGTACTTGTTACATTTCTCACGGAGAACCTCGCATAATCTATCGACCTCTCACGCTGAGATGTGTTGATATTGAAAAGGAGGCACTCTGCTTCATGCCTCCGACTACTAAAATCAAAATGCACTAATCGAGTATAGAGCTACGAGATTCATCAAAAGATCTCTTTGGAACACTTAAACTTTTCTAAACTTGTTATTCAACATCAAGAATACAATGTAACACCCCCAAAAATGGTTTGCAGCGGAAGATAACGTTACTGGGGCGCTACTCAATTGGTATCACAACACAAAGTATAAAGAACGGTTTTCACCTCAACCATTTAGAAGAAACTTCATAGTCAAAAGTATTTGCTTACATCCTTCAAAATAGTGCGGAAATACAAGCCCATAAGAGGATTTAAGTGGTCCCAAATGATTATCAGAGTCATCTATGACCATGCCATGCCATTTGCCAAGCACCTCCAAAAGTAAGCTATCACCTTAGGAACCTGAAAATACACGCTAAAAAGTGTCAACTCAAGCTTGGTGAGTTCATAGTGTTTATAAGTAAAACAGTTGTTTTCAATAGTCAAAAGTTGGGTGAATCCTTAGTGTTTGTATAAAAATTAGTTGAACACAAGTTTCAAGGTTGGGCCACGTTGTTGCACCCATAACAGAAACAGTGGGCCATGTTCTTAGCACCCATAACAGAAACAATTGGCCATATTGTTAGCACCCGTAATAGAAACAGTGGGCCATGTTGTTAGCACCCATAACAGAAATAGTGGGCCATGTTGTTAGCACCCATAACAGAAACAGTGGATACTTGTATTCATGGTTGTAGTATGTATCTCTTCACGAGATTGAAAAATGTATAAAAGTGGGATTATGAACTTATAGTAATATGTAAAAGTTTAGAGTACTAATGAAAGTAAAAGATAGTAGTTGAGCATGTATCTCCCCCAAAGAGTTTACAAAATAGTTAAACGATAGAAAATGGGGCTAAGAAACTCACCTCAGTGGTATGGTAGTCGAGATAAAGTAGTATCAAATGACGTAAGTGAACGGCTCAATCACGCGACCTAGATATATATAGCAAGTCTTAGGTAGTGATGAGGTACGTGCGAGGATATGAACGAGAACAAAAGAGAACCCGAGCTTAATCCCGACTCCTTAAGCTAACCCAAAACGACTTCTAGACGCTAGAAGGCTTATAACTTGGACCAACTTTTCTTTCCTTTTTCTGTTGTGGCTCGACAGTAACACAAGGGACAATGATCTTTGTTTTTGTTTAGTTTTTGTTTTCTTTTTCTTTTTTCTTTTGCTACTGTCGACTATCAAGGGATGATAGAGAGAGTTTTGTTGTTCAGTTTTTGTGTTGAGTGAAAGGTGAGGGTATTGCTTTATTATAGAAAGTGTTAGTGTGTTAGGGGTTGACCTTGTCTAGCTCGTCCTTGTCTGTCAATGTGCATGGGAAAAACAAGAGTGAAGATTTACAAACTTTCATGCTAGTTGACTTAAGAGGTCATTAAGTTTATTCAATTGTTAAAGGATTTAGGAGGGAACAGAGTGTACTCTTGATGTGATTAGGATCAAGGGTTTTGGATTTTTTTTGTTTATGAATCGTAATATGTATATGTTTTTGCGTTTTAAATGTGTCGTTCCATGGTGTAGGTTTGTGTTCGTGTTGTACCAGACTACAACAAAAGAAAACAATATAATTGGTTGGGTTGGGTCGAGTGTATCTTAGGCCCAATGCAAAGGAATGGGGTGGGTTTGATTTGTGTTTGGGACGAGCCAAATGTTACACCCCGTGAACGCTTTGACCAAAAAATTTGACTTTTACGCGGAAACGACCCAACTTTGACCTTCATTCCAAAACTCTTTTGACCATTAACAAAATCCTTAAACATATAGACCTTGAACTCATTTTTAAATGAGACTACACTCAAATACTTTTAAAATGACGGGTGGCACCCTAAAGTACACTGTAACCTGTACTGTGCACTAAAGACCCTTAAAGTGCACTATAACACCTCCGGTGCACTATGGACCCCTAAAGTGCACTATGACACCTCCGGTGCACTATGGACCCCTAAAGTGCACTATGACACCTCCGGTGCACTATGGACCCCTAAAGTGCACTATAACACCTCTGGTGCACTACGGACCCCTAAAGTGCACTATGGACCCCTAAAGTGCAATATTTTCTAAAAATGACCCGTACGTCTTTAAACACAAAAAGTCGACACTTTAGACCTATATTTAAACATACTTAATACACATTGAACCAAAATATACCATATACATTGTTTCCCAAAATTCTTAACCCATTTGTCCCAAAAAGGGTTAAAATGGACCTTGTACCAAACACCCCTTTTTCTGCATAACCCTTTTGTGCACTTTTGACCCATTTTTTGAAAAATAGCTTCTATAACATGACATAACACCAAAACTTCCAGAAATCATTAGGATGTTATAAACATCAAATATGTGTATAAACTTCGTCATAACGACCCACGGAAACATGCTTTACAAAGTAACGGGTATTATGCCAAAATACCCTTTTTGACCCATTTACACTACAAACCATCTTTACCAATTCATTTACCCACCAAACTTTCCAATATCATTACTTTAACATATTAAATATGTTCCATAAACACTTGACCCGTTTACAACCCAAAATTGGTATATTTATTCTTAAGCCAAACGCCCCTCTAACTTTACCCTTAAACACATAAAACATACTTTAACACAACGGTTGACCACCAAATCGTTAGGACAACCTTTAAATACATTTTGCCACTTGGTACACTTTACCAAACATTACTTGACTCACGGGGGTACAAACTTTACACTTGAGCTCGGTGTCTACCTAAGCTCTACTTACTTACCAACCTTCTAATATCACATAACCAAATCTTTATCCTTAGTCCAAGCCTTCCATGATAGCATAAAAACCTACAAAATGGTTAGACAACTAAACCATAAGCTTTCGCTTAGTAAGTAAAACGATCATAACATACCATTATACTTCAATCAACACATAAGCATCATATACAATAAACACTTACATACGAGCTTACTACTCCACCTCTCATCTAACACATAACATCAACTTATTCCATAACATCAACTCATCACATAGGCCATATTCATCACATCACTTGAGCATATATCAAATCCATAATACTTGACATAAAACATACATAACACACATATGTTAGAAATCCATATAACATATGTCATCATCATTTTACTTACCTTAGCTCCAAGCTAGGCACATCAAGGCCTCATCATCAACCTTATCATCATCATCATTATCATCATCATAAACACCCTAAATCATAACATCATACAAATACTTAACACATAACATAATAATCATAACAATGGTTTATACAACCATCAACTTACTTCTTTCATCTCTAATCATCATATAATCATATATTGATTACATGATAAGCAATCCCATCACTTACTAACTTAAACCCATCATCAACACATCATATAATCATAACTACCTCTTAATTATACTAAAATCACCATTTACCCATCTTTCCCAAGTTAGGGTTCATAAACCCTAACCTTCCAATCATCAATTAACTTACGATAAGTAATAACTTACATGAAAGGATGATTGGTACTAGCTTAATTCTTGATTTGGAGTACTAATCTTTCACCAATTTGATCATCAAGAAAACATGGTTTTCCCTCCTTCTTGGCTATGTTGACATATACACAATCACACCAGACAAAATGAATTGCCTGGAATATCTAAGATATTTCTAGACTAGTTAGTTGGAATTTTTGCCAAATGACACAAATGGTCCTTCAAAATAGTGCGGAAATTCAGGCCCATAAGAGGATTTAAGTGGTCCCAAACGATTATCAGAGTCATCTATGACCATGCCATGCCGTTTGCCAAGCACCTCCAAAAGTAAGCTATTACCTTAGGAACCTGAAAATACATGCTAAAAAGTGTCAACCGAAGGTTGGTGAGTTCATAGTGTTTATAAGTAAAACAGTTGTTTTCAATAGTCAAAAGTTGAATGAATCCATAGTGTTTGTATAAAAATTAGTTGAACACAAGTTTCAAGGTTGGGCCACGTTGTTGCACCCATAACAGAAACAGTGGGCCATGTTCTTAGCACCCATAACAGAAACAATGGGCCATATTGTTAGCACCCGTAATAGAAACAGTGGGCCACGTTGTTAGCACCCATAACAAAAATAGTGGGCCATGTTGTTAGCACCCATAACAGAAACAGTGGGCCATGTTGTTAGCACCCATAACAGAAACAGTGGATACTTGTATTCATGGTTGTAGTATGTATCTCTTCACGAGATTGAAAAATGTATTAAAGTGGGATTATGAACTTATAGTAATATGTAAAAGTTTAGAGTACTAATGAAAGTAAAAGATAGTAGTTGAGCATGTATCTCCCCCAAAGAGTTTACAAAATAGTTAAACGATAGAAAATGGGGCTATGAAACTCACCTCAGTGGTATGGTAGTCGAGATAAAGTAGTATCAAATGACGTAAGTGAACGGCTCAATCACGCGACCTAGATATATATAGCAAGTCTTAGGTGGTGATGAGGTACGTGCAAGGATATGAACGAGAACAAAAGAGAACCCGAGCTTAATCCCGACACCTTAAGCTAACCCAAAACGACTTCTAGACGCTAGAAGGCTTATAACTTGGACCAACTTTTCTTTCCATTTTCTGTTGTGGCTCGACAGTAACACAAGGGACAATGATCTTTGTTTGTGTTTAGTTTTTGTTTTCTTTTTCTTTTTTCTTTTGCTACTGTCGACTATCAAGGGATGATAGAGAGAGTTTTGTTGCTCAATTTTTGTGTTGAGTGAAAGGTGAGGGTATTGCTTTATTATAGAAAGTGTTAGTGTGTTAGGGGTTGACCTTGTCTAGCTCGTCCTTGTCTGTCAATGTGCATGGGAAAAACAAGAGTGAAGATTTACAAACTTTCATGCTAGTTGACTTAAGAGGTCATTAAGTTTATTCAATGGTTAAAGGATTTAGGAGGGAACAGAGTGTACTATTGATGTGATTAAGATCAAGGGTTTTGGATTTTTTTTTTATGAATTGTAATATGTATATGTTTTTGCGTTTTAAATGTGTCGTTCCATGGTGTAGGTTTGTGTTCGTGTTGTACCAGGCCACAACAAAAGAAAATAATATAATTGGTTGGGTTGGGCCGAGTGTATCTTAGGCCCAATGCAAAGGAATAGGGTGGGTTTGATTTGTGTTAGGGACGGGCCAAATGTTACACCCCGTGAACGCTTTGACCAAAAAATTTGACTTTTACGCGGAAACGACCCAACTTTGACCTTCATTCCAAGACTCTTTTGACCATTAACAAAATCTTTAGACATATAGACCTCGAACTCATTTTTAAATGAGACTATATTAAAATACTTTTAAAATGACGGGTGGCACCCTAAAGTGCACTGTAACCTGTACTGTGCACTAAGGACCCCTAAACTGCACTATAACACCTCCGGTGCACTATGGACCCCTAAAGTGCACTATGACACCTCTGGTGCACTATGGACCCCTAAAGTGCACTATTACTCCTCCGGTGCACTATGGACCCCTAAAGTGCACTATAACACCTCCGGTGCACTATGGACCCCTAAAGTGCACTATAACACCTCCGGTGCACTATGGACCCCTAAAGTGCACTATTTTCTAAAAATGACCCGTACGCCTTTAAACACAAAAAGTCGACACTTTAGACCTATATTTAAACACATTTAATACACATTGAACCGAAATATACCATATACATTGTTTCCCAAAATTCTTAACCCATTTGACCCAAAAAGGGTTAAAATGGACCTTGTACCAAACAACCCTTTTTTCTGCATAACCCTTTTGTGCACTTTTGACCCATTTTTTGGAAAATAGCTTCTATAACATGACATAACACCAAAACTTCCAAAAATCATTAGGATGTTGTAAACATAAAATATATGTATAAACTTGGTCATAACGACCCGTGGAAACATGCTTTACAAAGTAACGGGTATTATGCCAAAATACCCGTTTTGACCCATTTACACTACAAACCATCTTTACCAATTCATTTACCCACCAAACTTGGCTAATATCATTACTTTAACATATTAAACATGTTTCTTAAACACTTGACCCATTTACAACCCAAAATGGGTATATTTACTCTTAAGCCAACACTACGCCAGAATGTGGATTTAGTCACACATGCTGTTTTTCAAACAGCCACACAGTCGCTTTTTTATGTGACTAAATGTACCAGAATAAATAAATAGCCACACTTGATCCGACTTGTGTGACCATTTCGGAATTACATCTGAGGCTACAGCCACACATTCGAATATTTGCGTGACTATACGTATCTGGTAAAAAAAAATTGATTTTTTAGTCACTTATAATTTGGGACGTGTGACGGATACAAATACGGTTGAAACATTAGTCACACTCTATATATATATATGTGACAAATATATGTCACGCAATTAAAAAGTGTGACCAAAATCCATATATGGTCACACGAAGTAATTGTGTATGTGGCTAAATCATATACTCAAGTTTGTCACACATTATTTAAGCGTGACTGCTAATTTTTGTTGAAGATTTAGCCACATATGAATTTGAAATGTGTGACAACTGAAAAGTAAGTTTGAAGCATAGTCACGATATGCATTTAAAAGTGACAAGTATATGTCACACACTTGAACAGTGTGACCAAATGTCATATATCGTCACACTAAACCATAGGTATACATGATTAAGTGTGACCATAATTCGATACAAATGGTCACGTAAGTTAATATGTGTGTCTAAAGTTAAGTGTGTATTTGCCTGCCTATTCCTAATGTGTATGGTCACACTTAATTGTAGCACAATCATGTGACTATAGGCTATACAATAGTTACACC
This sequence comes from Artemisia tridentata subsp. tridentata, assembly GCA_021014915.2. Lineage (NCBI taxonomy): Eukaryota > Viridiplantae > Streptophyta > Magnoliopsida > Asterales > Asteraceae > Artemisia > Artemisia tridentata. The sequence goes on along the minus strand of CP139501.1, from coordinate 168,870,985 downwards.
ATACCACAAATGTGCATCTAAATTATGTTTATGGCCACATTATAAGGGTATTATATGTGACCAATACATTGAAAATAGTCACACTGTGAAATATTCATGTGACTAATATGTATAGCAAAATGTGAACTCAGTTATCATTAACCTTGATATTAGTCACATTGAGTGTTTGTGTGACTAAAATCAAGATGTTACATATGGTCACATGAAGTATTTATTTAGGTGTCTAAATCATAGAGTCATATTTTGAGTTCAGACTGTTAGTCATGACTCTTCATTTAATTTGCCCCATTACAATGCTGAGATTTTATAGTCTATCTAGTTTAATGCAGTAGTATGTAAGTATGTTACTTGCCCCTAGGAACTAGATTACTTGACTTTCTAAAGTCAATTTTCAACTTTATAATGAAGTAACATGTTACTAAAGTGCCTGCAAGTGCATATACATGATAAATGGAAACTGCAAATACAATAAAGCTTGACTGCAAGTGGACATATAACAATGAAAACCGCAAAAATTTTCATTGCCATTGAAAAGCTTGAATTTTTTGAGTCAAAATCCATTACAACAGGGTAAATTACAGGAACAACTATTTAATACTAAAACAGCTATTCATCTAACATTACTAACTTTACAATACCAGCAGTAACCTTGCACTTAGCCTTGAGCAGCAGTCTTAACTTCAACCAGCAGGGTTAACTATTACACTAGCAGTCTCAATGCAGCATGACATGCTTTACTTGGATTTTCGTATAACAATACCTTTAATTTCGGTTCGATAGTAGTCACTTCGTGATTCCTTGCCCAAGTCTTCTTTATATACACGTGGCAATATTTTTTCATTTTGCTCGTGAATGACTGTACTAAACTCCTCATCGACTTCGTCATATGTATCTTTGTAATTCTTGGTAGGTGTTTTAAAGACAATGGACAAATTTTTCTGTGCCTGGTCTTTCACATAAAACACTTGTGTTGCTTGTGACGCTAATATGAACGGATCATCCTTGTGGCCGAAAGTATTCAGGTCTACCAACGTATAACCAAGAGTATCATGTTTGACCCCATGAGTTTTGCGATTAACCCAATCACATTTGAAAAGAGGAATTTGCCTGAAACGGTAATCTAGTACCCATATCTCTTGTAAAACCCCATAATAAGATGTTTTTCTTATGGTTGCAACTTCTTTTTTGGATATGTGCACATCTACTGACTCAACACTAACCCCATTGTTCTGGTAAACTATGCCATCATTACTTTTCGTACGAAATGTATACCCATTGATGTTATACGCCTCGTATTTCACTACGCTGGCGCGTGGTCCAAATGATATCCACCTCACAGTTTCTGATACACTATCATTGGATATCGCTATCTCTCTCTCAACCTGAATTTCATTACAAGTATATACTACCTTTAAATTGCAGGAACAACAAACAAACAATTAAAGAATAGGAGTGTTTGGGATAATGAAATGGTGTGCTGGTCGACCTCTATCTAATGTCATATACAGGAGGGACAATTATGATGATAGCAACAAACAAACAATTATAAACAACATACAAGTAATTACCTCTTCGAGTAACCACTTAGCAAAAGATTTACTGTGCTCATTCTCCAGCAATGCCATTTTTTTACTGATGCGCGTGATGTGTCGTTGCGGTTTAGCAGTTTAATGCCTACTCAAGTTTTAAATTTATATTTAGCCGACTTATCAATAACACACACACTTAACGAGCAGTGTACCCGGTCAGTATGAATATAATGGTAAGTAGAGTGTCGATCACTAAGAGTGGAACGTATTATCTAGTTATTCTAATCAGTATTTTAATATATTAAGTTAGCTATACAACCTATTCTAACGCAAGGGGGTTCAGCCTGAGAGACTGGCACGATTTGGTTGCAATTAAATAATAAACTAAACCAATAGGCACGAATCAGCAAGTAGCACACATGTACACAGATAAATACTCGAGACAATAAGTGGGCTGTCCTTATGATAAGTAGTTTGTCACTTGTTTTATTGCTAGTGTTATATGAAGTGTATAGTTCGATGCAACGCACCGAGATTAAGTCTTTTCTCGTTGGTTCTAATCTTATCGGCGAGTAAACCCTTAATGATTACTTATGACTATCCCGTTTATCTTTCTCCTACTTTTCTACAGACCATAGAATACATAGGCATCTAATAAACAGGCGAGGGCAGAGGCATGGCGACCCGATCAACGCTCAGCTAGACACAGAGGTTAACAATGCACTAATAAAAGTCACCAATGACATCAACATATAAACTTTAATTGATGAGAAAGCAGTTTTAAGGGAGTGCAACCTTTCCGTTGTCACGTTACACAAGCCACCAATCTTGATGAATTAAAGTTTACTAACACAATAAAACAAAACTACTTAATGAATTAAACACATGCAGCACCTTCTTACAGCTCTTGTATCTTTGATTTGGGTGTGTCTTGTGCTGCTGCCTTGACTGAATTCGTCCTAGGTTTCTGGTCTTCGGTCTTCGGAATTAATATATATATGGCTCCTTGAATTCGTCTGGTCTTGGGGTATTTATAGTTTCTGTCTGAGGGTGAGATGCGGCGTATCTAGTAAGTAGATGCGGCGCATGTACTTAACTTCGCGTGGGGTCCAAGATTATAATATTCAGGAATATTCGATCACCGCCAGAAGATGCGGCGTATCTTTATCTTTGTATGCAGCGCATGTCCTCTTGTATCTTGGATCGTATCTGGTGAAATATTGATAGTGATGCGGCGCATGTAATGAGTGAGATGCGGCGCATCTGGAGCAGAACAAGTTGGTTATTCTTCGTTGACCAAAGTTTTATATGCGGCGCATGGGATAAATCCATGCGGCGCATTCTTCAAAGTCAGGCAGTGGTCTTCATTCTCTTCATTCCAACAACCAATTCCAATCTTGATCATTTTACTCCGTTTTTAGTCCATAATCGCTAAGTTTCACCAAATACTTGTTTTTACCTGAGAATTACAAAAGTAAACGATTAAGTATCAATCCTCATACATAATATAATAAAACAAGTCAAATTAATAGGATAAATGATAGTAATAAAATGTACTTATTTGAGTTCATCATTTACCCGGGTTTTTTCCTTTCAAAACTTCCTTGTGTCGCCTGAAACAAATAAATGTCTTTGATTATTATATTTGATAGAACATTTTAAGCAACGAAATCGACATGTGTTAGTAATACTTACTCGATATACGGTTGAATTTCATCTGTATTTTGTATTACATACAAATGTGCTTTTTGAAAGGATTCTCCGGAAACTTCACTTGGTTTGCCGGCCGACAATGGCTTTCCGTCCTCATCTTCATTGGTTACATGTTTATCAGCTGGGATACCAATAGTTTTCATGGTTTTATGATATTCGCTAAAAAACTCTATTGTTTCTTCCGCGATAGTCTCCTCGGCAATGCATCCCTCTGGTCTATTTCTGTTTCGCACATGTCCTTTAATAACCTTCATACATCTTTCGAAGGGATACATCCACCGAAAGCATATGGGACCACATAATTTTACCTCCCTAGTTAGGTGCACAGTCAAGTGTATCATAATATCAAAAAATGACGGAGGAAAGAACTTCTCGAGTAGGCACAGTGTAACAACAAGTTCTTCTTGCATCTTATCTAGTTCTTGCAAGCTGATTTCTTTCCTACATATAGATTTAAAGAAAAAGCAAAACCTGATAATAGCATATCGTGTGGGCGGGTGCATGACTGAACGTATAGCAATGGGTAAAAACTCTTGCATTAGCATGTGATAGTCATGTGATTTAAGGCCAATGAGCTTCCTATCATTTAGGCAGACCAAACTAGAGAAATTTGAACAATAGCCTTGTGGTACCCAGATGTTGCTTAACGTTTCACAAAAGATGTCTTTTTCAGCAATCGTTAATGCGTAACCTGCTGGAGGTAGTGTTGTTTTGTCTGCTTCTTGCCTAGCAAACAACTCTTCTTTTATCCCCAACTCTTCCAGATCCAGTCGAGCATTCATTCCATCTTTTGTCTTTCCAGGAACATTCAACAAAGTTTCGAGTAGACTCTCACTAACATTCTTTTCTACATGCATGAAGTCAATACAATGCTGAACAGAATGATGCCTCCAATACCTTAGCTTTCGATACCAAATGTTGAATTTCTTCCAATATGCTTCATTTGCTTGGCTTGAACAACCCTCTTCTTCTGTTGTTTTCCTTTTCTTCTTTTTAATCTTCCCACCTCTGCCTCTGGTATCTTGATCTTGGTTTTTCGAGGTTTTTCCTTTTCCCCACTTATTTTCAATATGTTGTACCTCGTTGTATATTTGTTCCCCGGTCAATGGATTTAGAGCATGACGTGGTTCTTCTTGTCCATTAAACGCCTTCCTTTGCATTCTGAACGGATGGTTGTATGGTAGATATCGTCTGTGTCCAGCATAACTTTGCTTGGATGAGGCGGAAAGTCTAACACAGTGTGTATCATTCCCACATACTACACAACCTTTGAATCCACTGTATGGGCAGCCACATAATGTACCAAGTGCAGGGTAATCATTTATCGTCCATAACACAACGGCACGCAGATTAAAGTTTTCTTTTTTAGAAGCATCATATGTATCAACCCCTTCCTCGAATAAGGTATGCAGATCATCAACCAACGGTTCTAAAAATACATCGATATCATTTCCCGGGTATCCCGATATCAATACCGAAAGCATGATAAACTTTCTTTTCATACACAACCATGGAGGAAGGTTGTATATGACAGATAAAACTGGCCATACACTGTGATGCCTATTTCCTGAGTTGACGTCAACCCCATCAGCCGATATTCCTAGCCGTAGATTTCTCGGATCTTCAGCAATTTCGGGGAATTTTTCATCTATGGTACGCCATGCCTGTGAATCTGCGGGGTGACGTAAAACACCATCTGTTATCCTCCTTGTTGCGTGCCATGTTAGATCTTCTGAAATACTTTCTAACTTAAAGAGGCGTTGCAGTCTTGGTATAATTGGAAAGTACCACATTACCTTTGCCGGAATGTTTTCGTACACTTTATGTGTCTTACTATCCACCTTCCATCTTGATGTCCCACAAGTTGGACAAACAGTCAACTCCTTGTTAACCTTCCAGTAAAGAATGCAGTTGTTGCTACATACATGTATCTTTTTGTATCCTGATCCCATCATTCTCACTAGTTTTTTTGCCTCATAAGTTTTTTCAACCATTTCGTTACCAGCAGGTAGCATCTTTTTCAACAATCCTAGTAATTCAGTAAAGAACTTATCAGAAGCTCCATACTTACCCTTCAAGTTGAGTAGTTTAACTATTGCGGACAACTTTGTGAAGTCAGGACATCCTTCGTAAAGTGGCTTCTCCGCGTCTAATAATAGTTGTTGAAACTTGGCAAGGTTATCCTCATCAAAACATTCTTTTGCAGCATTAACCATGTTCACTGTTGCTGGGCCATCTGTTGGAATTTCTGGAACAAAATCCATGTCGAAATCCGTGTCGTCAACAAACTCCTCTGTTGTAGCATTAACAGGTATTTGGGCAGTTGTTGCTTGCTCATCATTTTCTCCATGTTTATCCCATTTTGTGTAGCTTTGATTAATCTCGTGGCAGAATAAATGGAACTGCACATCCTCCACTTTATGCTCTATGCGGTTTAAACATGAGATACACGGACATGGCATCTTAAGATGTTGTTTATTACCTCGTGGGTCAATGTTCATCATCTTCTGCAAGTTGTGTTCTGCATACTTAATAAACGTGTGTACTCCAGCAATATATTGTTTCTTGGTCCTACTAGTTTTCATCCAAGACTTGTCCATGCTATTGTTGAGGTCAAATGGTAACGTATGTATCCTACAAGTCACAAATTAAACCAATATAAGCATCAAATCATTTGTGCATAAGTAAACCAAGTATTTACCACTACTAGTACAAAAGGTACTGCTGCTAGTGAAATTTAGTACTGCTAGTATAAAGTTAGTACTGCTAGTACCAGTCACAAATTAAACCAATATAAAATTGTAAATGTTTGATACGTTTGGGCCTAACTCTAATGTGGGATAAAATGTTTATTTTGAAAATATTACAACCATACATTAGTAAAATCTAGTATTAATGGTTTTTGTTGCAAAGTGAAAATTAAAATAATACTCTGTTAGTATAGTATTAATGGTTTTTATTGCAACTTGCAAGTAATTATGGGGAAGGCTATTTCATCATTACACACTATTCACATTGCTAGACTCGATACATCTTCCTTCCTCTAGGTGTTTCTTGATTGTTGTTGTATATAAAGCAACATACCTCTCATAATTTTCATCTCTTCTTAACAAACCAAAATAAAATTTAAAAATTACAAAAAATCTCAAAGTTTTTTGTTATCAAAATCATATATGGAAACTAAACTAGTGATTTGTTCTGAATTGGAAACAGTTGCAAACTCAAAGCTTGTGAAAGACATGATGCTAGTTTACTATGAGCGACAGGTTGAAGCTACTTCCAAGGAAGTTCATGATTTGAGGCACAAGGTTTCTGAGAAAAGAATGCTGATAAACAATAGGGATAAGATGATCAAGGAGTTAGAGCTTTTATATGGTTTTGATTCTGCTCTTGAAAGCATTGCTGATTTAAGGAGGATGCAAGAGGAGGAAATGATGGCATCTGATAGGTTGCTTGTTGATATTGCCCAAAAGCATAAGCGTCTAGGTGATTTGTGCAACTTTATCACGAAGCTTGGATCAATGAACTACTGATGTGGTTGATATGTTAGTTGACTATGTTTATGTCTTTTGTGTTTTGTGGTGTCATGGTTGATGTTGTTGGTAGTTTTTCTGATGTTGTTGTGTTTCGTGGTGTCATCGAATGGTAATGATAGATGTATGATATGATGTTAAATATTAATGCAGCTATGTTAATGTCAATATTATTTTCTAACAGCCTTTTGATTTGTAAAGTTACAATGTCAAGTGTTTAGTACTGCTTAGTTCCAAAAATGCATATACTTAAGAAAGTCAAACTTTGTTTATTACACCTAAATGCAGTAAGTTACCTACACATACCAACCAAGCCTTTAATGGCATTTACTTATACATTGAACTATGTGATCCTCTTTACTTTAAATGGCCATTACATAAACACAACATTACACACAACATTACACCATCAAAAACCTGTCAAACACTAAACCTCATCCACAATGACTTCCAAGCCAAATGTTATTGAAATATCCTCTGATTCATCAGGACTAATGTCTCCTAAACCTAATTGGAATTTCCCCTACCCTCCTACAGGTAGCTTTCATAAGAGAATACCACCTAAGGGAAAGGTTGTTGACTCAAGCTCTGACGATTTTAGCTCCTTTAACAGTAGCTTTTTTAATGATAGCTTGGTTTCTAGCTATCATTCAACATCTGAAGATGAAGTTGTCTCAAAAAAAAGCCACAATGTCCAAAAACCCTCCTCTAGTTCACACTCTGTCAATCCCAGGAAAAAGGGAACAAGTTCTAGGCCTACCAAATCAGGCAACTAGGGAAGAAATCCAAGCAAAGAAGAGAAAGGGAAAAGGCCCAATTGAACTCACTAAGGGTAAAGGGAAAAGGACAATTAGCTGAGCTTTACTAGTCTTGATGTTATGATGCTACTGTAATAAGTACTATGTTTTCTCCTTGTATGTAATCAACTATGCAATCAACAATGCATCTATGTATGCAGAATTTTGTTATGTAATAACAGTTGGTTTTTCAAGTTGAAGATGCTATTTTTCATTCATGTTAAACCCAAAATACAACTTTAAAAAACTATATATCCTACAAGTCACAAATTAAACCAATATAAGCATCAAATCATTTGTGTATAATTACAATGGATAGTGGGTAATGTAGTGGGCAGAATTTGCTATCTTTATAATTGTAAAAAACAATTTCGAGAATAATATAATTTCACCATTGCATAAAAAAAATGATTTCCTAATTAAAAAAATTACCTAATTTAGATCTAAATGAACCTCCCTCCGTTGTTGATGGCCGGACCGGCGAGTGGTGGATGGTGAGTGGTGGCTGTGATTGGTTACTGGTGAACGGTGGATGGTGACTGGTGGCTGTGATTGGTGAGAAATGTGCGAAATATGAAATTTGCTGAAAAATATATGGGGGGCTTTAATTTTCAAATTTGCTGAAAAAAATATATATGGGTGGGTTTTTTAAAAAAAATATGGGGGGCTTTAATTTTGAAATTTGCTGAAAAAAATGGGGGCTTTTTAAAAATTTTGGGGAGGGAAATACCAAAAAGGAAGCCACAGGTATCGAACCTGTGACCTCCCCTTCACAACACCAACAACTCAACCATCTCCGCCCTTGGGTCTTTTTCGATTATACCTTCTTTTGTATTCCTCTTATAGACTATCTGTTTTATTAAAGAAAATTGTTACAAAATCCAAATATCTTCTATACAAAGTTAAACCTGTTAGTACAACGTTAAACCTAGCAACACTAATAGAGACACAAGCAGTAATAACATTATTTCCTTTTTGCTTGTCTGAAGATCTTTCTCAGTAACTCTCTTGCCATTACTGAGTCTTCATCAGTAATTATCAGCTTAGCATCTAACATAACAAACAAGCTAGCTGCCCTTAATGGATAATCGTTTTCTATCAGCATGTAGACATCCACTCCATTCTTTGTAGATACATGGTGAACACCACATGTATCATACAGTCTCTATTTTGTACTCAAATCATGAGCTCGAAAATTCCATAAGATATCTTTTGGATCAGGTTCATACAACCTCTTCAATTCCACCCATAGCTCCTTCTCTTTGTCTTGTATACGATATGTAGATCTGAACATTTCTTTAACCAGACTCCATAGATTGTCCAAGTCTTCTCTATAAAAAATCTTCAGCATATCTTCAAAATACTTATAAATTTCTGAGTGTCCTCCTAGCCTGATTATCTTCCAAGCTTTCCCAAATGTATCTTTGTGTATCTCCAAATCAATAATTGGACGTTTAGCTTGAATAGGATGATGAACATCCAATGCTTCTGGGATTATAACAATCATATGCTGCTTGAGTCTTTCGTCAGTTAATTCCTCTGCTGTTTCTTCTTCATCTGCTGTAGGTACTTCTTCACCAATCTTCTGTTTCTTTGAAGATTCAGACTCCAATATTATACCATATCTTCTTGTAGTTCTACATGGTTTTTCTGTTCCCATGGGAGTAAATGTGTTCACTCTTGTGTAAACCCTTTCAAACTCACTCTTGATCTCCTCAAAACTTCTACCTTGGAACTGCTCCTTTTGTATCCAGCCATGTTCACATGAAACACACATGGTGTGTCTTTGCTGAGCTTTACTAGGTGGTTTACTCCTCTTTTCTTTGGCTTTTTGTTCTGCAGCAGACTTTCTTCTGGAATTTATTAGTTCAACAAGTTGTCTTGACTTCTCATCAATGGACAACACTTCATCTCCTCTGACTTTACCTAACTTTTCCTTTAAAACTTCATCAGCATCAATCATATACTGAACTTCTTGAGCGTGATCAAACATTGCTACAGTTGCTTGATTTGCAAGTCTTGTTTGATCTAGGAAATATACAATATCAACAATTTTTGATGTTTCATCTTCCTGTGCTTTATTAGCTACCTCTGCATCAAAACTAATCTGAGCAAGAACACTCTTCTTGTCCTTCTTTGGTGGCTCTTCTTCAATCATAATGCCCTTTTGCTTTATCTGCCCTTTGCCTTCTATCATACACATCCATATCTTGTTGATGAGAAGTACCAATATTTTCAGCATCCAAATCTTCTTCACCCATATCTTGCCTCCCCTGAAACTCAACATTCTGTTCAACCAAAGAAATATTGGGGTCTTGATCAATATCAGCTGTCTTCCTCCCCTGTTTGGAAGAAACATCCATGTCATCATCATCTGAGCTTGTAGACACCACAATATTTGCCTTTCTCTTTGCTTTAAGTGACTTGACTTTAGACTACAATTTCTTCACTTTTTCAATGACCTTCTTGTAAGCAGTACTATACAACTGCTTTGTCTCCTTGAGTGCTTGCTTTGTCTCCTTGAGTTCTTGCTTTGTCTCCTTGAGTTCTTGCTTTTTCTCCTAGAGTTCTTTCTCTAACCCAGTCACCCTTTGAGTCAATTTGGTACAAATATCCATCAATTCCATTAGTGACACTCTGCCCTCATCACTTCCAGGTGTGTTACCTCCCGATCGAGGTGAATCATGGGGCATTTCCCCCATATTTGGTTGTGAGGCTGATTGAGAACCAGATGAACCTGTGGGTGTGTGATGGGACTCAACTGGGCTTGTTGATCCTTCACCCTGAATGTTTTGATTTTGAACCAACATTGTTTCAAAAAGTGGAACTGCTATCCCATTAAACCCCCTAGAAGCCATGCTCATGTTACTGAACAGTTTTGAGTAAGGCAAGGAGTTGGATAAACAATTTTATGAGATAGAAGCAAACTTTTCCGTATATTCAAAACCGTATGTATAAACCTTGGATACATTAAAAACTTGTATTTGTTATCCACATTTTTCACCATACCATCAAAAATTAATTTTGAAAAGTTAAAAGTCCTGTTTGTTGCTAAACAAATGAGAGCAGTTGCAATATTGCTACTAAATTGCTCCCATGCGGTTTTCTTTGGACTTAAACAATGAAGGATGGTATGTATGAAGAATCTCCATTGTGGGGCAAAACATCCTTTTTGAAAAGTCAGAATTTGAGAAGATGTGTCATACCCCATTCTGGAAAGGTGATGAAAAATTTCAGTATTAGGCAAAGAACTAATACCATTTTCATATGCTAAATGGAGATGCCTCCTAACAGATGCCTCAGTAATAGTTATTATTCTGCCATCAACTGTTGCAATTAACTCTTTGTCTCCATTCTCAAATGTATTGGTAGTAACAGACCGCCAAAACTGTTTGATTTGAGAGACATAGATAGTAGGATCGACTGTAAGAGCATACCTGATGTGGGTAGTGTTTAGAAAATCTATTATCTGGTGGAAGCGTTGACTCCCTTCTGGTTTTTCCAAGAATGCAACCTGGTTATGCGTATCACAAAACTCTAAATTTGCCATGAAAATTGAGTAAATGCTTGATTAGAGTGTTGGGTTATGATTGGACCGACTTCAATTAATTGTTTCTCAAGTTTGAAGAAATGGTATAAATTGTATAAAGAAAGAGAGTTATCCAATTTGTGAAACCCTACACTCTGTTCTAGAGTTTTTTTTTAAGAGGTAAGTAAAGTAAAGTAATGTAAAGAAATAGGGAAGAGTGGAAGTAAAGTTTATAGATTTTTGCATGTTCTTTAGTTTATACTAGTAAAGTAAAGTAAATGAAAGTAGGTGGTCCCACTTTATACTTTTTATATTTGTGGAATTGCTATTATAACCTTGCTCCATAATAAATACACACTAAAGACAAAGGTTCTTTTTGACATTAACTCATTTGATTTTTGTCTTTATTCACTTTACTTAACTTTCATCCTATATATGGGATGAAAGTTGGGACAAAGAAAACCATTTACTTTCATCCCTCTCCACTTTCTTTCCTTCCTTCAAAAAAAAACTCAAGAACACACATAATTTTAGTTTCACTCCATTTCATTCCCTTTCATCTAAAAAAAAAACTTGAGAACATAGTGTAAATAAAGCGAAGTAATTGACAATAGTTACCCCACCCCAACGGTTAGAAATAAACCACAGTTAAAACCCAGAAACGGCTACCCAGCAGTACAACGTTTTACGCTAGCAGAACAAAAGTTTGCCTAGCAGTAATAACTTTGTGCATCCACTCCATTCTCAGACAATTAATTAAACATCAAATATTTCATTGATATTTTTTTAAGGCTACAACCATATATAGTATATACATCTAATTATCCAACCTAAATACTAAACATACTAAAAACAAAAAAAAAAAAAAAAAAAAAAAAAAAAAAAAAAAAAAAAAAAAAACCATCATCCTAAACTGCTTCACTCCATTTCACCCCAACTTGTTAGAACCAGAGCTCTCTTCCCTGCTTCCCATCAATTTCTGGCTTTCCTTGAGTCATTTAAACACAATTTCAAGATCGCTAACCCTCTTTTCTAGATTATAAGGGTCCTGAAACCCATCTTGTTGCTCCCCCTGGTTTTGCAGCACAAACCCATTTTGCTGCTCCACCACAATTTGCTGCTGATCCTCTTTATTTTGCTGCACCACCTCCTCCTCTTCACCTTCCTCCTCTCTCTTCTTCCCTCCTCCTCCCCGTAGTCATGCAATCCCCAAACCTCATCCCAGTAAAAGTCTTGCGCATGCAGCCAGTTCAAAATTTGACCCCTCATCCACGTATCTACCTTCCTATACGACCCATATTCTGCAATGGGTTCATACCCGAAAGCATTAAACACTACGTCAAACAGCAAATTATTGTTTAACACCCACTCGTACTCTTCAGCATCATTTTGAAAGTTAACATTATTTGCTGCCATTGTTGAAGTTTTATTTGAATTGAAAGGGATATATGTGTTTGTGTGTGTTCTTTGGTTTACAATTGATAGGTATGAATAGGCTGGAGAGGTAGATGAATGGTTCCCAAGACTTTAGGGCGGAAAAGGGATCGACGGAGCGCGCCAAAAGTAAAGTGTCAATTGAAGTTTTACGATTTCCTTTTACCAAGTATTGACTTTCCATGTACAATGAGTTAATGCAACAACTAGTTGGATATCATGCTTTGTGAATAATAAACTTTCAAACTCAATATTTCCAACTATTGATCAAGTGGTGGTTTGGTTTAATTAAGAGTGGCAAGATGTGTAGAAAAAAAAAGAATAATAGTTAAAAAAAAAAAAAAAAAAAAAAAAAAAAAAAAAAAAAAAAATCTAATGGTGTTGACGTGGCGGTGAAAACCAACTATAGCCGGTAACTAGGGATGGCAACGGTTCGGGTTCGTGGCGGGTTTTAGTGTACCCGTACCCGAACCCGTTTATAATATACCCGTACCCGCCCCATATCCCACCGGATACCCGATTAATATTATCCATCGGTTTTTCGGGTTTCCTCGCGGGTATCGAGGTTATCCGTAATTAAAAGTTAAAGAAAATGAATATCGTATCAAACGATTTAACACAACGTACTCGGCACGATATTCACCAAAAAAATCAAATGCGCAAGAGGTTTCAAAAGTTAATCATTCTCATTCCAAAAAATAATCTCGTTTTAGCCTTTTAAATGGGTTTGGTATCCTCATTCGTGTAACGGTAGAGAACAGGGACTCACGAGTACTCACTCCAAAAAAACGAATAACCGACTTAATAGTCGAGAAGAGTATTGACAATAACTCGAGTCGAGACGAGATGACGAAAACAAGTCAAAGAGATAACTAACAACAAACATATCAAATAGGATGAGTCGATTGGTAATCGTCTGTATTTTCCCATAATCCCGTTTATTAGTACAAGGTATACTCGTTTTATGATTTAAAACAAGTTTGGACTTACGACAAAATTAATCTTTGGAAATAACAAAATTTCGCCAAGACCCTTTCATTTATCAAACGTTTCCAATTCAAAAAATCTTTCGTGTGACATTTGGGATAAAAACGGAACACACGAGGGATATTGGACTATTTGAGACATGCAACCCGTACACTAACATATTTGGATTTATTGGACTATTCGTTTGGTTATTGTTTGAGTTACGGATTGGTTTAGCGTTTAGGGTTTAGAGTTTAGGGTTTAGGGTTTAGAGTTTATATAAATACTCGTTATATTATAAATTACTCGGGAAATTGATTTTCAATAAAGTCTTTTGAATTGGAAACGTTCGATAAATGAAAGGGTCTTGGCGAAATTTTGTTATTTCCAAAGATTAATTTTGTCGTAAGTCCAAACTTGTTTTAAATCATAAAACGAGTATACCTTGTACTAATAAACGGGATTATGGGAAAATACAGACGATTACCAATCGACTCATCTTATTTGATATGTTTGTAGTTAGTTATCTCTTTGACTTGTTTTCGTCATCTCGTCTCGACTCGAGTTATTGTCAATACTCTTCTCGACTATTAATTCGTTATTCTTTTTTTGGAGTGAGTACTCGTGAGTCCGTGTTCTCTACCGTTACACGAATGAGGATACCAAACCCTTTTAAAAGGCTAAAACGAGATTATTTTTTGAAATGAGAATGATTAACTTTTGAAACCTCTTGCGCATTTGATTTTTTTGGTGAATATCATGCCGAGTACGTTGCGTTGGATATGTTGCGTTAAATCGTTTGATACGATATTCATTTTCTTTAACTTTTAATTACGGATAACCTCGATACCCGCGGGGAAACCCGAAAAACCGATGGATAATATTAATCGGGTATCCGGAGGGATATGGGGCGGGTACGGGTATATTATAAACGGGTTCGGGTACGAGTACACTAAAACCCGCCACGAACCCGAACTGTTGCCATCCCTAGTTACCGGCTATAGTTGGTTTTCACCGCCACGTCAACACCATTAGATTTTTTTTTTTTTTTTTAACTATTATTCTTTTTTTTTCTACACATCTTGCCACTCTTAATTAAACCAAACCACCACTTGATCAATAGTAAAGGGGCAATTAATCCCTTTACCGATCAATTGTAAACAGACAAAAAAGTCAATAAACCCTAATCAAAACACACATTCTTCTTACTCTCACGGCGGATTCCCATGGGTAACAGTAGGATCCTGGGGTAATTAAACCAAACCACCACTTGATTAATAGTAAAGGGCCAATTAATCCCTTTACCGATCAATTGTAAACAGACACAAAAATCAATAAACCCTAATCAAAACACACATTCTTCTTATTCCCACGGCGGATTCCCATGGGTAACAGTAGGATCCTGGGCCACCTTTCATTTCATCTTTGTCTTTTAATTTAGCTAATGGTAATAGTTTGAAAAACAGACGTGGCAAACAAAAACACGCAAACAATGAATCCAAATGACAACAAAGGTATGTTTTTTAATGTTTTCACATATCAGTTGATGATTCATTGTACAATAATTAGTAACAGGCTTTTGATCTATAAATGGTGATTTTGGGGTTGTTGTTACCGATTCTAATGTAAAGTTGTGTGAATTTATTGTTGAATGTAAAGCTGTGTGAAGTTTTAATTTATTCAAGTTTAATGCTTTAACAGGTTCAAAGGCAAAAATCCCTAGGTCCAAATTCAAAATCATTTCCAACAAGGTATACTAAAGTTGTTATGTGTTTGTGGCTAAAGTTGTATACCTTAATTATACCATTAATTAATTTTTTTGAAACAAATGGTATGTTGAACTATTAGGAGGTATGGGAAAACACAGATTGGAAGAGAAAGAGCCCTTTCTATTTCTCTAGCGATGAAGAATCTGGTGATGCTGACACAATAGGTGTGAATTTTTGTTGAATGTAAAGTTGTGTGAATTTTTAATTTATTCAAGTTTATGCTTTAACAGGTTCAAAGGCAAAAATCCAAACAACACAACAACAACAACAAACCCAATCCCGTCGGGGCAGGGTAGTGGGGAGGTAGGCTGTAGACAGACCCTACCCCTACCCCAAGGTAAACCCGGGAGTAGAGAGGCTGCTTCCAAAGAGACCTCCGGCACTAGGTCCAAATTCAAAATCAGTTCCAACAAGGTATACTAAAGTTGTTATGTGTTTGTGGCTAAAGTTGTATACCTTAATTATACCATTAATTAATTTTTTTGAAACACATATGGTATGTTGAACTATTAGGAGGTATGGGAAAACACAGATTGGAAGAGACAGAGCCCTTTCTATTTCTCTAGCGATGAAGAATCTGGTGATGCTAACACAAAAGGGGTAATAATGGTCCATTTAATAAGTGTTGTTTCGCTACCTTTATCACATTCTCAAGACTTAATCCATTATATATACTCGTTCAACTTGTAGGTAAATGACAAAGATGAATCCTCTGAAGCTACTCCCAAAACTCATCCTCTCAAATACCAGTTGAAAAGGCACATAAAAATAAATTTACTCAGGATATTGTCTTGGGACTGCCGTGTAATTAAGAAGATGTACCAACCGATGGTCGTGAAGAATACTTCTCGTACATTAAATGTGTTGAGAATTATGTAAAGGTGGTGATCATCTCGACTATTATGAACTAGAGGATAATTAGTTTAATATGGTACGTAGTAGCAGTTATGAGTAAGAAGATGTACATTGTATCAACCGATGGCCGTGAAGAAGACTTCTCGTACATTAAATGTTGTGTTGAGAATTATGTAAAGGTGGTGATCATCTCGACTATTATGAACTAGAGGATAATTAGTTTAATATGGTACGTAGTAGCAGTTACGAGTAAGAAGATGTTGTATCAACCGATGGCCGTGAAGAAGACTTCTCGTACATTAAATGTGTTGAGAATTATGTAAAGGTGGTGATCATCTCGACTATTATGAACTAGAGGATAATTAGTTTAATATGGTACGTAGTAGCAGTTCTGATATTTAATTTGGATAAATGTAATTATTAATGGTGCAGTAACTGGTAACTAGTGTAGTTTAAATGTATCTATTTTATAACTGTAATGATAGTATTTTGGTTTGTTAAATGGTAGCAATTTGTGTTCTTGATGTGATGATTGCACAGTTAGATTTTGATGGTAGCAGTTTCTGTTGTTGATTTGATGATTGCACATATTTATTTAATGGTAGTACTTTGTGTTCTTCATTTCATGTTGGTTTATGATTTAATGGTAGCAGTTTGTGTTAAATGGTGTCAAGTTGTGTTCATGATCTTGGTGTAATTGTGTAAATTTGAGTTCTTGATTTGATATGCAGTTTGTGTTCATGATCTTTGTTCTAGATCTTGGTTCATGATTTGCGATTAAGATAATGATATATAACATTTGGAGCCAAAATTTTGATTTTTTCAAGTTTATGCTTTACTAAACAGGTTCAAATTTAAGGCAAATTTTTAAAATAATTCAATTGTTATTTTGAAATTAGAATTTTGATCCAAAATTTTGAAATCGCCTAATTAGAAGCGGGTACCAAGAATAAGGTACGATTCATCTTCTTCCTATACCCTCTTTTCTCTCCTAAAAAAAAAAAAAAAACTGCAAAGAAAACACAATAATCAATTCTTATATCACCATTACTCTCAAAGCCAGAATCATTTTCTTGTACCCATTGTTACTCAAGAGTCATGGGAATTCAACCCATTGTTGATAATCATCTTTTGCTTCCTGCTGATAATGAACATGATGATAACAACATAGACTATGAATCCGAAAAGTATTCTGATGAGGAAGATCTAGATGCGCCTGGAACCAACCAATCAGATCGGATACTAGCTAAGAGAGGCATGACCAGGCTATTTAAGTTTCGCATGAAATATGGCAACCCTGTGGAATAAAGCTCAAGGTAACCTTCGATGCATTGAATAGGGTATCAGGGTTACACAGAGCATTGTTTACGAGTTTTTTAGGAGATCTGGTTCGTGAGCACATACGTTTGAAGAATCTTTCCTGGAGGAATGTGAATAAAGAAGAAAGAGATAAACTATGGACTGACATCACTGTACATATATACTACTGTATTTTTTAACCCAGTACTACATAATTTTATCTATGCAGTTACATTATGTGCAACTAATTAACAACATTGTGTTAATCTTTGCAGCGATATTTTGATGTTGACATGACATTCAGAAAATTGGTAATGACTGTCTTGGTAAACTGCTAAGGACTTTCAGAATGAAGCTCAGAGAAGAATACATTTTGCCCCACCTAAATACACCTTCCAAACTGAATGAAGTCCCGGCCAAGTATAGTCGATTTGTGAATCAGAAGACTGGGTCGAGTTTGTAAACAACACGACCACCGATGAATACAAGGTTTTAATTAGTCATCTTTATTTAAGTCTATATGTCATTTCATAATTTTCAGTTTGCAGCATTACCACATGTAAACGCCTTATGATTTTGTGTTTTTAGAAGATAGCTGATAAAGCTAAAATGTCGCGTTCCAAAAATATTTATCAGCATAAAATGGGACGAGGTGGATATGTTTATTTGAAAGAGAAAATGGTAAGATCACACGTGTATGCACCTTCATATTTTCATTTATCTTGTTTTAACTTTACATGTGTATGCATTTGATGTTTATTAGATCGAAAATAAAGAGATTGAAGCAGATGAAGAACCCCCGCGTGGTATAATGTGGTTGAAAGGAAGGGTAAACAACGATGGCGAATTTCCAGATGATGAGATCACATCAGTGGGAGATACACTTGTAAGTTTGACTGCAAATTCTATTATTATGCTTATATACCAGCAGGATTAAATGTGTACTAGCAGTAGTAAATTGTGTAGTAGCAGTATTAAGTGCGTACTAACAACAGTAACTGTGTACTAGCAGTGGTAAACACTAGCCATATTTGTAATTGAAGTTCATGAGCATCACTAACTCCATCTGAGCAGCATTGACACAAATAAGAGCATCAGTTACTCTAACAGCATCAAGAAGACTTTTAATCCCAACATTTCCTATATTTTTTTTTTTTTTTTGCAGAAAGAATCTGATGACCAGATCAAGAAATTGTCCAATGAGATTACAGAAACAAAAAGAATACTTACTCAACTGATGGCACAGTTGAGTCAACAAGGGGTGCAGTTAAATTTGTCATCTCAATTGCCAGTAGCCTCAAATGCAAGCCAACAAGGGTCTACAGATTCCCAATCGCAAGGAAATGTGTCTCCAACACAAAGAGTACCAACAGTATGTATTTCAACATGTTTCTTGTTATTCTTTTGTTTATATAATGTAACGTGTTTTATATATACATATAGGAACCTGCTAAAACTGTCGGACCTAAGAAAAAGCCTAAGTCACGACAAAACGGGCCTCCAGATTCCCAATCAGAACAAAATGTGTCTCCAACACAAGCACTGCCAACAGTATGTATTTCAACATGTTTCTTGTTATTCTTTTGTTTAAATAATTTCTGATATGTACATGCAAAAATTCTTTTTTTAAGCCATTTAAGTGCAAACTGTGGCACTTAAAGAATCAAATATCGTTGCTTTGGGTACATACATGTGTTTTTTCAACGTACATATATATAATTCTTGATATATAATTCAATGTTTGATACAAGCGTCTTTTGTTACTACAGGTTACACTGCCAACTACAATGCAAAAGAAAAGTGACAACAACTGTGGACCAACAGCACCATCGAAGCACAAAAGTAATGTCTCTATTGAAGCCCTAAAGCAAGCTAGGCCAGCGAAGAGTCAAAAGTCTTTAAATTATGGTACTTGAGAATTTGATTATGTACGACATTACAATTGTATATTCTGTTCAGTTATATACATTCGAGTTTTATTCAATTTCAAATTTCTTTTTGTTTATGATTCTGTTTTATATATATAATATACTCATTCCAGCAGCACTAGCATAGTACTAGCAGTAGCAACTCTGCTCCAATAGTACTAACTTAAAAATACCAGTAATAACCCTGTGACTAAAAGATGCAGTCACGTATTATGGTCACGCTTATCAACATTATTGGTCACTCTTTGTTTAATTCGATGTGTGACTAAATATTACAAAAGGCCACACAAACATAAAATTCAAGTGGCCATTGGATGATCAATAGTCACACAAAATACAAATTTCTTCACATTAAACAGCATATGGTCACACTTATTAACACTTTTGGCCACTTTATGCTTAAGTGTATGTGACTAAATACCCAAAACAAACATGCTTTGTGTGACTAAATATTACAAAAGGCCACACAAACTAAAAATTCATGTGACCATTGGATGATCAATAGTCACACAAAATACACATTTCTTCACTTAAAACAGCATATGGTCACACTTATTAACACTTTTGGCCACTTTATGCTTAATTGTATGTGACTAAATACCCAAAACAAACATGCTTTGTGTGACTAAATATTACAAAAGGCCACACAAACTAAGAATTCATGTGACCATTGGATGATCAATAGTCACACAAAATGCACATTTTTTCACTTAAAACAGCATATGGTCACACTTATTAACACTTTTGACCACTTTATCTTAATTGTATGTGACTAAATACCCAAAACAAACATGCTTTGTGTGACTAAATATTACAAAAGGCCACACAAACTAAGAATTCATGTGACCATTGGATGATCAATAGTCACACAAAATGCACATTTCTTCACTTAAAACAGCATATGGTCATACTTATTAACACTTTTGGCCACTTAATGTTTAATTGTATGTGACTAAATACCCAAAACAAACATGCTTTGTGTGACTAAATATTACAAAAGGCCACACAAACTAAGAATTCATGTGACCATAGGATGATCAATAGTCACACAAAATACACATTTCTTCACTTAAAACAGCATATGGTCACACTTATTAACACTTTTGGCCACTTTATGCTTAAGTGTATGTGACTAAATACCCAAAACAAACATGCTTTGTGTGACTAAATATTACAAAAGGCCACATAAACTAAGAATTCATGTGACCATTGGATGATCAATAGTCACACAAAATACACATTTTTTCACTTTAAACAGCATATGGTCACACTTATTAACACTTTTGGCCACTTTATGCTTAATTATATGTGACTAAATACCCAAAACAAACATGCTTTGTGTGACTAAATATTACAAAAGGCCACACAAACTAAGAATTCATGTGACCATTGGATGATCAATAGTCACACAAAATACACATTTCTTCACTTTAAACAGCATATGGTCACACTTATTAACACTTTTGGCCACTGTTTTTTAAATTGTATGTGACTAACGAGAAAAAAACAACACACGTTGTGTGACTAAATCATCACAAACGTCACATTTATTATATTTTCATGTGGCCATAGGATGGGAAATAGTCACACATATTGATGAATCCAATAAAACTTGTGCCTAATTAGTCACACATATTCGGGTTTTGGTCACTCTTTTTCAATGAAAACGACAACAAACTAAACAATGCGACCATATGATACCTACGGTGGCGCGACTTTTTGTCACACACACCCAAAAAAACGTGTGTGACTATATGCATATAGTCACGCATTTTGGGTGTGAGGAAAGGTAATATCTGTACCAGTGCAAACGCCCCTCTAACTTTACCCTTAAACACATAAAACGTACTTTAACACAACGGTTGACCATCAAATCATTAGGAAAACCTTGACATATATTTTTCCACTTGGTTACACTTTAAAAAACATTACTTGACTCACGGGGCTACAAACTTTACATTTGAGCTCGGTGTCTACCTAAGCTCTACTTACTTACCAACCTTCTAATATCACATAACCAAATCTTTATCCTTAGTCCAAGCCTTCCATGATAACATACAAACCTAGAAAATTGTTAGAAAACTAAACCATAAGCGTTCGCTTAGTAAGTAAAACGATCATAACATACCATTATACTTCAATCAACACATAAGCATCATATACAATAAACACTTACATGCGAGCATACTACTCCACCTCTCATCTAACACATAACATCAACTTATTCCATAACATCAACTCATCACATAGGCCATATTCGTCACATCACTTGAGCATATATCAAATCCATAATACTTGACATAAAACTAACATAACACACATATGTTAGAAATCCATATAACACATGTCATCATCATTTCACTTACCTTAGCTCCAAGCTAAGCACATCAAGGCCTCATCATCAACCTTATCATCATCATCATCATAAACACCCTAAATCATAACATCATACAAATACTTAACACATAACATAATAATCATAACAATGGTTTATACAACCATCAACTTACTTCTTTCATCTCTAATCATCATATAATCATATATTGATTACATGATAAGCAATCCCATCACTTACTAACTTAAACCCATCATCAACACATCATATAATCATCATTACCTCTTAATTATACTAAAAACACCATTTACCCATCTTTCCCAAGTTAGGTTTCATAAACCCTAACCTTCCAATCATCAATTAACTTAAGATAAGTAATAACTTACTTGAAAGGATGATTGGTACTAGCTTAATTCTTGATTTGGAGTACTAATCTTACAACAATTTTATCATCAAGAAAACATGGTTTTCCCTCCTTCTTGGCTATGTCGACACATACACAATCACACCAGACAAAATGAATTGTCTAGAATATCTAAGATATTTCTAGACTAGTTAGTTGGCATTTTGGCCAAATGACACAAATGGTCCTTCAAGTCCTATTCTTTCTTCTTTAGCCACAACACACTTTATAACATATTTAACATTTGGTAACCTAGGCCCCTTTAGTTTATGCATCATATTTAATATAACTACATTAGTCATACTTTGACTATTAGGTTTGACCACAACACAACATCCGTTGACTGGCCAATCACATAAGGTCTTTATCCATTTTCATCTAGGGTGGGGTCCAAGTACCCGAGAAACGGGTCTAATAATTCTACCCCCTTATTTAGATTTCGTCCCCGAAATCTCTCGTCTATTACTATCCAAAACCAATTCACGATATATACATGTCTTTATTCTCATGCTCTCTAAGCCATTATCTTGCAACGATTTAAATGATCTTGCAAAATCTAAACTTACTATACATAATCATAACTTTTATTCCACTATAAACAACTTCCTCATTACAAACTAATCTAAAATTTCCAACAATGACTACTTGTCATCCAAAAAAATCTACTATTTGACTTTATATAAGTCAAACTTCAACACTATTACCACGTCATATGCCCATGCACTAACATGACATAATATCATATACCGGCCAATTTTGCATTCCACATAATACCAATACGTATCTACATCAAAACCGGTAACTTAATTCAATTTAGACATCAAGTACCATCTAAATGGCACTTTCAAAATCTTTCCTTCGCATTACTTAAGCAATCTTCTTGTCAAATCTTGAGAATACTTACTCGTTAACTTATCAACTTAATGTACAAGCTCGCTCTACGCATCTATCTTAAGGTTTACACATTACCTTAATGCCGCTATAAGTTTTATTCATATCTATCTTTTCTTATGACATCTAACCTGTTTTAGTTTTCACTTTCTCATATCACTATCCGTACTCATGTCATATCGGCTACACATAAGTCCACTCGTTTATAACTCTTTATTTACATAAAAAGGCATCCCAATCTATGTAAGTAAGGAATTATAAACTTATGGTTCGGCGATTTACAATTTTTCATTTAAATGAAAAGGCGTCCCAATCCATTTAAATCAAGAAACCATAAACCATCCTACTTATACGCTTCTGACATAACATTCGTACTTGCTTTACTTTCCATCTTTTCTAGCCTTGGATCCAATCTCACTAACTTTCCATCCATGCCATAAAGGCAAGCTAACCACCATGCCATAAAGGCAAGCTATCATCCATGCCATAAAGGCAAGCTAAACATCCATTCCATAAAGGCAAGCTATCATCCATGCCATAAAGGCAAGCTAAACATCCATGCCATAAAGGCAAGCTATCATCCATGCCATAAAGGCAAGCTAAACATCCATGCCATAAGGGCAAGCTATCATCCATGCCATAAAGGCAAGCTAGCCCATCTCAAAGGATGCCAAATACATGCCATGAAGGCAAGCTAACAACCATGCCATGAAGGCAAGCTAGGCCATCTCAAAGGATGCCAAACACATGCCAAGGATATAGGCAAACCATGCCGGTGAAGGCAAGCTAACAACCATGCCATAAAAGCAAGCTGGGCTATCCCGAAGGATACCATAAACACATGCCATAAAGGCAATCTGGGCTATCCCGAAGGATACCATAACTAGAGCATTGGATCCAAGCTATATCTACTTTAACATCTTTACTCATTTTATATTTCATGTACTACTATCGTTAAGTACAAACTATCATTTTCTCAATTCTCATTGCCTTAAGCAATTTCAACGTTCACTACCACACTTACTATCATCTCAACAAGTTTCTATATACTACTTGCCCATTTATTATCTTTGCATTTTCACAATGCAACTTATCTTTCATCCGTCAACCCCAAGTTGACTCACACACTCACTATGTGTCATCTTTATTTTAGACAAGTTATGTATGCTGCTTGTTCATTACAGTTCACACATTTTCTATGTGTTCTTATAACACACTTTCACTATTACCTGTCAACCCCATGTTGACCATATTCTCAACTTATACTATCACTTCATTTAGTCTATTCAACCTTTACATATATAAACCTTACATAGGTTTATTCTATAACATTCTCATTAATCTCATCATACACATTTCAATATATATAACATGATCATATTCATGTTTTACAATTCTTTCTAGTGCACTTCATATCACTTATGACTTCTAGCGCAAATCTGTATCTCATTCATCACTTCTACTCAACACGATTAACCATTTATTACAAATACATTTTACTTATCATGTTTTATATGCAACATGATCTCATCATGTTTTAACTATACACTTTAACTTTCTCCTTTTAGTTACTCATATAAGAATTCATGCCTTAAAGCATCTAATCGTTATTATATCAATCGTGTCTTTTTAATCATCAAACTACAATCATACTTCATTATTCATTTCTTACTTTACCTCAAGCCTTCAAAGCATATATACTTTATCAAACAATTATCATGCTTCTTAAATTATTTCCCATATCAATGCGTCCTTTCAACTTTCTTTCAACACTAAGTCATCACATAACATGCATTCCAATGCATCTATCTCAACTCTTACACTTCTATGCATTCACGCTATCAAGCACAATCACATTCCACTTAGACATATAATACACTACCATGGACTTAACATCTCATAAACAATCATATAATAACACTTAACACTTATCCAACAAGTGTTAAAACATTTATAAACATAATCAAAACATGAAGTCTATGGCTCATATATCACATCGCATAATCAATCTATGTCTAAGCATCATTATATTGACTAGCAACAAACACTAATCTACCTTATAACTAAGGCATCATAACACTTTAATTCATTTACTAACCCATCTCTAATACCGCTTAGCATTGCTACTCGCATTCCATTACTATTACTCTATCATACACTCACATAATAGCAATACAATCACCAGCACCAACCAAGGTGCACGGCTAACTAATCATTCAAACACTTCAAGTCCTCCAAAGACACATATTTCATACTCATGAACTCTACAACATACATCCATCACTTATCGTCTTTAAGCTCATCTAACATAAAACATAATTTACCTCATACTTAACAACTACTTCCCGCATCACTAACACTTATGTTAAATGCTTCTAAGAGTGGTTTAAGACTAGGCAACCTATAGTGGAAACCTAATTCACTTAAACTGAAGCTCTGATACCAAGTTGTTACACACCGTGAACGTTTTGACCAAAAACTTTGACTTTTACGCGGAAACGACCCAACTTTGATGTTCATTCAAAAACTCTTTTGACCATTAACAAAATCCTTAGACATATAGACCTTGAACTCATTTTTAAATGAGACTATACTCAAATACTTTTAAAATGACGGGTGGCACCCTAAAGTGCACCGTAACCTGTACTGTGCACTAAGGACCCCTATTAAGGACCCCTAAAGTGCACTATAACACCTCCGGTGCACTATGGACTCCTAAAGTGCACTATTACTCCTCCGGTGTACTATGGACCCCTAAAGTGCACTATAACACCTCTGGTGCACTATGGACCCCTAAAGTGCACTATAACACCTCCGGTGCACTATGGACCCCTAAAGTGAACTATAACATCTCCGGTGCACTACGGACCCCTAAAGTCCACTATAACACCTCCAGTGCACTATGGACCCCTAAAGTGCACTATTTTCTAAAAATGACCCGTACGACTTTAAGCACAAAAAGTCGACACTTTAGACTTATATTTAAACACATTTAATACACATTGAACCAAAATATACCACATACATTGTTTCCCAAAATTCTTAACCCATTTGACCCAAAACGGGTTAAAATGGACCTTGTCCCAAACACCCCTTTTTCTGCATAACCATTTTTTGCACTTTTGACCTATTTTTCGGGAAACGGCTTCTATAACATGACATAACACCAAAACATCCAGAAATCATTAGGACGTTATAAACATCAAATATATGTATAAACTTGGTCATAACGACCCGCGGAAACATGCTTTACAAAGTAACGGGTATTATGCCAAAATACCCGTTTTGACCCATTTACACTACAAACCATATTTACCAATTCATTTACCCACCAAACTTGGCCAATATCATTACTTTAACATATTAAACATGTTCCTTAAACACTTGACCCGTTTACAACCCAAAATGGGTATATTTACTCTTAAGCCAAACGCCCCTCTAACTTTACACTTAAACACATAAAACATACTTTAACACAACGGTTGACCACCAAATCGTTAGGACAACCTTGAAATACATTTTGCCACTTGGCTACACTTTACAAAACATTACTTGACTCACGGGGGGTACAAACTTTACACTTGAGCTCGGTGTCTACCTAAGCTCTACTTACTTACCAACCTTCTAATATCACATAACCAAATCTTTATCCTTAGTCCAAGCCTTCCATGATAGCATACAAACCTAAAAAATAGTTAGACAACTAAACCATAAGCTTTCGCTTAGTAAGTAAAACGATCATAACATACCATTATACTTCAATCAACACATAAGCATCATATACAATAAACACTTACATACGAGCTTACTATTCCACCTCTCATCTAACACATAACATCAACTTATTCCATAACATCAACTCATCACATAGGCCATATTCATCACATCACTTGAGCATATATCAAATCCATAATACTTGACATAAAACATACATAACACACATACGTTAGAAATCCATATAACACATGTCATCATCATTTTACTTACCTTAGCTCCAAGCTAAGCACATCAAGGCCTCATCATCAACCTTATCATCATCATCATAAACACCCTAAATCATAACATCATACAAATACTTAACACATAACATAATAATCATAACAATGGTTTATACAACCATCAACTTACTTCTTTCATCTCTAATCATCATATAATCATATATTGAATACATGATAAGCAATCCCATCACTTACTAACTTAAACCCATCATCAACACATCATATAATCATCATAACCTCTTAATTATACTAAAAACACCATTTACCCATCTTTCCTAAGTTAGGGTTCATAAACCCTAACCTTCCAATCATCAATTAACTTAAGATAAGTAATAACTTACTTGAAAGAATGATTGGTACTAGCTTAATTTTTTATTTGGAGTACTAATCTTTCACCAATTTGATCATCAAGAAAACATGGTTTTCCCTCCTTCTTGGCTATGTCGACACATACACAATCACACCAGACAAAATGAATTGTCTGGAATATCTAAGATATTTCTAGACTAGTTAGTTGGTATTTTGGCCAAATGACACAAATGGTCCTTCAAGTCCTATTCTTTCTTCTTTGGCCACAACACACTTTATAACATATTTAACACTTGGCAACCTAGGACCCTTTAGTTTATGCATCATATTTAATATAACTACAATAGTCATACTTTGACTATTAGGTTTGACCACAACGCAACATTCGTTGACTGGCCAATCACATAAGGTCTTTATCCATTTTCCTCTAGGGTGGGGTCCAAGTACCCGAGAAACGAGTCTAACACCAAAGCCCAAGGGAGTTATAAGGCATGTGTTTGAGTCGAGCCCAAAAAAAAGAACATGTGTAATATGTTCGAGCTACGGGCTCACCAGGTCCAAGTAATTTGTTGGGTTTGAATAGCCCGTTAGTAAGTTTAGTGTTGGTACGTGTGTGAGCTCGTTCAAAATATGATGTGAGTTACATCACATGTTAGGTTGAGGAATATAATTCGTAGATGCATTATATATAATAAAAAAAAAATTAACTCGTAAAAAGGATTTAGTTAGATTTTCAGATTGAATTAATTCGTGTTTAGCATTAATTAATGACTGGGTAAATTACGGGATATTACTGTACCTACCCGTTATACAGAATTTCGTCTGGGAATTCTAAGTTGTGGTAGTTGTCGAGGTTGTCTTGGGAAGTAAGTGAGGGTAATTGGCATGAATTTGATCTTCACGCTTCCAGGTGTACTCTGTCAAGGGATGTTTGTCTTGTTGCAGGTGGAAGCTAAAGATCTTACGGTCGAATGCGACCTCTTATTTTTCCTCAGGGTGAAAGTGATGTCACATCCCAAAATGATTAAGTTATCTAAAACTCTGAAAGGGCACGTCGTTTCTTGGGTAATTGATTATTTCACTCCGCACACTTTTACTAGTGTGAGAATTTTATCTTATAGGATGAGTGGGAAGGTTGTACTTCGAAGGGAGGGTGTCAAGGTATAACATATTGCTATTTTCAATCTTAGGTAGGTCAGGTAGTATGTAAGTGTAAAGGTTGTTTTCGAGGTTTGATCCTAATATTTGTTCTGGGATTGTACGTTTTCCTGCTTAGAGGCATTGATAAAAAAATTTGTTTGAAATTTTTATTTGAGTAAGCATTTACACGAATCTGATCAAACCAATAATCTAGAAGACACAAATTTTTTTGTTTGAAGTTAATAGTTGGGTAAATTAGTGCGACCCTGAAAAATATAAGGCATAGTAAAACAAATTTTAAATGTGGTGTAAATAAGACAATTTCACAGAAATCAAGGTTTAGACGTTTGTTAACATATGAAAGTTTGATAAGGTCTGACTAAAATAGATATATAATTTAGTAGTGTGGGTTTTTAAGCATGGTGTAGATAAAATAACTTCACAAAAACTAACACTTAGTTGTTCTTTAATATGCAAAAGTTTTGATATAGTTTGACCAGAGAAAACTTTTAACTCCACAAAATGAGTATCTCGGAAAAATATTTTTGTAGTTGATATAAATGCGTTTTTAAAGAAAGATCCTTGAAAGTGAAATCATCAAATGTGAAGGTATAGTTGGGTATGGCATTTATATAAGTTTCTAAAGGTTTAAGGACAAAGTATAGTTTCCAATGCTTGGTAGTGTTTTGGTGGCTAAATATTAGGTAAATTTTATAGTTGTGGTACTTAATTCAATTGGGTGGGATGTATCATGACTTATATTGTTATGCTAGTGGTCTGAAATGAACGAGTCAATCGGATATTATGTCATGAGGTGTTTTCCTTGGTTACAAGTAAAAGTTGTGTATCAATAAGGGAATCTAATCGCAGGGAACGAGTAGTTAACTTGTCAAGACTTGTTGGATTGTTGTCTATAGTTTCAGGTATATGTGCGTG
This sequence comes from Artemisia tridentata subsp. tridentata, assembly GCA_021014915.2. NCBI lineage: Eukaryota > Viridiplantae > Streptophyta > Magnoliopsida > Asterales > Asteraceae > Artemisia > Artemisia tridentata. The sequence continues at coordinate 168,841,621 of CP139501.1, read as the reverse complement.
ATTCTCTTCTAAGGTTTGGTTTACTTCCAAAAGAAAATATTAGTTATTCTGTTTATGAGGCAATAGCATAAAATCACTTTTCGTAGAAGTAAATGGTCCACAGGATGATTTGTAAAATATTTCATACAACGGTTTGTAAAACAGTTTATAGAGTAATAGGAAAATAATTTATTATTTGCAAAACTGTAGTGTAGTTTGTGATATAGTTGCAAGATAGCAAATCGGTTTAAAAAGTAACTTGTGAAATGATTTGTAAAACAGTTTATAGGACATTAGGAAAAGTGATTCGTTGTTATAAAAGAACAGTAAGGTCAAAATTTTGATTTTATGATATGGTAGTAAGACATTTCGTAGGTTGTATTGTAGGATAATTGAAAACAGTTCGTATGTTACTAGTGACATAGTGTGTTATTTTATAAGAAGGTAGGAAGGTAGACAACTGGTATTTCCAAGGGATAAGTGAAGGATCATATGTTCTGAAGATAGTGGTTCAGGTTACTCCGTAAGGTTTAAGGTTTCTTTCGGATTACAAGTCAATCTATTGTATATTTTCTAGACCTTGCTAAAGGTTCATTGGTTCTTTCATTGTTTGCTTCCATCAAGAGGTTTTCCTCGTAGGTACTATGGAAAGTCGTTTCTAGGACGGATAGTGATTTAATCATGTTTCATCAATTAGGTGTACGGCTTGGGGTAGAGGTGATTGTAACATAACCAGTAATAGTAAGTATAAGTCAATAATATAAGTTAAGTAATGTTTAAGTGATTATGCATCATCTGCTAAGCAAATCTCTATGCATGTTGCTGGTAAAATGTAGGTACGGGGGCGTAAAATGGTCCATTTTGAGAGCGTAATATTAGAATGAGTAAAGTGTTTCATTTAAAAGATAAAGTATTGTAGTGAGAAAGTATTGTGATGCCAGTGGTGTTGTATGTAGAAGTAACCTTTATAAAATTTTATGATATTCAATGCTCGTAAACATACGCAGACCTTTTACCATTCTCAGAAATCAAATAAAGAATCAACCGGACATAACCCCATTATAACTACTCCGAGTATCACAAAATTCACCTCTGAGTCGGACATAGGTGATCAGACTATGTCCCACTGTCCCTTGTTGAATATAGGTGATCAGTCTATATTCACCTGAGGTTCAATGAACTTTAAAATACTTGGCTCAGTTATACTAGTAATACGCCCCATAAAAAAAGCTGTTTTGAAAGGCTAAGACAAGTGTCCAAACTCAAGGTCGAATGATGAGATTACGTAAGGAAAAGGCGTAATGCTATGATAGGTATGATACGTAAGCATAAGTATATGGAAAAATACTTATAGTAAATAGCGAAAACAATTGGATATAAATCATCCAATAGTAAGACATACATCTCATCAAATATATCGGTAAAAAATATCAAAAGTAAGGCATCAGCTTAGCAGGCAGGCACGTGGTGGTCATAGGGTTAAGTTTTTGTAAAAGTAGTTATAGTCCAGGTTTTTAAAATATACCTAGTTCTCTATAACCAAGGCTCTGATGCCAATTTGTAACACCCCCAAAAATGGTTTGCAGTGGAAGATAACGTTACTGGGGTGCTACTCAATTGGTATCACAACACAAAGTATAAAGAACAGTTTTCGCCTCAACCGTCTAGAAGAAATATCATAGTCAAAAGTATTTGTTTACATCCTTAAAAATAGTGCGGAAATACAGGCCTATAAGAGGATTTAAGTGGTCCCAAATGATTATCAGAATCATCTATGACCATGCCATGTCGTTGGCCAAGCACCTCCAAAATTAAGCTATCACCGTAGTAACCTGAAAATACATGCTAAAAAGTGTCAACCAAAGGTTGGTGAGTTCATAGTGTTTATAAGTAAAACAGTTGTTTTCAATAGTCAAAGGTTTAGTGAATCCATGGTGTTTGTATAAAAATTAGTTGAACACAAGTTTCAGGGTTAGGCTACGTTATTGCACCCATAACAGAAACAGTGGGCCTTGTTGTTAGCACCCATAACAAAAACAGTGGATACTTGTGTTCATGGTTGTTGTATGTATCACTTCACGAGATTGGAAAATGTATGAAAGTGGGATTATGAACTTATAGTAATATGTAAAAGTTTAGAGTACTAATGAAAGTAAAAGAAAGTAGTTGAGCATGTATCTCCCCCAAAGAGTTTACAAAACAGTTAAATGATAGAAAATGGGGCTATGAAACTCACCTCAGTGGTATGGTAGTTGAGATAAAGTAGTATCAAATGACATAAGTGAACGGCTCAATCATGCGACCTAGATATATATAGCAAGTCTTTGGTTCGTTGGTTTAGGACTCGATGTGAAATAATTTAATAAGTTAGAAAATCTTTCAAGAGTTGTGTCATCGTTTCTTGTGTGGCAAATATTTAAAGTTCAAAAATAAGGTTTCTAAATATTATTTAAGTTATGTGTATCGTATTAAATATAATACATATATGTTCTCGTTGTTAATAAGCATATAACGCAATCATTTAGAAATTAACAAAAGTTAGTGGATGATAAATTAAGTTAAGTTAAAATATTTATTTTAAATATTTTAAGTTAGTGAATGATAAGTTATTTAAAATGTTTGCTTTATTCATTTTTAAGTTAATCGATAACAAGTTATATTAATCGTGTGAAAGTAACGTTGTTATATATATTTCGAAGTCGTTGTAAATATGTAAGTTTTCTTAAGAAGTTGACATAATCCATTTATAAAAATATTGGTTGTTCAAAATATTCTAAAGTTACAAAATTAACCCTCGACTTATATTAAAGTTATACTTTTTACCCAAAACTTATACTCTTTACATTTTTAGTCCAAAATTTATAAGTTGTAAAATTTAGTTTTCTTTTCGCATGAAGTCACACCCCCAAATTTCGTAACTTGCAGCGAAATAAGTCATTTAGGGGCACGACTGGTCATAGCACCAAAGTTGCAGTTATATTGAACGACCTAAAGTGTCGTTTAGAAAATACATCGTTTGATTATTTAAAAGCATTCAGAGTTATAAAGCTAGGTCCCAAAAGGTGAAACAAGTTTTCAGAAAACAAGTTCATACAATTCAAACGATGGATAAGTGCATAAAATATAAAGTGAGACGCGTCGACTCCGCGACTCCATGATGTCCATATGCAAGCCAACATGCGATACCTTAATTACCTGAAAATACATTGCTAAAAATGGTCAACAAAAATGTTGGTGAGATCATAGGTTTATGTAAATGAAATATTGTACGGATACCACAAGTATAAAGTGTATGACAAAACCATGCCACATAAAAATGATACATTAGCTCTAAGCTCATGACCCCGAAGCTAGACTGAATGAAATGCCCTAACCGAGTGTTTGTCAATCACTCTAATATGACAGAAATGAAATGCGTTCGTTTGACCAGTTGGTGCTACCAACCCGAACGGAGGAGTCACCCTCAATAGATCTATTCACTCACTCTCGCTTGCTAACAATTAACGGTTCATGATAATAAAGGGGACTTTAATCTGGGCAATGATGTAACTTAAGCAATGTAATGAGTTTGTATACTTTGGTCCGCATATGAAAATGGTGCAATGTATTCTCCCCTGAGAGTTTAGAAATCAATAAACAATTTAAAACGGGGCTATGAAAACTCACCTGATATGATAAAGCAACAATGATCACAATGGATATGATGAAACAAAGCTCGGTCTCTAACCACGACCTATCATGAATGATGTGATCCAATGTAAGCAATGATACAATGCAACAAATGCAAATACGTATGTTAACGATACCACTTGTTAGTTTTGAAAATAACTTTTATCGACGAAAAATACACTTTTGACGTCTCACTAAGTTATAAACTACTTTTCGCTTAAACATGTTGAAACGGTACTCCACGATCCTTGTTTGGTGTTCTATCGGCAAAATGTAACGTTTTCATCGCAGTTTAATATTTTCCTTAACTTGTGAAAATATGTCCAAATTGACTTCGTGAAACTAGTCGTGAAATATTGCACGTTAAGCGTTCGTTGATCAAACTCGACGTTTTTGAAAATCTTGTAACCATGTATAAATGTCGTTTCCTTTAACTTCCGGTTGTACACACCTCGATCAATTAGAAAGTCGGCTAACAACGTTATGTTTCGCAAAAACACTAGTTTTAATATTTAAAACACTTTCTAATAGTGGCTGTCAAAATAAACTAGAGTTCGTCGGCTTTAAACGTGAATAACTCGGCCGTTACAAGCTCGTTTTCTACGTTCTTTACATCCACGGCTTCGTATAAACATGAACTAACATAATCTCAATGGGTCGGGTCATCTAGATCACGTCTAACGCCTTGTTTTGTCCTTTGAATCTCGGCGATCAGCAACTAAATTTTCAGAAAATTAGTTTTCGTCGTCTAACTTCGAACGATCATAACTCCTTCGTTATAAGTCGGTTTTTAGTGATTCTTGCGGCCACGGTTTCGTTTTTGAAAGAACTTTCTGAATATGAAGGCCAAAATATGCCAAAAATTACTGAGTTTTCCAGTTTACACGTTTTTGGACAGAACCTACTTTAGATTGTTAAAAACTCACTTCCTTGGTTCTAAACTTGATCATACTAACTCAAATCAACTCCACAAGTTCGTAAATCCTACCATACACCTTCTTAGGGTGTCATGGGGTCCTAAAAATCACCAACCTTGGTGGATTTCATGAGATCATTAGTGAAACTTATAGATCTAGTGATTTAAAGAGTTTATGTTCAAATGTGGTATGAAAAACATAAGTATCTTGCATGGATGACTATTATAACTTGAAAATACATGAACATATATATCAAATGAAAGTATAAAATGATCAAAACATGTTCTTGAAAACTTACTTGATGATTGGATGAGTTTTGATAAGAAATGAGTAATAAACTTGAGGTTTGATCACAAATCCATAACTAGGAAGGTAAATGGAGTATGTTTATGATTTGATCTTGAAAAATCTATGGATTTTGGGTGGTGTTCTTGGGTTGGCCGAACCTAGGAGATGAAGTGGAGAGGGTTTTGATCTTTTGTTAGCTAAATGGTTATGTATAGTATGTGTTTGAGTTAGTGGAAGTGAAATTAAATCAAGGTAATTCATTAATGAGATTTGGAAGTATATTAAGCTAAATGGGGGGGGGGGGGGTAGGGGGCGGCACATGTGGGTAGAAATAGAAGGATTTGATAGCTAATTAAGATACTTGTCTCCATTTAATTAGAATTTGGCTAGTTTAGTGTATACCTTGAGTGTTATCGGGTACCGAGTTAACTAGAAATAACTCGTGACGAGGTGAAATGAGATACGACGAAGTTATAAAAATTGTAAAATCATGTTCCTTGCAAAAAAATCGGGTGTTAGAATGATAATCGGATTGAAATTTCGTAAACCGACGGAGTTATAAGCGTCAAACGAAAAATATAGCGATTGGTTTAAAAACACCGGGTAAAGTAATAATATAATCTCTATATCATTATAATTAGCTTGAAAATGTATTAGGATCATTGTCGGGAGTATTGGGTTTACTGTTAGTAGAAATGACTGAGTGGTAACGTTAATTAAACAATTAAGCATACGTTAATGAAAATCACACAACCACATGCATGAACTGATATGGAAATGATGTTACTGATAATATGCAGACTACCCTAGTCCGTATGATGTGTCTTTACTGATGATGCATGAATACGCAGCTAAACCTAACTGGTTACGCGCATTTGAATACTCGTAAACCTAGTTTACGACATGATGAATGATGCCCATGAATAGTGATTTCCCTCCGGGAATGAATAGTGTCATGTGAATAGTAAAATTTTTGACGACTTCTCAAAGTCTCAAACTGACTTCAAAAACGATGAATAGTGAAATGATAAATAGTGATTGGTAAATAGTATTTAATGAATAGTAAATTGTCAGGGTTTGGAAAATGACCTAAAATTACGAGTTGTGACAGTCGACCACCCTAAAAGGAATTCAGTCCCTGAATTCAGCTGATGTTGTTCTCTGGAGTGGTCTCGGTGAAAAGATGTGGGTATTTGAGTCGCATCTGGTCTTTCCGTTCCCAAGTAAACTCAGGACCTCTGCGAGAATTCCAGCGAACTTTGACGATCGGAATTCTACTTTGCTTCAACTGTTTGACCTCTCGGTCCATGATTTCTGCTGGTTCTTCCACAAAGTTAAGCTTATCATCGATCTGAATTTCTTCCAATGGGATTACGAGCGTTTCGTCTGAAAGACATTTCTTGAGGTTTGAGACATGAAACGTGTTATGTAAATTGCTAAGCTCTGACGGAAGCTCAAGCCTGTATGCTACCGGACCAATCTTTTCCAGAATCTTGAATGGCCCTATGTATCTCGGGTTCAACTTACCGCGTTTCCCGAATCGTATCACGCCCTTCCAAGGCGAGACTTTCAACATGACTCTGTCTCCAACCTGAAATTCTAATGGTTAGCGTCGAACATCGGTGTAACTTTTCTGGCGACTTCTGGCTATTTGGAGTCTTTCTCGAATCTGAATTATCTTTTCTGTTGTCTCTCTGACCAACTTTGGACCTGTTAGCTGTACATCACCAACTTCGGCCCAACAAACTGGGGACCTGCACTTACGACCGTAGAGTGCCTCGAATGGTGCAGCTTTTATGCTCGTATGATAACTGTTATTGTAAGAGAACTCGATCAATGGCAAATGGTTAGCCCAACCATTTCCAAAATCAATGACACATGCCCTGAGCATGTCTTCCAATGTCTGAATCGTTCTCTCGCTCTGACCATCGGTCTGAGGATGATAGGCGGTACTCATGTCTAACTTAGATCCAAATGAGTCTTGCAATGATTCCTAAAAATTTGAAGTAAAGCGACTATCTCTGTCGGAAATGATGGAAATTGGTGCACCGTGCCTTGAGACAATTTCCTTGACATAAAGTCTGGCTAGCTGATCCATAGTGTAAGTCTCCTTGATTGGAATGAAATGAGCTGACTTGGTGAGACGATCAACTATTACCCAAATAGCATCGTAACCTCCTGATGTTTTGGGAAGTTTAGTGACAAAGTCCATTGTAATGCGTTCCCACTTCCACTGGGGAATCTCTGGTTGCTGGAGCAATCCTGATGGCTTCTGGTACTCGGCTTTCACTTTAGCACAAGTAAGGCATTTACTGACATACGTAGCTATCTCTGCTTTCATATTGGGCCACCAATAAAGCTTCTTGAGATCCTGATACATCTTATCAGAACCTGGATGAATGGAGTACTTCGACTTGTGTGATTCGTGCATGATCAACTCTCGTATTCCACCATAGAGAGGTATCCAACTTCTATCCTTGAAGCATAATGTTCCATCTGATCTCTTTACTAATCCGTTTGCATTATCTTGCATTCCTTTGAGTGTTTCACTTGGTAGGTTTTCTTCCTTGAGTGCTTCTACCTGAGCCTCTAGTATTTTTGATGGTAGTGGTGAAATAATTGTCATTCCCAATGATCTGACTCTCAAAGGCTTGAGTCTCTCTTTCCGACTGAGTGCATCTGCCACAACATTGGCTTTTCCTGGGTGATATCTGATTTCACAGTCGTAATCACTAAGTAGTTCCAACCAACGACATTGCCTCATGTTAAGTTCCTTCTGATCCAGAATGTACTGTAGGCTTTTGTGGTCTGTAAATACTACACACTTTGTTCCGTAAAGATAATGCCTCCAAATCTTGAGTGCGAAAATGGTTGTAGTTATCTTTGGTCAAAGAAATCACAAGTCAAACTTCTCACGAAGAAAAGTCAACTTGAAACCGTTAACGCAAAAACAACCAATTGTAATAAACCGGGCAAGCGTGTACCCGGGTCGTTCTCCCTACGAGGCGTGAAATTGAGAATATCGTTTTCGGTTCGGTATTAAAATGCTTGAAAAGACGAGAGTTTGTTTTAGTTTTAAAATAAAACGAAAATTAATAAACGCGAACGGTAAACTACGAACGAGTAAAAACGTCAAAATATTTAAAAATTAACCCTACGAGTACCAAAATAATTTTCCTACGACTTAAATATAAAAAGAAAATTTTGGAAAAAAGAAAAATATTTTTTTGACTTTTTAATAATTTTTTATAATTTAAAAACTATTTAAACTATTTTAAATCTCTAAAAATACTAAAACTAATTTTAAAAATCTGAAATTTTTACTGAAGTTACTTTAAGTTAATAAAAAGCTAAGAAAAATAAAAATGTTGAAAAAGCTTTAGCCCATAAGCTGTTAAAGGCCAAACAGCTTATATAAGCTTAAAACAAAAAAGTTGTTTAAAAGAAATAAAAGAAGGAAAGTTTTAACAGATAAAAGGCTATAGCATATTGGTTTGGGTTGTGTGTTGTGTTGCTGCTGCCCTGGGTTCGAGTCCCAGGTGTAGCAGTTTTGCTATTTTTTTTTTTTTTCTTTGTTTTTCTTTTAAAGACTCAAATCAACAAGTGAATAAGCTACAACCAACACTACTTTTGAAACCAAAATTCAAAGTTCAAAATATGAGATCTAAAAAAAAGAGGCAAAAGAGCTAAATATTGCATACTGAGGTGGGCATGTGCTTAGCCAAAACCACAGCCCACTTACAAAATAATCACAAAACAAGCGCAAACAATCCAGAACAAGCTCAAACTAGCTTATGGCTATTTTTTCTAACTTTTCTTTGTGCATTTAGTCATAAACTACCTAAACTAAGTAGACAAGCAAACAATCAAGGTGAAGCCGCAACTTTATCTATAAAAAAAAACGGACCTTAAACAACAAATAAAGCAGACAACAACACAAACTATATAAAGCAACTTAAAACAAAAACATCAACTACATCAAGCACTCGACATAAAAGCAAATTTACGCAGAAACTTTAAATAAGCAGCAATAACATAAGCAGTACGATAAAAAAAATAAGCAGTAAATTAACACTTTAAATAAAAACTGAATTAAAATTAAAATTAAAAATAAATTACAATGCTTGAAAAAAAATAAAAATACCTTAAGAAAAAAAAAAGCTAAATAAATCCTCCTTTCTCGACTGCTACTCGACTTTTCTATTTATACTACTAAAAAAAAAAACAAAAACCCTACTACTTGTGTTTTCTATGTGAGAGTGTCTCCTCACTTGCTCTTGTGTTTCTTTTATGGCCATTGGATCGTTTCTTGGTGCCCACATCTTGAAATCTTGATCGTTGATCTCCTTTTGGTGCCTCGGATTGATGAGGTGGAGGGGAGGGGACCAAAGACAATACCCATGTGAATGTTTGTCTGGTTGTGGTGAGGTGGAGAGGGTGATTAGCAGGAGGGATTAAAGGTAAATAGAGGGATTGAAGAGAGGTTGAAGAAGATAAAAAGGGCTTAGGGATTTTGACTTGTGTGAATTGGGGGTTGACTGGAAACCCGTATTTTATTAGCTTAAAGTTGGGATGGGTCGGTTTTAGGGTGATGGGCTATGGGTTGGGTAATGTTAGGATTGGGCCGGCGATGGGTTTAAGGGGAAAATGGGTTTGTAGGTTTAATGGGTTGGGGTTTAAATGTGTGGATTGGGTAGTGTTAGTGATAGGTCCGGTTGGGTATTAGTTTAGAGTTTAATTAACACACCAAGGACCAAAGTTGTAACTTATGAAATTGTGAGGACCAAATCTGCCATATTTGTAAAGTTAATCCGAGGACCAATTTTTGCCAACAAGTAATAATCCAAGGGCCGTTTGGGATTTTCCGAGCTTGAATTTCATCCGAATAAAAAATGTCTTTTCCGGCTTCGGTTTTCGACTCTTTTCCATAACACGCTCGGTTTTGTCCGTATTTGCCCCGTTTTCAATCCTTTTGTACCTGCAACACACAAAACACAATCCAAGGATATTTGTAATATTATATGGTCCATTTGGGTGTTTTTGGTCGTTTTTGTGGGGTTTTTCGGGTATAAAATGATGAGTAAAAGGCCACTCATCAATCCCCCACACTAAACAATTGCTAGTCCCTAGCAATCCGATCATATAAAGTAATGAAAGGATCAAAAATATCAAGGTTACCAAAAATATCACACCCCGTTTTGATTTTATTATAAAATGCAAGTAAATTAAACGAGATAAAACGTAAATAATATGCTTGATTTTCAAAAGTGGCATCATGGAACGGGAATCACACAAAATGGGTGACTCCGGGGAATTGTAATCGTCATCCTCTTTTTATACTTCCCAACTAAGTCTAAAACCCTTGCGCAAATGTTTTTGTAAAATGCTAACACTACTTATATTAGCAACCTATGTAAGCCGAGACTTAACTTTTCACTCCCACAATTATTCATAAGTTAGGGGTGTGTGTGCTTGTTTTCAAAGTTTTGATTGTAAAAATCGACATTTGTTAGGGTTAAAAACCGACAATGATTTAGAATTTAAAGATTCAAAGGTGAGATCACTCCATGTAGCGAATTTCTTCTCAGCTTATCCTTAGTAAACTTAGGAGGCTAGGTTTTTACACCCTCGAGAATAGTATCGGAGCTCACGGGATCTTTGATGTCAACAATTTCTAAATCACCGTCCAACTTTTAGACAATATTGACGAATACTAGTTCAACTTTCGATTTAAATTTAAGAAGAAGCAAGTTTCTCACACTTATTCATAAACAAACATTTTTTTTTTTTTTTTTCATTTTTCATCACTTTTTTTTCACTTTTTTTTTTTTTTTTTTTTCACTAACTTTTTACTTGTGTACTCTAAACGACGGAGCTTCACGGTTTAGTTCCAAGACCTTACACCTTTCGGAATAAAGGATCCAAGGGCCGTTACAACGGAGTGTTCCAAGACTCTAGACATTCCTGAAATGAGGATCCAAGGTGGTTAGACCAAGACCTCACACATTCCTGAACTAGAGGTCCAAGGGCCGGTGCAAGAGGGTAGCCAAGACCTAAACGCCTTCCGGAAATAAGGATCCAAGGCCCGATCTCGAATCCGTAGCTTAGAGCACTTATTTATTCATACTTAAAACTTTAACTTTGCAACTTTCAAGCAATGACTCACTTTCATTTTGCATTCTTATTGGGTTTGTAAGAAAGCATGCTTGTTCCAAAATTTAAATAAAACTTTGAACTAGTATTCTAAATCAAGATTGTATAAAAATTTATTTGCTTAACAAAAACGGTTTTTGCGTTCAAAAGTTTGAAAATAGCACTAATTTTAGTCAGGTTAGGATCTTCTGGGAGGAAAAGCCATAGATTACTTATATAAGCTCTAAAGAGAACCAACTACTCCACGCTTAGCATTTTCATTTGCACAATTCGCAAAAACTTAGCCTAAACGTTAAGGGTAGCAGCTAGATCAACACTCTAGCAGAGTCGGGATTCCCCTTGTTCTAGCCTAATCAAGTCTAAACTTTCATTAATACCGAAGCATTAATGTATAGCAAATTATTTTTTTATGTGCAAAGCACTTCTTTTAGACAAAAAATACGATAAAAATTTTAAAATTTTTTGTCAAAACGGGGGTGCTAGGGGACTAGAAGGTACAATATGTGAAAATTTTTAAAATTTGGGTCAAATTCGCAAGAATTCCCCCCCCCCCCCACACTTAGAATTGAATATTGCCCTCAATATTCAAAGTACCGGCCTGAGCCGACACTATAGAACGTAAAAGGGTAAGACTACTACCTACGTGTGGAAACGAAATCTTTTTTTTTTCACAAAAAGGATTTTTAAGATATCCCTGGATAAGCATAAACACAAAGATAGGATATTGGGCGGCTGGATTGAAAACAGGCGCGTCAATCATCACAATCTACGGGAATCCTGAAAACAGAGGCAAACATACAACAAAGCACAAGTAGAGGAACTCCCCCACACTTAGTGTTAGAAATAAGAAAGAAGATAGAAGATAGGCATGGGTTGCCACCCACGAAGCGCTTGTTTTTTATCGAGTCGTATAGCTTAGACTCGCCCCGAATTCAATTGTTCTTGGGGGAGCAAGTGGAAGAGAAAATCTCCATCGGACTTTCATTCAAAATGTTTGGATAAACATTGAAGTGCTTGAAAGTTCCACTCCGACGAGATAGACCCGGCTTAAAAGAATGAGAGATGCCGGGGTCAAAAATGGTGTCTTCACTCCCGAGCGAGTGAATGGAAGGACAATCTACCTTATATGAGAAGAAAGGTAGAAAAACTCGAACGACATATGTGAAGTCAATATAAGGGCGATCCCCAAAAGGCACTGTCACATATGTCGGAGAAAGAATATCTTTTTGATTCTCGGGATTAACAATTGAGGTCGTATTATCAAAAACATTAGAGTCTTTGACCTCATCGTCCTCTAACACTTCAATAAACAGCGGATTAACGTTGCTAGAAAAGCAATCGTCATCAAATTCAAAAAGAGTGTTAGAGAAAATCCCGGAAGTAACCTCAAAGATGTCAAGAGATTCTCCAAAAATTAGAGAATCACAATCTCTGTCAAATATCTCCTCAGACTCACTTGGGGTTGGGACAAGGTTCTCAGCACTAGACTTTATGAATTCGTCCGATTCCTTTTCAGGAATAGTGCTAAGATGCTCATCCCCCATAATGAGAGAGTCCTCGGGTCTAGACTGAGAGGGTTGAGAAATGGTATCATTTAAAGGAATAACACTCTCCTCTTCGTCTTCTTCATTCTCATCATCGTCATCAAGAAGGGCAGCCCTGAGAAATATGGAATGCATTTTTGCTCCTCGTTCTCTGGCTAGTAATTCTGCACAAGATTCTTCATGAGGATTATCTTGGGTATGTATTTTACCCAAATCCCTGACTTCTTGTAGTAAATCAAGAATATGAAGAACGTCTTCTGAAAGTTCTTGAGACGGTGGCTGAGGTGGTGGCTGAATCATTTGGTACTGTAGAGGTTGGTCATGATAAGAATAGTCATAATTGTCACAAGGGTCGTGCTCATAGACAAGCGAGCTCCTCGTTTGACAATCAGAGCTATAGTGAGGACCTCCACAGTACTCACAACAATAATATTGTTGTGACTGATTCGGTGAATTATATGGATAATGGTCATACCCGAAGTTTTGATAACATGGAACCTGCTCATAGACAAACGTGTTCTCTGTTTGACAATCAAAACCCGGGTGAGGACTACCTCCACAATATTCACAAGAATATGTTTCCATCTCATGGTGCGGGGGTTGGTTAAGGAAATTGGTTGTTTCATTGCTGGGATTTTGGTCATAGACAAACCCGTTTCCCGAATTCACAATGCTACAACCGGAGCAATTTCCACCATTTAGAGGTCCCCCACACCATTCACAACCATAGTTGTAAGATGGAGACATTTGGGGCTGTGGAGAGTAGTCGGAAAAATTTGTCGGTTCATTGAATGAATTTGGATTTGGATCATAAGTAATTGAATTACTTGAACCGCAAAACAAACAACTTCCGTTCTGAATATCATTACCACATCGTTCGCACGTACACCAACGACATGGTAAACCGAAAAGCGGCTCTCCACAACCGACACAAGGAATCAATGATTCCATCAGAAAAGAGGATTAAGAAGATAGAATTGAACGTTTAGAGGGTGAGAAAAAGAATTAAACGAATAGAGGGGATACGAAGAATATTTTTGGATTTTTGGAAACATTTTGAAAAACACAAAGGAAAAAGGAAAATAAATTTTGAAATAAAAATCTTTTTGGGTTTTTCAAGGTTTTTTTAATTTTTTTTTTGGATTTTGGATAGAAAATATTTACGAGATATTTACGAAACTTCACGAGGAAGGTTCTTCAAGTCACTAATCATCAAACCGTGACGATATTGTCGCAACACACCTCCCCGGCAACGGCGCCATTTTTTTTGGTTGTAGTTATCTTTGGTCAAAGAAATCACAAGTCAAACTTCTCACGAAGAAAAGTCAACTTGAAACCGTTAACGCAAAAACAACCAATTGTAATAAACCGGGCAAGCGTGTACCCGGGTCGTTCTCCCTGCGAGGCGTGAAATTGAGAATATCGTTTTCGGTTCGTAATTAAAATGCTTGAAAAGACGAGAGTTTGTTTTAGTTTTTAAATAAAACGAAAATTAATAAATTCGAACGGTAAACTACGAACGAGTAAAAACGTCAAAATATTTAAAAATTAACCCTACGAGTATCAAAATAATTTTCCTACGACTTAAATATAAAAAGAAAATTTTGGAAAAAAGAAAAATATTTTTTTGACTTTTTAATAATTTTTTATAATTTAAAAACTATTTAAACTATTTTAAATCTCTAAAAATACTAAAACTAATTTTAAAAATCTGAAATTTTTACTGAAGTTACTTTAAGTTAATAAAAAGCTAAGAAAAATAAAAATGTTGAAAAAGCTTTAGCCCATAAGCTGTTAAAGGCCAAACAGCTTATATAAGCTTAAAACAAAAAAGTTGTTTAAAAGAAATAAAAGAAGGAAAGTTTTAACAGATAAAAGGCTATAGCATATTGGTTTGGGTTGTGTGTTGTGTTGCTGCTGCCCTGGGTTCGAGTCCCAGGTGTAGCAGTTTTGCTATTTTTTTTTTTCTTTGTTTTTCTTTTAAAGACTCAAATCAACAAGTGAATAAGCTACAACCAACACTACTTTTGAAACCAAAATTCAAAGTTCAAAATATGAGATCTAAAAAAAAGAGGCAAAAGAGCTAAATATTGCATACTGAGGTGGGCATGTGCTTAGCCAAAACCACAGCCCACTTACAAAATAATCACAAAACAAGCGCAAACAATCCAGAACAAGCTCAAACTAGCTTATGGCTATTTTTTCTAACTTTTCTTTGTGCATTTAGTCATAAACTACCTAAACTAAGCAGACAAGCAAACAATCAAGGTGAAGCCGCAACTTTATCTATATAAAAAAAACGGACCTTAAACAACAAATAAAGCAGACAACAACACAAACTATATAAAGCAACTTAAAACAAAAACATCAACTACATCAAGCACTCGACATAAAAGCAAATTTACGCAGAAACTTTAAATAAGCAGCAATAACATAAGCAGTAAGATAAAAAAAATAAGCAGTAAATTAACACTTTAAATAAAAACTGAATTAAAATTAAAATTAAAAATAAATTACAATGCTTGAAAAAAAATAAAAATACCTTAAGAAAAAAAAAAGCTAAATAAATCCTCCTTTCTCGACTGCTACTCGACTTTTCTATTTATACTACTAAAAAAAAACAAAAACCCTACTACTTGTGTTTTCTATGTGAGAGTGTCTCCTCACTTGCTCTTGTGTTTCTTTTATGGCCATTGGATCGTTTCTTGGTGCCCACATCTTGAAATCTTGATCGTTGATCTCCTTTTGGTGCCTCGGATTGATGAGGTGGAGGGGAGGGGACCAAAGACAATACCCATGTGAATGTTTGTCTGGTTGTGGTGAGGTGGAGAGGGTGATTAGCAGGAGGGATTAAAGGTAAATAGAGGGATTGAAGAGAGGTTGAAGAAGATAAAAAGGGCTTAGGGATTTTGACTTGTGTGAATTGGGGGTTGACTGGAAACCCGTATTTTATTAGCTTAAAGTTGGGATGGGTCGGTTTTAGGGTGATGGGCTATGGGTTGGGTAATGTTAGGATTGGGCCGGCGATGGGTTTAAGGGGAAAATGGGTTTGTAGGTTTAATGGGTTGGGGTTTAAATGTGTGGATTGGGTAGTGTTAGTGATAGGTCCGGTTGGGTATTAGTTTAGAGTTTAATTAACACACCAAGGACCAAAGTTGTAACTTATGAAATTGTGAGGACCAAATCTGCCATATTTGTAAAGTTAATCCGAGGACCAATTTTTGCCAACAAGTAATAATCCAAGGGCCGTTTGGGATTTTCCGAGCTTGAATTTCATCCGAATAAAAAATGTCTTTTCCGGCTTCGGTTTTCGACTCTTTTCCATAACACGCTCGGTTTTGTCCGTGTTTGCCCCGTTTTCAATCCTTTTGTACCTGCAACACACAAAACACAATCCAAGGATATTTGTAATATTATATGGTCCATTTGAGTGTTTTTGGTCGTTTTTGTGGGGTTTTTCGGGTATAAAATGATGAGTAAAAGGCCACTCATTAGAAAACCACGGCACCCAACTCTAAGTCGTGAGTAGTGTAGTTCTTCTCATGCTTCTTAAGCTGACGAGATACATAAGCTATCACTTTCTCGTTTTGCATTAACACTGCCCCAAGTCCTTTGTGTGAAGCATCGCAATATACCATGAAGTTTTCAATCCCTTCTGGCAATGACAAAATTGGCGTGCTGCAAAGTTTCTGTTTCAATAACTGAAAAGCGGTCTCTTGCTTTTCTCCCCAATCGTACTTCTGGTTCTTTTGTGTCAACTTGGTCAGTGGTTTAGCGATCTTGGAAAAACCTTCAATGAACCTTCTGTAATATCCGGCAAGTCCTAAGAATTGACGAATTTCTGTGGGAGTTTTTGGTGTTGCCCAATCTTTAACTGCCTCAATCTTTGCTGGATCAACCTGTAGTCCTTGACTATCAATGACGTGACCAAGAAATTGTACTTTTCTGATCCAAAAATCACACTTTGAAAATTTTGCATACAGTTTCTCTTTCTTGAGCAGTTCTAAGATTGTTCTGAGGTGTTCTCGGTGCTCTTCTTCACTCCTTGAGTAAATCAAGATATCATCAATGAATACGATCACAAACTTGTCTAGATATGGCTTGCACACCCTGTTCATGAGATCCATGAACACAGCTGGTGCGTTGGTTAATCCGAACGGCATTACCTGAAATTCATAATGACCATAGCGTGTTCTGAATGCTGTCTTCGGGTTATCCTCCTCCCGAACCTTAAGCTGATGGTAACCCGATCTCAAGTCGATCTTGGAGTAATAACTGGAACTTTGCAACTGATCAAATAAATCATCGATCCTGGGAAGTGGATAACGATTCTTCGCCGTTAATTTGTTTAGCTCTCGATAATCAATGCACATTCTGAAAGATCCATCTTTCTTCTTTACAAACAAAACTGGTGCTCCCCAAGGCGATGAACTCGGCCTAATGAATCCTTTATCCAAGAGCTCTTGCAATTGGTTCGACAACTCTTGCATTTCTGAAGGTGCAAGTCGATAAGGTGCTCGCGCAACTGGTGCGGCTCCCGGTACTAATTCAATCTGAAATTTGACTTGGCGAGTAGGTGGCAGTCCTGGTAAGTCTTCTAGAAAAACTTCTGGAAAATCTTTAACTGTTGGCACATCCTCAAGTCGCTTCTCCTCCGACTTCTTTTCTGTGATATGAGCCAAGAATGCATAACAGCCCTTCTTTATGTATTTCTCTGTTTTAATGCACGAGATGATGCTGAGTTTAGTCCCACTGCGTTCTCCGCGAACGACCAATGTTTCGCCATCATAAGGAAGATGAACAACTTTTTCATCACAGATGATTCTGGCATGATGTTGAGATAACCAATCCATTCCGATGACAATGTCGAAACTTCCAAGTTCTACTGGCATGAGGTCTATATTGAATGGGTGATTGAGAAAATTAAGAGTGCAACCACGAATGATCGTGTCAGTGCCAACTAAACTACCGTTAGCTAGTTCAATGTGATATGGAGTGTCTAATGTGGTTGGTTCAATGTTGAGTAATGGTGCAAATGCAGTAGAAACAAAACATCTATCAGCTCCTGAATCAAATAGTATGGATGCATAACGATTATTAATGAGGAACGTACCCATAACGACACTCGGGTCCTCCCTGACATCTTCTCCTCCAAGGACATAAGCTCTTCCTCTAGCTGTTCCACCTTGGTTATTGTTTCCCTGGTTCTTTCCTTTCGGACATTCCTTCTTGAAGTGTCCAACTTCTCCACATCCAAAGCATGTCACTGGGGGCTTCTGATTATCAACCACAATCGGAGCTTTGCAATCCCTGGTTGAATGACCAACTTTCTTACAGTTTCCACACGAATTCGGACAATTTCCAGGATTATGATGGGTTTGACATTTGTTGCACTTGGGTAAAGTACCATTGTAACCTCTTTTCTCAGCTTGACCTGCAACATAAGCCTTTGCAGTTTCCTGTCTCTTGGGTGGTGGTTGAGCAACATTGTTACTCTGGTTGTTGTCCCGGTTTCTTTTGTTGTTATTGTTATTGGAAGTGTTTCGGTTGCTGTTATAGTTGTTGTTGTTTCGGTAGTTGTTGTTGGAGTTACGGTTGTTGTAGTTACGGTTATTGTTGGTGTTGTTGTTGTTGTCTGAAGCAGTTCCTTTCTTCACTATCTGAGCCATGAGTTTCTGAGACATTCTGATTGCCTCATCCAATGTTTGTGGGTCAAAAGAAATCACATCTCCTCAGATGTTGTGAGGTAATCCTCCAATGAAATTCTCCAATAGCTTCTCAGTGTCTGGAACCATTGTCGGACATAATGCTGCCAATTCCTGAAATCTCCTAATATATGCCTCAATATCATTACCTGCTGTCACTAGCTCATAAAACTCTGTTTCCATCTTTTTCACTTCTGTTCGTGGGCAAAACTTCTTTGTCAGCAATTTCTTGAATTCGTCCCATGTAAGCTTGTGAGCATTCTCCATTCCCATGGGCTTTGCATACGAATTCCACCATGACATAGCTTCCCCAACGAGTGTACTAGTAGTAAACTTGACCTTGCTGTCTTCCGGACAGTTGCATAGAAGGAATACTGATTCTGTCTTTTCAAACCATCGGATCATGGCAGTGGCTCCTTCGGTGCCTTTGAATTTTTCTGGATCACCACTCTTGAAATCTTTGTACGTACACTTACGGCCATTTGTTCCATTAGTATTTGTTCCTCCCACTTCTCCGGTTTCTGCCCGTGAAGCGGCTTCAGCAGCAGCTGCAGCTACGGCAGCTCTTTCAGTTACCAATGCTGCCTCAATACTGTCGGCAACAAGTCTCTTGATCTGGGCGGGTGTTATAGCAGGAGTAGCTCTTTTGGGTGGCATAATTCTTCACAATCACAAAAGAATACAATAATGAGAACTCACAATGGAAACGATCATCATACACAATATACCCAACCACAACATGTATATACATCCACAATACGTATAAATACAACCACAGCATGTATAAATACAATGAAACCACAACGAAACATCATAAGTATAATCACATCGCACATGAATATAATACATGAAAATTTCGGTTACGCAGACCGATATCATAAAATAGCACAACGAAAATCCTGCATAATAGAGTCACACTTGATATATTTGTTTGTACTACAAGCAAAAGACAACAAGTACTAACTATGTCCCACACCCCGGGACTAGGATAATAATGTACAAGCTATATGATAACAGTCCAACACTAGGCACCTCCTCCGGGTGCTCCATCTAACCTGCGGAAAATCCTCTGAAGATCCCTAGACATCGCAACAACAATCTCCTCTAGGTGCTGAACTCGAAGCTGAAGGTCAGTCTCCCTAGTCTCTGATGCAGACAACCTAGCCTGAACTGAAGATAACTCACCGGCCTGGCGATGATGCTCATCCTGGAACATCTGTGCTCTGTCAACTAACCCCGGCATCTCCTGCCTGAGCTGTGTGATATGCTCTGAACTCTCCAACTGACGAGCCTCTAAACCCTGGTGTGACACATCAATGGCAACCCTGCCTTGGATCAATCCCTCGACCTCCTCCTCAATAGCCTCAATACGGCTCACTGGAGTCTCGTCTAGATGAGACAATGCCCTCTCAATCTCTCCCTGAAGCTGATCTAGGCGTGAGTCAAATGTAGCAGCAGTAAACAATCTGTCAGCAGCAGCCCTCGAGCTCTCACCAACCTCGAATCTGCGGGGTGGTGCTGTCTCTATAGCATCTGAAGTATCTGAAGATGAGATATCAAGACGAGCCCGCTTCTTGAGCGGTAGGTCTGACGTAGGAGTAGGATCTCTGATGTGAACTGGTGCTGATGGCATCTGTGGTGCTGATAGGGATGGCAATGGTGGAGACAATGATGATAAGGATGGTAAGGGTGATAATGGTGGTGGTGTACTGAATGCCACACTCCTCCTCGCTGTCAAGCGGCGACGGAGTGGATGAGATGAAGTAAGTGATGATGGTGGTGGTAGGGATACAAATGCAGCTGGTGACCTGACAGTGAGACAATGAACCCGCTTAGCAGCAGTGCGCTTCATGCGCGGCCCACCTGGATATGTACGGTAAACTCGACCATAGGGTACAAACTCTCCTGGCTGGATAACTGGAACAACTCAGGGACCACGACGGATCACAAGTGACAGTGGTGGGGTAGGCACGACTTCCCCCTCCTCAAAGGGTTCTGTCTCAGCCTCTGACATCACAAGTGAAGACTGTGGAGTAGGCTCCACTGATGACAAAATGATAGTGGGTATCGGAGATGATGTAACAGACTCTAATATGATAGAGGGTAGTGAAGAAGTATCGTCCGCTGACTCAGAGTCAGACGAGATAACAATAGGGTGTGAATCCGAAGACATCACTGAAACAACATATGTGAAATAAAAGTAAATAAACATTTACACAATGTGGGTTATGATGAAATGATATATGTATGAAATCGCAATCACTACGTGTGATATAATGAATATGCACTTATGCTACAATGATGAGATGCTATGATGGTGCAGCTATAGTCTAGGATATAATGAACAACCTAGTTCGCTATAACCTTTGCTCTGGTACCAATCTGTCACACCCCCAAATTTCGTGACTTGCAGCGGAATAAGTCATTTAGGGGCACGACTGGTCATAGCACCAAAGTTGCAGTTATATTGAACGACCTAAAGTGTCGTTTAGAAAATAAATCGTTTGATTATTTAAAAGCATTCAGAGTTATAAAGCTAGGTCCCAAAAGGTGAAACAAGTTTTCAGAAAAACAAGTTCATACAATTCAAACGATGGATAAGTGCATAAAATATAAAGTGAGACGCGTCGACTCCGCGACTCCATGATGTCCATATGCAAGCCAACATGCGATACCTTAATTACCTGAAAATACATTGCTAAAAATGGTTAACAAAAATGTTGGTGAGATCATAGGTTTATGTAAATGAAATATTGTACGGATACCACAAGTATAAAGTGTATGACAAAACCATGCCACATAAAAATGATACATTAGCTCTAAGCTCATGACCCCGAAGCTAGACTGAATGAAATGCCCCAACCGAGTGTTTGCCAATCACTCTAATATGACAGAAATGAAATGCGTTCGTTTGACCAGTTGGTGCTACCAACCCGAACGGAGTAGTCACCCTCAATAGATCTATTCACTCACTCTCGCTTGCTAACAATTAACGGTTCATGATAATAAAGGGGACTTTAATCTGGGCAATGATGTAACTTAAGCAATGTAATGAGTTTGTATACTTTGGTCCGCATATGAAAATGGTGCAATGTATTCTCCCCCGAGAGTTTAGAAATCAATAAAAAATTTAAAACGGGGCTATGAAAACTCACCTGATATGATAAAGCAACAATGATCACAATGGATATGATGAAACAAAGCTCGGTCTCTAACCACGACCTATCATGAATGATGTGATCCAATGTAAGCAATGATACAATGCAACACATGCAAATACGTATGTTAACGATACCACTTGTTAGTTTTGAAAATAACTTTTATCGACGAAAAATACACTTTTGACGTCTCACTAAGTTATAAACTACTTTTCGCGTAAACATGTTAAAACGGTACTCCACGATCCTTGTTTGGTGTTCTATCGGCAAAATGTAACGTTTTCATCGCAGTTTAATATTTTCCTTAACTTGTGAAAATATGTCCAAATTGACTTCGTGAAACTAGTCGTGAAATATTGCACGTTAAGCGTTCGTTGATCAAACTCGACGTTTTTGAAAATCTTGTAACCATGTATAAATGTCGTTTCCTTTAACTTCCGGTTGTACACACCTCGATCAATTAGAAAGTCGGCTAACAACGTTATGTTTCGCAAAAACACTAGTTTTTAATATTTAAAACACTTTCTAATAGTGGCTGTCAAAATAAACTAGAGTTCGTCGGCTTTAAACGTGAATAACTCGGCCGTTACAAGCTCGTTTTCTACGTTCTTTACATCCACGGCTTCGTATAAACATGAACTAACATAATCTCAATGGGTCGGGTCGTCTAGATCACGTCTAACACCTCGTTTTGTCCTTTGAATCTCGGCGATCAGCAACTAAATTTTCAGAAAATTAGTTTTCGTCGTCTAACTTCGAAAAATCATAACTCCTTCGTTATAAGTCGGTTTTTAGTGATTCTTGCGGCCACGGTTTCGTTTTTGAAAGAAATTTCTGAATATGAAGGCCAAAATATGCCAAAAATTACTGAGTTTTCCAGTTTACACGTTTTTGGACAGAACCTACTTTAGATTGTTAAAAACTCACTTTCTTGGTTCTAAACTTGATCATACTAACTCAAATCAACTCCACAAGTTCGCAAATCCTACCATACACCTTCTTAGGGTGTCATGGGGTCCTAAACATCACCAACCTTGGTGGATTTCATGAGATCATTAGTGAAACTTATAGATCTAGTGATTTAAAGAGTTTATGTTCAAATGTGGTATGAAAAACATAAGTATCTTGCATGGATGACTATTATAACTTGAAAATACATGAACATATATATCAAATGAAAGTATAAAATGATCAAAACATGTTCTTGAAAACTTACTTGATGATTGGATGAGTTTTGATAAGAAATGAGTAATAAACTTGAGGTTTGATCACAAATCCATAACTAGGAAGGTAAATGGAGTATGTTTATGATTTGATCTTGAAAAATCTATGGATTTTGGGTGGTGTTCTTGGGTTGGCCGAACCTAGGAGATGAAGTGGAGAGGGTTTTGATCTTTTGTTAGCTAAATGGTTATGTATAGTATGTGTTTGAGTTAGTGGAAGTGAAATTAAATCAAGGTAATTCATTAATGAGATTTGGAAGTATATTAAGCTAAATGGGGGGGTAGGGGGCGGCACATGTGGGTAGAAATAGAAGGATTTGATAGCTAATTAAGATACTTGTCTCCATTTAATTAGAATTTGGCTAGTTTAGTGTATACCTTGAGTGTTATCGGGTACCGAGTTAACTAGAAATAACTCGTGACGAGGTGAAATGAGATACGACGAAGTTATAAAAATTGTAAAATCATGTTCCTTGCAAAAAAATCGGGTGTTAGAATGATAATCGGATTGAAATTTCGTAAACCGACGGAGTTATAAGCGTCAAACGAAAAATATAGCGATTGGTTTAAAAACACCGGGTAAAGTAATAATATAATCTCTATATCATTATAATTAGCTTGAAAATGTATGAGGATCATTGTCGGGAGTATTGGGTTTACTGTTAGTAGAAATGACTGAGTGGTAACGTTAATTAAACAATTAAGCATACGTTAATGAAAATCACACAAACACATGCATGAACTGATATGGAAATGATGTTACTGATAATATGCAGACTACCCTACTCCGTATGATGTGTCTTTACTGATGATGCATGAATACGCAGCTAAACCTAACTGGTTACGCGCATTTGAATACTCATAAACCTAGTTTACGACATGATGAATGATGCCCATGAATAGTGATTTTCCTCCGGGAATGAATAGTGTCATGTGAATAGTAAAAATTTTGATGACTTCTCAAAGTCTCAAACTGACATCAAAAATGATGAATAGTGAAATGATGAATAGTGATTGGTGAATAGTGTTTGATGAATAGTAACTCATGAATAGTAAATTGTCGGGGTTTGGAAAATGTCCTTAAATTGTGAGTTGTGACACATGATAAGTCTCAGTTGCTTATTTTGAGCTTATAGAAGCTGCTTATTTCTGGAAAACTTATTCGCAAGGGTTAATGGGCCTAAAGACCCAATGAGGGTTCGTTTGGTTTTTAAAAGAAAACGCCATGAGCTTACAAGCTTAGACTTGCTTTTGTGAGTTCAAGAGAGTGTTTTTAACTTATTAAAACTGCTTATTCCAAACAGCTTTATAAGATACTCACTAACTATGACACACGTATGGTTTAATCTATGGATCGAATAGTGCAAGAATTTAGAGAGAGAAAGAAAGAGTTGGGAACTTAGAGAGAGAAGTGAATGTGTATTATGTGAAAATGATAAAAAGTTCCAACCCTTCCCACACATGGGAAGGGATATATATAGTTACTAACATAAGATGCCCCTAGTGGGTTGTGGTATGAGCTGACAGTGGGTAAAGACCTGACCCAACTCCACAAATACTTAATATAGCTAAACTAATATTACTAAAACTAAGTTAATATTAATAAGCCTACGAGCTATATAAATGCTAAATAGATACTCGGGGTGACCGAGTCTTCACATGAATATCTATATTCCTAACAATCTCCCCCTAAGGGAGGTCACCCCAGAAATAATATTTTGAATTCTAGCATTCTATACTCTGAACTTGACTTTGTAGCTCGTAGACATTGATTCTTCAACGTCATTGTATTTTGTGTCTTCAGCAGTGAACCATTGATGACTGATCTTTTGTCTTGGATGATCTTCAAGTATTCTTTGAGGTTATCATCCAACATATGTCTTTAAGTCATCTTGCAGCATCGTCTCCATGTGAAGTTGTGTTCTTTGTGCCTTCTTTGAGATCATTAACCCGTAAATCTCCAAGCTCATCCATTGTAATATTGCCTCCATGTGATATGTTGTGACTGTTGGACTCGCATGCTCACACTTTTCTGGATCATGATAGATATCATCAGAGTTGCGGAAGCTGTGTTGTAGGTCTTTTAGCTATCATGATGTCTTTGATAATGATTTGTATGTGTGAGCATGGAGTGTGGATTTACACATCTCTGCTGGAATCAGGTACCACCATCACCATCTTTATATGAATCTGAAATAAAACAGTTAGCAATAAAGTTGGGGAACGAATATGGCTTTGTCATTCGCCCGGTGTGGTTGGATTAACCTTCGGTTCCGTGAGGACCGACCTGTGATCAGGTAGAATCCCCTTTAAAGAAGATTCTCCTTGACAGGAATTTCCAGCTTGTAGTAATGAGTCTTCTAACAAATTAATGTCAGAATCATCATACTAAGCATGTTCTCATACCGGAACATCTCAAAGCAGACAGCACGGCAGAGTGAATCAGTGAATTAAATACCCACTGATTGACAAGAAATTGATTAGAAAAATCACTCGCGTGTCACTGGATAAACATTTTATGCAACACGACGAGGGTTTTATAATTTGAATCACATTTCTATCATAAACACTTTTGTTTGAAATTTTTCACAATCAATGTGCTCGAAAATTAGATGATGAGTACATTGAAAGGTTTTCCAAAAGCGTCCGTCAATCCATTTCCTGGAACAAGTTTGATTCAAATGAGAATCGCCCCATCATTTCTTTCCAGTTGTCACAAGGTTGATCCATGAAGGATCTCACATGTCACCCACCAAGAGCTTGTTTGATGTTGGCTCTAAAAGGATTTCCATCTTCATAGTGAATACTATACGTATCACTCGGATGTTCTGGCAATATCACAAGGATAATGCGTAGGACTCTTCATATATATTTTCTTGCTTTTCACGGTGTATGAAATAGCAAGTATATTGGAAATGTGTCCTAATGAGATTAATGGATGATCTCTTGGCTCTAGACTCAATAGTGCATTTTGATTTAGTGATCGGAGGCTGGAGAGGACTGCCACCTTTTCAATATCATCTAACTCGGAGTGAGAGAGATGATAGCAATGTATTGATCTCCGTGACAAGTGAAACAAAAGTCCTTTGAGGGACCTTAAGTGGCTAGGGAGGGTTGTACAGCGTATCACTGGGTCCATGATACTTTGTCTTTAATGTCAGCAATCAACTAAGTGATTCTGACAGCATACGTGTTGACCCGGTTTCTGCCTAAAGTGTAAGGAGGGCTTCTTTCTTTTCACCCTTTATCTTTACATTTCTTTTTCATTCTTCAACCCCTTCAGCGCTTACCGAGACTTCATTACTAGCACCTTGTTGGGTTTGTTCCAGTACTAGCTCCATCTCAGTCAGCACTTTTCCCTTATTCTTACTTGTTTCCTTTTTAATCATACCTAAGGATTTCTACACTAACTAGTGGATTGTCCCTGGGTAGATCCCTCCGGTTCTGGCGGGATCGTGGGAACATATACCTAACCTTACCATCCTTATAACTACAGTACGTTAAATAAAATGGTCGGTCTTTGGTGTTCATCCACAATTACCATCATCAATCATTTGCTCCCCCTCAATATGTGCATCGATGTACAAAAGAGTTTAGCACATATGGGAGAGCCAACACTTGAGTCCAAAAGACCACATTTTAATCAAATTTTCATATTTAAATCACATTCTCTCCCCCGATCAAAAATGTTAATACAAATATCGTCCTAAAAACGTTATTTATATTTTACGATCTTTACTTAGTTTTGTTAATGACAATTACAAAGTATATCTTTTAGCAAATTATAAATACTAGCTAAAGTCTCTTTAAAACACATTTTACATTTCACAAGTTTACTTAGAATTACATTTTACACATCTACTAGTTTATTTCCTTAAAAGGAAACTTTATTCTTAAAATGATACAATGACATCATGGCATGCATCATACATAATATCTTGGCTAGATCTTCAAGCAAGATAGTTGACTTTGGAAGATTTTGATATGACATGACAATGGTTTGGAAGATACAGCTGGATTTGGAAAGATTTCCAAAACTATTAGCTGTCATGTTGCTGTCAAGTTGGCGGAACCAATCGACATAAAGGACGGATCCCTTTTATGGGATCCGCCGGATCCGCCGGCTGTTCACCAGCTTGCCTATAAATAGCAAGTTGATCATTTAGACACACCATCACTCATGGAGCCTAACATTCATAATCATTCATATACATATCATCTAACATTTATCATTCATTCATTTCATTGATCTTTCCTTTTGTAGCAAAGGAGATTAAGCATCAAGGTTCAACACAGAAGTGTAAAACCTTTAGCATAAGTTACTGTGTGATATAGTTGTAGTTCACACATCATTATTTGTATCATTTATCTCAGTGAGTGTGGTTAGTGTTTTAGTCCTCGAAACACAAAGAGTGTAGGGAGTGGTTGTACCCTTGTGAAAGAACCAAATGGGAGTGGTTGTACCCTTGTAAAGAACTCGACATCTAGCTTAGTGTCGGTAATTGTATAGGCGACGTTAGGTTGGTTCTACCTTGAAATAGAACCCGGTGTTTAGCTTAGTACCGGAAAAGGAAGTAAGCGACGTGTAAAGGTTTTCTCCACCTAGAAGAGAGTTTGTTTCTTAGTGAAGGATAACTCTCGAGTTAGAGGCTCGAGGAGTGGAGTAGGGCAAGGAAGAGAGTCCTTGTAGCCGAACCACTATAAACATCCGTGTTGTGTGGTTTGATTTTTCCTCTCTTTACTTTTCATTTATATATTGTGTGAATATTTGTTTGTGATTGTTTCCTTTGAAATAACATAAAGTAACAAAGTGAATTAATTTTAAAACGGTAAAACTATTCAACCCCCCCCCCCTTCTAGTTTTCCACAATTGGCATCAAGAGCTACGTTACTTAAGATTCTTAAAATATATTGTATTTTAAAACTTAAAACGATCCATGGATTTTGAAAACTTTAAAGAAGGGCAATCTATGCAAAGACCACCTCTGTTCGAACCAAATTGTTTTTATTTATTGGAAAAATCGCTTTAAGACTTATGTGAAGTCAAAGGATATAGATCTATGGTTTATAATTGTTGAGGGTGATTACAAGGCCATAAGTAATGATATTTCGGGTGGTCGGGATGTAGAAACTTCTCTTACTCGTCACAGTGATGAGCAAAAGAAGTTGATTGCCAAAAATAATGAAGCCAAAATGATGCTTTACAATGCTTTACCTAAGAAAGAATATGAAAGAGTTTTTATGTGTAAAACGGCTAAAGATATTTGGCAATCTCTAATTGTCACTCATCAAGGAAACTCACAAGTCAAAGATAACAAAATTGATCTTCTTGTTCAACAATATGAACAATTTGTTATCTCTGAAGATGAGACCATTGATAGTGCGTTTGCTAGATTTAATACTATTATCACATCACTTAAAGCACTTGACGAATCTTTTTCTAGTAAGAATTTTGTCAGGAAATTTTTAAGAGCACTCCACCCAAAGTGGAGAGCAAAAGTGACAGCTATTGAAGAATCCAAGGATCTTTCAAGCATGACACTAGATGAGCTCATAGGAAATCTCAAAGTTTACGAAATGGTGATGGAAAAAGATTCAGAAATAGTTAAAGGCAAGAAGGAGAAAATGAAGTCCATTGCTTTGAAAGCTAAAGCTGAGTCAAGTGATGATGAAGAGTCTTGTTCTAGTAGCGAAGACGAAGAATATGCCATGGCCGTAAGAGATTTCAAGAAATTCTTCAGGAGACGAGAAAAGTTCGTAAGACCACCTCGTGAAGAAAAGAAAACCCTCCGTAAAGACCGTGATGATAGAAAAGGCAAGTTAGAAAGGAAGTGCTATAGGTGTGGAGATTCTGGTCACTTTATAGGTGATTGTCCAAAGCCTCCAAAGAACAAATCTCAAAAAGCATTTGTTAGTGGAGCTTGGAGTGATAGTGAAGGAGATGATGATGAGCATAAGAACAACGAAGTTGCCCTTATGGCTCATGACACAGAAGAGGTATGCTTTGTTGGGCTATGAAATATCAAAGTACTGCTGAAAGTCAAAGTACTGCTACTCAAGTCAAAGTACTGCTGTTCGACTAAAGTACTGCTGCTCGTTGAAGGACTGCTATGCAAATAGTTTAAGGACTAATGTGTAATTCTAGAATGTTCGTATTAGATTAGAGTTATAATTAGAATTACTTGTTATTCAAGTTTGTAAACCGACTAGGGTTCTCCTTGTGCCTATAAAAGGATCCCTAGGTTGGCATTAGAGATATGCGATTAGAGATATACGATTATTAGAAGTATTAGAGTTTAGAGTTTGTTAGTGAATCTGTGTAAGAAAGCAGGTTCAAGGTTTTAATAATATTCAAAGTCGTTTATTAATTCTTCTTAGCTTTGTTGAAGTAGATTCCGCATACTTAGCAAAGTATATCAGTGTTTCATTATTAATAGTTTTGAATTCATTCAAAGTTGTTAAACCGTAGACAAGCTACAAGTTAGTTTGGTCAGAGTATATCGATCCAACAAGTGGTATCAGAGCTTGTGTGGAGACTCTGATTAAGAAGAAACCCTTAAAACCGATTTATCAACAAACCCTCAACAATGTCGACTGAAGCTGCACCTATCCCATCCATCACCTCACTCAGAATACCTATCATCAAGAAGGGAGAATGTGATCTCTGAAGCATGAAGATGAGGCAGTACCTTGCTATTACTGACCATGCTCTATGGGATGTAATTGTCAATGGTAATGTTGTTCTTGATGAACCTCTACAAGTTGAAGGACAACCCAAACCACCTCAACCAACCTTACCAGCAGCTACAAAGAGAAATCAAGATAAGGCTCTCAACATACTGCTGTCTGCTATTCCTGATGGTCACCTACTGAAGTTCCATGATGCTAAGGATGCAAAACAATTATGGGCTGCGATCAAGACAAGATTTGGAGGTAATGATGCTTCAAAGAAGATGCATAGAAACTTATTGAAGCAGCAGTTTGAAACCTTCACTGTTGGTGAAAGAGAAAGTCTTGATGCTGCCTATGACAGATTCCAAAATCTACTTAGTATGCTAGAACTGTATGGAGCAGAGGTATCTGTTGAAGATGCAAATTTGAAGTTCTTAAGGAGTTTGCCATCTGTCTGGCATGTGGTTGCTACTATGATTAGAGGACAACCTGGATTGGAGTCTATGGACTTTGATAATCTCAATAACAATTTGAAAGTGTACGAGCAAGAGATGAATGGTCACAGTTCTCAGAAAACTCACAACATAGCTTTTGTATCTTCTGAAAACAGAAGCAGTACTTCCACTAAAAGTACTGCTTATCCTTCTCAAAGTACTGTTGGTGATTCACAGCATGTTTGCACAACCACAACTACTCCCAACCCATCACCAACAAACAACACCAATTCTGATGAAGTTGTATGTTCCTTCTTTGCACAACAAGCCACTTTACCTGTTACCTATCACGAAGACTTGTTGCAAATTGAAGAAGATGCTTTAGAGGAGATTGACATAAGATGGCAAGTAGCTATGATCACTGCTAGGATCAAGAAGTTCATGAACAAGACAGGAAGGGGAATTGATTTCAAAGCCAAACAAGGTATAACTTTTGACAAATCCAAGATTGAATGTTTCAATTGTCAAAAGCTTGGACACTTTGCAAGGGAATGCAAGTTTGCAAAATATCAGGCAAACAGGATGATTGAACAACCCAAGGTTGAAAGAAAGGAGGTTCCTATTACTGAATCACAACCAAAAGCTTTGGTGGCTCAAGAAAATTTAGCAAAGATTGACTGGAGTGCTGAATTTGATGATGAACCTGTAACCTATTCTATGGTTGCAATGGAAGAGTTTGATTGGGGCACAGCTTTTGATGAGGAACCTGGATATGCTGCTTTGGAATCAAGAGATGGTCTTGAAAGCTTTGACTGGAGCATGGAGGATGAAGATGAACCTGTTCAGATTGCTATGGTAGCCACTTCACCAAGTTCATCCAATGTCTCTGAGGTATGCTCTAAGTGTAATGATGTTTATCAAAAGTTGCTTAAAAAATATGTGACTGAAAGAGATAATTGTAGAACAGCTAGGTCTGAGGTAGCTGGTTATCAATTAACTTTAGAGTCAATGGAAGCCAAAATATTAACACATGAAAATAATGAAATGGCTTGGGCAGAAAAATATGAGCAACAAGATTATCAATTGAAATTAAGTGAATGGAAGTTAGGATGTAAGGTGTCTGAATTAGAAAAGATTACTAAGGAAAGAGATACTTTGTTAGAAAAACTTGGTAGTATTAAACAGGCTGGTCTATCACATGTTCAATTTGTTGAAAAACAAAGAGTCATAAACAGTAGAGCTGGACTAGGTTATGGTGAAGATAGTAGTTCAGATGAGACCTCACCTAGTGATAAGGAAGAGACCCCACCTAGTGCTAAGGAAGAGATTCCACCTAGTGATGATGACCTTACAAGCTCAGAAGAAAACACATCTAGGAATGAGGAACCACTTAGTGAATCACCTCCTGAGTTTAAGAAAGATAAGGAGTATCACTCAGTTCCTCCACCCACTGGTCAGTTTCAACCTCTTAGGACAGATGTTTCTCGTTATGGTGTAGACAACCTAGAGTTTAGGAAGAAGCTTAATGGTCAATTTAGTTCTGAGAAACCTAAGAATGATTTTCAAAGGGGTAATGATCAAAAGTTTCCTACAGTTTTTCAAAAACAAGCAGTACCTCCAAAAACTTTTCAAAGTACTGCTGGACATTCATCAGTACCTCCAAGAGAAACTTTTCAAAATACTGCTCACTATAGGAAATCTTTTAATCATAGAAGAGGATTTGGGAATATGGAGAGAAAGTTATGTTATGTATGCTATAGTCCTGATCACTTGATTAAGAACTGTGACTTACACTCAGAATACTTTAGTCAGTTTCCAAAGAATAGATCTACCACCCATAAGCCAAGAGAGACTAGACCAGTTTGGAATCACTCAAATAGGGTCAACCATAGTAACTTCTCAAAAGACTATAGGTACCCTCACCAGAAAAGAATGTTTTCCAAATCACCAGTACCTTCACACACTGATAAGTCTCAAGAAGTACCTTCTCAAAGGACTGATAAGTTTTCACCCACTCATGGTACTGCTAACACTTTTTCACATAGAAGACCTAAGAGATTCAATTCATATAAAAGGTCTTACAACTCAAGCAGAGTACCTAAATCAGAGAAACCTAAGGTCAAACAAAATTGGGTTAAGAAAGAAAGTACTGATGGGGAACAAGAAGTACTTTCATCAGATAAGGGTGAAACAGGGAGTGTTGTTGATATTACAACACAGGACATGGGACCAACTCAAATAATCATTGACCATGCCTTTAAAACCAGTGGAGATTACATACTGAAGGAATTCAAGTATGTCACTCCACAAGGGGAACACAAGTCAGTAATGGCTTGGGTTCCTAAAAGAAACTAACCCTTTTCTTTAATGTGCAGGGCAACCCAGAGGAGGAGCTTAAAGATCATATTATTGTGGATAGTGGTTGCTTTGGCAGCATGACAGGGGACAAGGAGATCCTGTCAGATTTTAAGGCATATTATGGAGGAAGAGTTGCATTTGGTAATGATCCTGATGGAGGAAGAATCACTGGCAAAGGAACAATCAAGGCTGGATGTATTGATTTTGAGAATGTTAGATATGTGAAGGAGCTCAAGTTCAATCTTTTGTCAGTATCTCAAATTTGTGACAAGAAGTACCCAATTCTGTTCACTGATACAGAATGTCTCATTCTCTCCCCTGAGTTTAAATTTGTTGATGATCACTTGGTAACATTGAGAATACCAAGAACCAATGATGTATATAGTTTAGACTTAAAGAGTCTCAATTCTACTGGAAGAGCAACATGTTTAGTAGCAAAGGCATCATTGGAAGAAGCACATCTGTGGCACAAAAGACTAGGTAATGTTAATTTTAAGAACATCAACAAGCTGGTCAAAGGAAATTTAGTTAGAGGTTTACCTTCCAAAACATTCAAGACTGATCATTCATGTTTGGCTTGCAAGAAGGGTAAACAACATAAAGCTTCATGTAAGAAGCTTGGGGAAAGAGATATTAGAGAACCTTTGGAGTTGCTACACATGGATCTGTTTGGACCAGTTTCAGTAGAAAGTTTAAACAAGAAGAAGTACTGCTTGGTTGTGACAGATGATTGTAGCAGATTTAGTTGGGTCTTTTTCTTGGGATTCAAAGATGAAACCTTTGATGCTATCCATGACCTGATAGTAGCCCTTGAAAATCAATTAAGACTCAAAGTAAGAGGTATTAGATGTGACAATGGAACAGAATTCAAGAACAAGCATATGGATGAATTCTGTGCAAAGAAAGGGATCAAGAGAGAGTTTAGTATTGCTAGAACACCACAGCAGAATGGTGTTGCAGAAAGAAAGAATAGGACTTTGATAGAAGCAGCTAGAACAATGCTTGCAGATTCCCAATTACCTATTCTCTTTTGGGCTGAAGCCATAAGTACTGCTTGCTATGTGTTAAATAGAGTTTCAGTAACTAAACCTCAGATGAAGACACCTTATGAGTTACTAATGGGAAAGAAACCAAACATTCGTTTTCTAAAACCTTTTGGCTGCTCTCTGACTATTCTAAATACCATTGACTCTCTGGGAAAATTTGATGGTAAGTCAGATGAAGGATATTTATTGGGTTATTGTACAAATAGCAAAGGATTTAGAGTCTATAACAGGAATACCAAAAAGGTACAAGATTGTCTTCATGTTGAATTTTTGGAAGATAAGGAAACTCAGAAAGGTAAAGGTCCTGATTGGATGTTTGATCTTGATCTCAAGTTCACACCATCTATGAATTATGTTCCTGTTAGAGAAGAGAATCAGGCTAATTACAAAGAAGATGATTCACAGTACATTGTTCATGGAGTCAATGTTACACCAGAAGATGTTCCTGACAAAGAACCTGAAGTTACTGTTGAGGAACAAAGTACTGCTCAACCAACTAATACAGTATCTGATGAAGATCAAGCCATACAAGATGAACTTAATAGGATGCTTTTTCAAGAAACTATAGCACAATCCTATGAAGATGAACAAAGGAAGGCTTATGAGGCTGCAAAGAAACAGGGTAAATTTCAAGATACTGCCCACAGTACTTTAGATCAAAATACTGCTGATCCTTTTGACAGTACTTCTGGTGTGTTAGAGCAATCAAATTGGAACAATGCTGATGATTCCAATGTTGATGATGATGATTTGATTAATGCTAACATTTCTGGATTAGAAGAAGTTGATGATGAGCTTAATCCAAAAGGTATTTTCTCCAATGAAGGCATTGATTTTACTAACTTGGAGTCTGATCTTCCAGTACCACCAACTCCTACATTGAGAGTTCATAAAGCTCATCCTCAAAGTAACATTATTGGATCACCCTCTTCAGGAGTGATTACAAGGAACAAAGTTAAAGGACTTTCTAAGCAACATACTGCTCTACTTAGCTTTGTTTACAAACAAAACAGGATGAATCACAAGGATCAACAAACATGCCTGTTTGCTTGCTTTCTATCTCAAGAAGAACCCAAGAAGGTAGCTCAAGCTTTAGCTGATGAAAGTTGGGTTGAAGCCATGCAAGAGGAGCTTCTACAATTCAAGCTTCAAGAAGTCTGGGTATTGTGTGATTTACCAGATGGCAAAAGAGTCATTGGTACAAGATGGGTTTTCAGAATCAAAAGAGATGAAAGAGGTAATGTTATCAAAAATAAAGCTAGATTGGTTGCACAAGGATATCGCCAAGAAGAAGGAGTGGATTATGATGAAGTGTTTGCTCCTGTTGCAAGGATAGAGGCAATAAGGTTATTTCTTGCCTTTGCATCATACATGGGATTTCCTGTCTACCAAATGGATGTGAAAAGTGCTTTCCTTTATGGCACAATTTCTGAGGAAGTTTATGTTAAACAACCTCCTGGTTTTGAAGATCCTGCACATCCAAACAAAGTCTACAAAGTGATCAAGGCACTGTATGGCCTTCATCAAGCTCCCAGAGCTTGGTATGAGAGACTCTCAAATTTTCTATTACAACATGGTTATAGGAGAGGAGCAATTGATAAGACTTTGTTCATCAAGAGGGATAAGAAAGACATTATGTTAGTCCAAGTATATGTGGATGATATTATATTTGGAGCCACAAAGAAGTCTATGGTGAAAGAATTTGAAGATCTTATGCAGAAGGAGTTTCAAATGAGTTCTATGGGAGAATTAACTTTCTTTTTGGGTCTTCAAGTTAGACAAACAAGAGATGGAATCTTCATTAACCAAGAAAAATATGTTGCAGACATACTTAAAAGATTTGACCTTCCAAATCTCAGGCCTGCCACCACACCCATTGATAAAACTAAACCCTTAGGCAAGGATGAAGATGGACAAGCTGTGGATGTCAAGCTTTACAGATCTATGATTGGTTGTCTTATGTACTTAACTGCATCAAGACCTGACATCATGTTTGCTGTTTGCTTGTGTGCAAGATTTCAGGTTACACCAAAGGTTTCCCATATGTATGCAGTCAAGAGGATTTTTAGATATCTCAAGCATCAACCAAAGTTAGGATTATGGTATCCTAAGGAGTCACCTTTTCACTTGGAAGCCTTTTCAGATAGTGACTATGCAGGGGATAACTATGATAGAAGATCAACCTCAGGAGGATGTCAATATCTTGGTAGAAGATTAGTCTCC
Organism: Artemisia tridentata subsp. tridentata; assembly: GCA_021014915.2. Taxonomy (NCBI): domain Eukaryota; kingdom Viridiplantae; phylum Streptophyta; class Magnoliopsida; order Asterales; family Asteraceae; genus Artemisia; species Artemisia tridentata. Next base: position 168,806,252 of record CP139501.1, on the reverse strand, counting down.
TGGCAATGTAAGAAGCAAACCATTGCTGCAACCTCCTCTACTGAAGCAGAATATGTTGCTGCTGCTAGCTGTTGTAGACAAGTTTTGTGGATGCAAAATCAACTCTTGGATTATGGATTCAACTTCAAAAATACTCCTATCAATATTGATAATGAGAGTACCATCTGCATTGTGAAGAATCCAGTTTATCACTCCAAGACCAAGCATATTCAGATTAGGCATCACTTCATTCGGGATTGTTATGAGCACAGGCTTATAAATGTGGTCAAGGTTCACACAGATGATAATGTAGCTGATCTACTCACTAAGGGATTTGATGTTTCAAGATTCAACCACTTAGTTGTGAGCATTGGGATGATTAACTACTAGGCTACATTTGAGGGGAGGCTTTAGTATTAATTAGTATACTTTCTTTTAGTTCTTAATGAAAGTATTGGTTTTTAGTAATTTAGTTTAGCCTATATGTTGTATTTGAGGGGAGGCAACATAAGATATTAGTTAGACCTTAAGCATGAACCATTTACAAGTTCTTGGTTTTAGTTTGGAGTATTGATTATGGATAAGAAGATGGAACGTACTGCTTTGTTGCTTAAAGTACTGCTTCAGCAACGTACTGCTTCAACGTACTGCTTACGTGGACGTACTGTTCCAACGGTGAAAAATTTGTGGGGCTACGGTTAATTAATTCCTTACGGCGGAGATAATAAGTTAATCTAAACGGTAACTTTATTATTATGAGTTTGATTTATTTTCATCCTATTTAAAGAAACTCACACCTATTTCCCCGCCTTTTACCGTATTTGAGATCCCTCATTCGCTTTTACACCACAATCTTTTTATCGAAACACAACCTCAAAGCGAATTCTTCTCTACCACTCATCATGGCTAATCGACTCACTGTCAGCAAACACAATATGATCACTAACTTGGACAAGACAAGGGATAATGTTGATTTTCATGCGATCATTGATTTTTTAACTGGGTCTTCCATCAACTACTCTATTTTAGTTAACCCTGATGTTATTGGTCCTTGGATGCAAGAATTTTGGGCTACTGCAACGATTGAAGATGATTCGTTCATTAGGGCTACGGTTGCTGGACGAACTATTCGGATTTCTGAGGCCACGATTAGGGATGTTTTGATGTTTGATGATGAAGGGGGGGCTGCTCGTTTTGAAAAACAAGTGCTTTGGGACACTTTAAGTGATATAGGTTATGAAGGCGATCTGACGAAACTTACTTTTCAAAAGCCTTTGTTTTGTTCTCATTGGAAGTACCTCATTCATGTCTTACTTCATTGTTTAAGTCCCAAAAGTACTTCTTTTGATCAATTTGGTCAAAATATTGCATCTGCATTAGTGGGTTTGGCTACCGATCGAAGATTCAATTTTTCAAGACTAATTCTTGATGGTATGCTTACACATATTGCTAATGGTTCGCCATTTTTAATGTATCCAAGGTTTGTTCAGTTATTCTTGAACAATCAACTTGAGGATCTCCCTAAACCTCAAAGTTTTTTACCCACAGTCAAACTTCCATCAAAGGTGTTTACTTTTCTATCTAAACAAAGTGTCAAGTTTTCTGGAACCAACACACCTTTGACTGCTCATATATTGGGAGTTGCACAAGTTGTTAGAGATGCAGAGCAAGAGCAAGAGCAAGAAGCAAATTCTGCATCAGCAAGCCAAGAGTCTCCAGTTTCAAGAGAAGTTAGTATTCCTCAACCTACTGCTTCTCAACATACTGCTTCTCCACATTCTGTTACTAGGGAAGATACTGCTCCTATGGACATTCCTACTCATGAGGAGTCAGACCAAGGTATGAATCCACCACCATCTCCTAATGATTATTCTTCCACAAATATGTCTAAGCACTTTGAAGAAGGAGAGACAGAAATGGATAACTATGCTTTAACAAGGGAGTTAAAGAGGCTGAAAAAGGAGAGTGAGGCTCAAGCTGCTAAGATAGTCAAATTAAAGACTAAGTTTCAAAGATTAAAGAGGTATGTTTGGCCACTAGTTCAACACCATAGATTATGGGTAAAGTCTCAGAAGCAGAGTGGACGGATCCCTACGAAGTCTTCTAAGTCAAAGAAGAAAAAGTCAAAGAAGCAATCTTCATTCCAATTGGGGAGGAATTTAGAGAATTTGAATGAAGATGCTGGTTTTGAACAAGATGCTGGATTTATGGATGATACTCAGAGGACACCACCTGAAAATATTCCTCAAGATACTGTTGAGAGGAAGAGTGATGAAACAGAGCAAATAAATTTGGAAGAAGCTGCTGTTGAAGTAAAAAGTGGTGATACTGAGGAAATAATCTTGGAAGGAGCTGAAGCTGAAAGTACTGCTCAACAAGGTACTGAGAGGCAATTTACTATTACACCTAGAACCTTAGATTTTGAAGAAGATATTGGTCCTTCAATTCAAGTTCAAGAGGAAGTTGGCCCTTCTAAACCAGCTCAGGAAGAAGATGTTATAGCTCATACTAACAGTGATGATGAAACAATTGCTGACATTATGCTTAATATGTCAAGTCAAAGAGGCATCAGTATTCATGAGGTTGAACAACAACATCATACTTCTTCTCAACCTGCACAAGAGATAGATCCAAAAGATAAAGGCAAAGGGATCTTGGTAGAAAAGAAGAAGAAGAAGATGACATTGGCACAATTAAGACAAATTCAGATTGCCAAAAATGAGGAAGCAGCTAGAATATTGCAAGCAGAGATAGATGCTGAAGAATCAAGGAAGATTGTTCAATCAAAAAGGCCAATTAGTAAAGCTAGAGAAAGGAATGATATGATGGCTTATCTGAAAGGTCAAGGATATACAGGTTTAGTTAGATTGACATATACAGAGATGAAGGATCTGTATGATGCTGTTAGAGAGGCTATAGAAAAAGATCTTACAAGCATTATTTCTTTTGAAGATAAGGAGCTTGAAGATAAAAGAAAGGAAAGAGCTGTTACAAGAAGCTTAAAGAGGAAAAGAACTACTGATGAACAGCCATCAAAGAAGTTCAAGGAATCTGTTGAATTGAGAACAGATACAGTTGATGAGCTCAGGAATTATCTTAGAGTTGTTGACTTTGAAAATCCAAAATTGAAAGAAGATACTGATAAGAAGTCAAAGATATCTACTTTTTCAGTTGTAGAATCTAAAGAAGGAGATTATCTGATCTTTCATAGACAAGATGGAAGTTTTAGAGTGTTCAATTCATTATGGGATATACTACATCTGATTGATAGAGATGATATGCTTCAGTTATTTCTCCAAGTGCAAACTTATTTTGAGCATATTCCACCACAAGGAGTAGGTTTGATATTGTTAGGAGATCTCACAACAATCTGGGAGACAGAGGAAACAAAGGACAGTACTTTGTGGGAAGATCAAGACAACTGGGAGATTAACAGATGGAGATTCTTTGAGTCAGTTGGAATACATGTTTTGGAGTTAGAAGATGGCACTATGATTCATATGCTAGCAGAACAGAGATATCCACTCACAAGAGATCTGATGATCAGGATGCTAGAGCATGGAATGGAAGTGGAACAAGAAGATGAAGTAGCATTGATGGTCATAAAATTATTCATCAAGTGGACAACAGAATCTGAAGATTAATGCATAACTACTGGTATGGTTTAATTATTATATAAATCTTTTGAAAAATAAGTACTTTCTTCAAAGTACTGCTGGTCAGACAGTACTTTCTCAAAGTACTGCTTGCAGCATAAAACCAGTAAAGTCTTTTAATAAAATTAGTAATTTTTGATAAGTGCAAAAACATTTTGAAGCACAAAGATTAAACAGCAACAAATGGTTTTGAAAGCAACAGCATGGTGTTAGTACTTGTACTACACAACAAATGGTAATCAACTCACCATGTTTAATAAACAAGAAAGAGTTTGACTCATCATGAGGGTACGGCTCTGATGTGATTATCAAATCCATTTTTAGTTGGCAATTTACTAAAAATTGTATGGTTTTCAACTCACCATATCTATATTAGTGAAGAGTTGGCTAGCCCACAAGATAATGGCTTTGTGGTAAAGGCTGTGGAAAACCATTATATGGTAATTAGTTCACCATGGTAGTGATTGTACTAAAAGAACTAGCTAGTCCAAAAGCAAACGGCTATTTGGTAAAGACTACTCAAATCCGTTGATAGCTGATGATTTGCTAAAAATCATATGGTTATCAATGTACCATGGTTTTTCCTAAATCTAAACATTGGCTACTCCAGAGTTAATGGCTTTGGTAAAGAGACATCAAAATCCATTAAGTTTTCAATGATTCACCTCTCACAGGAGTTAACACACCTGGAAGTGATGAGAATAGTATGAAACTTTTAAGATCTGATGTACATATTGCCAATATGATGCTGTGTTGCTGAAAAGATATGATGCTGAAAAGAGTTGTTGCTGATGAAGATTGAAGATACTGATTGCATTGATGATGACAAAACAACAACGAGACAGATTTCAAAGAAACAACCTTTCCTTTAAGATAAAGTGTTGAAGTTAAAGACATACAAAGGAACTTGAAATCAAGCAAGTAGAATTCAAGTTAGGGGAGGATTGTTGGGCTATGAAATATCAAAGTACTGCTGAAAGTCAAAGTACTGCTACTCAAGTCAAAGTACTGCTGTTCGACTAAAGTACTGCTGCTCGTTGAAGGACTGCTATGCAAATAGTTTAAGGACTAATGTGTAATTCTAGAATGTTCGTATTAGATTAGAGTTATAATTAGAATTACTTGTTATTCAAGTTTGTAAACCGACTAGGGTTCTCCTTGTGCCTATAAAAGGATCCCTAGGTTGGCATTAGAGATATGCGATTAGAGATATACGATTATTAGAAGTATTAGAGTTTAGAGTTTGTTAGTGAATCTGTGTAAGAAAGCAGGTTCAAGGTTTTAATAATATTCAAAGTCGTTTATTAATTCTTCTTAGCTTTGTTGAAGTAGATTCCGCATACTTAGCAAAGTATATCAGTGTTTCATTATTAATAGTTTTGAATTCATTCAAAGTTGTTAAACCGTAGACAAGCTACAAGTTAGTTTGGTCAGAGTATATCGATCCAACATGCTTAAAGGTTGATCTAGAACCTGATGAGTGGATCAAAGATAGTGGGTGTTCAAGACATATGACGGGAAACAAAAGACTTTTCTCTACTTACCAAGTGTACGACGGAGGTAATGTCACATCCGGTAGCAAACTTAAAAGCAAAATCATTGGAAAAGGTACGATCTCTCATGACTCTCTCTCTATTGATGATGTTGCTCATGTAGATAATTTAGGATTTAACTTACTTAGTATAAGTCAATTATGTCGCAAAAAGTATAACGTCCTTTTCAGTGAAAATGGAAGTAAAATACTTAAAGATGGCATAACCGTAGGAAGAGGTGTTTTAAAGAATAACGTATATGTTATGAAATTAGATAAAACACCTAAAGACAAGCTTTGTCTTACCTCTCTGGACGAAAACTCTACTCTATGGCATCGACGTTTAGGTCATGCCAATATGACGCTTATTCAATCCTTATCTTCTAAGGAACTCGTTAGGAACCTACTCAAGTTGAAATATGACCAACACTTTTGTGATGCTTGCAAAATAGGGAAACAAGTGCATAATAGCCATAAGGCTAAAAACATGGTTTCTACATCTAGGTGTCTAGAATTATTGCATATGGATTTGTTTGGCCCGTCGGCTATACAAAGTTATGGAGGAAATTTTTACACATTAGTTATAGTAGATGATTACTCTAGATATACGTGGACTAAATTTTTGAAAACCAAAAATGAGGCCTTTGATAAATTTGAAATTCTAAGCAAGAAAATTCAAAATCAAATAGGAAGTAACATAGTATCTATTAGAACCGACCATGGTCGAGAATTTGACAACGAAATCTAATTTGGAACTTTTTGTGATAATAATGGAATAACACATAATTTCTCGGCTCCCCGAACTCCACAATCTAATGGTGTAGTAGAACGGAAAAATAGGACAATTCAAGAAATGAGTAGAACTATGTTAAATGAACAAAACATACCTCAAAAGTTTTGGTGTCACGCTGTAGATACATCTACATATATTCTAAATCGAGTTTTAATTAGACCATTTTTGGGAAAAACTCCATATGAGTTATATAGAGGCAAAAAGCCTACTTTAGGGTATTTTAGAGTGTTTGGAAGCAAGTGCTTCATTTTAAACACAAAGGACTATCTCACCAAATTCGACCCAAAGTCGTATGAAGGTGTGTTTCTCGGGTATTCACAAAATAGTAAAGCATACATAGTGTTGAACAAAGAAACCTCAAGAGTCGAGGAATCATTGAACATAACATTCGATGAAAGTCCACCTCCCTCTAAGACATCACCTTTGGTAGATGATGACTTAGTTGAAGACCAAATGGTTGAAAATTTAGAGGATGAACCAGAAAATAAAGAAATTATCAACATTAAAGAATCTAAAAGTCATCCATTAGAAAACGTCATCGGAAAACTTAATGAAAGAACATTAAGATCTCAAGCTCAAAATGAAAGTAATTACTTTTGTTTTGTTTCAACAGTTGAGCCTAAAAATATAAATGAGGCTATAAAGGATGAATCATGGGTTATTGCTATGCAAGAGGAATTAAACCAATTTATTAGAAATGATGTTTGGACATTAGTTCCACAACCTAAAAATCAAACCATAATTGGTACAAAATGGGTATTTAGAAATAAAATGGATGAAAATGGCATAGTATCTAGAAACAAAGCTAGGCTAGTAGCTCAAGGCTACAATCAACAAGAAGGTATAGATTACGATGAGACATTTGCACCCGTAGCTAGACTAGAGTCTATTAGGATACTACTTGCATATGCATATGCACATGATTTTAAATTATTTCAAATGGATGTCAAAAGTGCCTTTTTAAACGGATTTATAAATGAAGAAGTATATGTTGCACAACCTCCCGGCTTTGCCGATTTTGAAAAACCAAATCATGTCTACAAACTTAAGAAAGCATTATACGGACTTAAGCAAGCACCAAAAGCTTGGTATGATCGACTTAAGACCTTCCTAGTTGACCATAAGTATACCATGGGCCTAGTAGACAATACTCTCTTCACCAAGAAAAAGGGATCACATATCATCATCGTCCAGATATATGTGGATGACATTATATTCGGCTCAACTTGTCAAGAGTTATGCAACGATTTTTCAAAAATCATGCATGATGAGTTTGAAATGAGTATGATGGGGGAACTAAACTTTTTCTTAGGTCTCCAAATTATACAATTAGAAGATGGGATATTCTTCAACCGATCAAAGTATATCAAAGATATGCTTAAGAAGTTTGGTCTTGAAGACTCAAAACCAATGAAAACACCCATGTCCTCCGAAACCAAACTCACAAAGGATGAAGAAAATGAATCCGTAGATAGCACTAAATATAGGGGAATGATTGGTAGTTTACTCTATCTTACGGCTAGTAGGCCGGACATTATGTTTAGTGTTTGTCTATGTGCACGATTTCAAGAAGATCCCAAAATATCCCATCTTGAAGCCGTTAAAAGGATATTTAGGTACATTAAAGGCACTACACATTTAGGATTATGGTATCCCAAAGGAACAGGTATAGAAACCATAGTGTATGCCGACTCAGACCATGCCGGTGACTATGTTGATAGAAAAAGTACTAGCGGTATTTGTACTTTTATAGGACATTGTCTCACCTCATGGTTCGCTAAGAAACAAACAGCCCTCGCAATCTCAACAACAGAGGCAGAGTATGTGTCTGCAGGAAAGGCGTGTCAACAAGCACTGTGGATGAAACAAGCTCTCGTTGACTATGGAATTGAACTCAACGACATCCCCATTCTTTGTGACAACAAAGGAGCAATCGACCTCAGCAAAAATACGGTCCAACACGCAAGAACCAAACACATTGAAATACGTCATCATTTCCTACGCGACAATGTTCAGATGGGAAACATCTCAATTGAGAAAGTTTCCTCAGAGGACAACATTGCCGACATCCTCACAAAACCTCTCAAAAGAGAACCTTTCAACTACCTTAGACTTGGATTAGGATTAATGGAACATAGTGATTAGATAAAACAGTAGCGTAAACCTTAGTTTAACCAAACTCGACACTAAACCAAAAATCGTGTTCTGATCCCGCGGATCCAAACGATAACAAAGGCGGATCCTTTGTTTTGGATCCGCCGGATCCGTCACATGCACAGGTTGTTTTATTATATAATAAACAACACCAAGTACTATTCATCACTCTCCTAAAACTTATCACCTACTGAATTCGTTTCATACTTCACCACAATCATAATTTAGGCTATTTTCTTCCACAAATTTGTGCTCCAAACATCACTGTAAGTATCCTTATCATGTTTATACTCCTGATCTGCGTCTAAGATTTCTATTTCATGCACAAAATCAAAACTTGGGGAATATGCATAATTCTTGAAAAATCATGAAACATAGTTACTGAATTACACTTCAAATCATGTTTTTCTTAGTTAGGAATTGCATCTTGTAGTACATTATCATCATTCATCAAAAACCCCATGAGAAATTTTTGATAAAATCTTCTTACGACTAGGAAAAATGGTTTTTGAACATTGTTCATACAAATATAAAAACGTTAGTTTTCTTTTGTTTAACATCACTTGCATAATGTCTCTTGAATGCTAAAGGGAATACATAACTAATATGTATTTTCGGGTACATTCAAATGTAGCTACATTGAAGTAGGAGCGTTTGAGTTATCTCTCGTTTTATCATAAAATTTGCATAAACAAAATCTTCATGCATCTAAATGAGTCGAGATAACCGCACCTCCACATAGTCCCCATGTAGGCACACACTAGACCTATACACGCATTTTCGATAATTTCAACTAAAACTATATAATTTTTTTGTGTTTAGGAAAATCATGCCTCCCGCGACCAACTATGATCACAAACACACCATAAATTACCTACCTAAACACCATAAAACCAAAAGGACTCACTGAACAACAAGTTGAAACTTTCAAGGCTCTAGAAAAACACTACGTACATGAGGGTAGGTTTGTATACCCCTCATTCTATGAAGGAACCTATCTTAGGGAGCAACTAGCGGCTATTCACTTCGATTCCCTCCTAGATATCGATGAACCATTAATTCCTCGATTCATTTTAGAATTCTATGCTAGTGTCAAACTAGAGTCAAACGATCAAGGTTACATGAACATTCGCTTTAGCGTCAATGGACATCAATTCAATATCCCATTAAATCAATTTGGAGAAGTCATAGGAGTTCCAAGTCATGGAACGAGTGACTATTCTGATAAATGGTCATTGACCATTCTTGAGTCAGATCTTGAACGAACGGCACCATATGCCACTCCCTTAACTTCAAAAGAAATCATTCGTCAACATCTCTTCATACCTAGGAACAACCCAACAAGGTTGTATCGAGGGAAATATGTTCCTAGAGATCCATTTGCTATGGAGCTCAATGAACTAAAGCCCGAATTTAGGAAAATGGAAGAAGTCTTAAGGGCCAATGTCATGTGAACGGTTGGAAACCGCGATCACATCAATGCTTATCTTTGCCACATGATGTATAATGTGTCAACCCATCAACCTTGCCTCTACTCTATCGCCAAGAAAATGGCCGACATTCCAATTCAAGGAAAAATGGCATTGACTTATGGAATGCTTTTGACCCGTCTCTTTAGAGCTTTTGCACCCATTCCTAGAAATGCCTTAGGATTTGTTCCTGAATATGATGAGATAGAACGCACCTTCGTTCCCTTGAGCGACTTTAGGGTAGCGGTTGACAAGGGTAAACGTCCTCGTGGTCAAACATCATCATCTATGAGTGACGATGATGGAATGCCAAACTCTAGGATTCCCCCTCCGGAGTACTTGACCCAACTTCCACCAATCCCTAATGAATCAGCCGAGTATCGCAACATCAAAGGAATGGTGAAGAATTTAGGACGTTGGGTGATGAAGCTTCATAAGGGCATGAAGAAATTGAAGAAGAAGTTGAGTTAAAGGAGTGTTTGGCTCTAAACATTATTAGACAATGTAGTATTAATAATGGTTGTTTCTTAACTTGTTATGATGATATTTGATGTGTATCTGAACTAACTAAGAATTGCAGGTCGATAACACTTGATGTTATCAATTTTCCGAGTTTAAGCCTATGTTTGGCTTAACTCATCATAAGGTAAGTTCCTATGAACGGATTAATCTATGATTAAACATGTGTTAGTATTATCATCTTTGATTGTTTTGCATTACATATTAGATGATAGATATGCTCCAGGAGAATTTTCGGGTTTTCGTCAAAAAACGAACAATATGCACATCTCTCTGTTTAATTTTAGTAGTTTTGGTTCACGGATCTGGCGGATCCCTCATTTTGGATCCGCCATGTGTTAGCGTTGGCTCCGCCATTTTTCAACCTGCGGATCAGGCGGATCCAAAAATTTGGATCCGCACGCCTTGTCGATTGGATCCGCAGGTATAACAGTAAACTTCTTAAACTTTTCGACTCATCCCGATTCTTAGATTTTAGTTTCTAGTATTCTTTAGAATAGGTTCACTGATCATTATACATCTTAGAATGATTTAGAAACTTAAGAACAACATTTCCCACCAAAATTTGAATTTTTAAATTTAAGGAGTGAGTTACCTTTCCTATACAAACAAGGAACCCTTTTTAGGGATCCTTCAAATCCGTGGGAACATCACATCAGAAGCTTTTCCACTATCTCTTTGCATTTACTGCATATCTTCTTCATATTACTCAACATAAGTTCTATGGATTGACTTATGTGATGTGATTTGCACAAATTTTTGTTCCAAATCATTAGGAACCAACATTCTCTATTGGATTTACATCAAATCCAAACACTAGTTTCTATAAACCATCTGCCTATATATTAAGATCACAACTTAGAGCAAAACTCACTCATTCACCTTCTTCACAACATACAACCTGTACATCTTAGTTCTCTTAGCTCACCATGACCAAATCAACCAACTCCTCCACCTCTAGACCACCAAAACGCACTGCCCGCATAAGTGTTAAGCCCTGTTGCTTCATAAATCTTGCTAACTCATCATCAGAGGAATCATCTCCTCTTAATATCTCATCTCCTATAGCAAGTGAAAATTTCCTTACTTTATCCACACCTACACCATCCAATGTTGTCATACAAACTCCACCTCCATCCATAACTCCAATAGCAACCACACCACCACCCGCTCCATCACAGACTGTCAAATCTCAATCACAACCAAACTCACCCAAACTCCAACCCATGGAGCTATTTAGGACTCCACCTACATCACCTCATCCATACCTTGATGACTTGGAGGATCTCCCACCAAGATCAAACAATCCTCCACCCATGACCTTTGAAGGTCAAGAGCCTATGCTTTTTCATCCGATTTTCCCGGATATCCATGGTCCTTTATACCATGATGCACCATCATCTCAACCTCAAATACCACCTCTCTCACCCACATCAACTCTCATTGCCATAGATGAGGCAATGTGGATCAATTTGCCTCAAACCCAAGAGGAGATTAGTGAAGAGCTCAACCGTCTCTACACTCTCTCGGGTATGGTAGATCACCGCCTCAATGAAGCCATGGACCTCCAAAACATCCTCATGAACTCCCTCCAAACACCACCACCAACCAATGAACAAGCACAATCACCACCACCCAACAACCAATCACAACCACCACCACCACAACCAAATGAGTCTACTCTTCCGCCCAGTTTTGCTCGCCATGATTGCAACATGTGTGAAAGAACCGCTCACATAGCTCAAAGGACAAACATTTTGGTGCACGAGCTCCAAAATGAAATGAGGTTCATTTTGAACCACATTCTTGAGTGTCTAAACGCCATCTCTCATCCTCCTCAATAGGAGAATTTTAGTCTCGTTATATAGGACCTTTTAGATGTTGTTGTGGGATTTTTTATTTTTTAGGATGTATTTTTCATTTTCATGTAACATCATATTATGTTTGTGACTTTTGTCACATAATTTTCAATGAATGAATATGATGTTTTTATGCTTATGAGTGATCAACATAAAGCATATTATCATTAGTTAGGTAACTAACATCATTATATAGCTATTTGGAATCTATATTCTAGTTTGATCACTTGTACTTTAGGTACAAAATTTTGATCAGACACTACATTTTGGCTTTTTAAAGTCAACTAGATTATCATTCTTATTTGAATGAACATATCATATGCATTATGCTTCTCCATTGAGGCTATTCACAACTAACATCTCTTTTGCAGCATCTCATACCCTTTTTAATGTATACGTTGGGACTCTTGTAATGGGGAGTATACATCGAGGGGGAGCATTTCATTTTTCTAACCATTTTTTTTTTTTTGTAGGATCATGCATCATTACCTTGTTACTCCATTTAGGGGGAGTATCAAACAAGGGGGAGCTCTTAAAGTTCTCAAAATCGCATTCCGCTACGCAACTCTTCTTTTTGATTCGACAAAAAGGGGGAGAAAGGATTAAGTTTGCATAACTGTGAATCATCACAGTACATACACTTTTGCATAAAAATAATTTTTAAACTCAAATAAAACAAACTTAATCTATATTTTAAAGAACTCATGCTATATTTATTCCTTTGCTCAAAAATATACTTTATGTTTTGTCATCAACAAAAAGGGGGAGATTGTTAATACAAATATCGTCCTAAAAATGTTACTTATATTTTACGATCTTTACTTAGTTTTGTTAATGACAATTACAAAGTATATCCTTTAGCAAATTATAAATACTAGCTAAAGTCTCTTTAAAACACATTTTACATTTCACAAGTTTACTTAGAATTACATTTTACACATCTACTAGTTTATTTCCTTAAAAGGAAACTTTATTTTTAAAATGATACAATGACATCATGGCATGCATCATACATAATATCTTGGCTAGATCTTCAAGCAAGATAGTTGACTTTGGAAGATTTTGATATGACATGACAATGGTGTGGAGGATACAGCCGGATTTGGAAAGATTTCCAAAACTATTAGCTGTCATGTTGCTGTCAAGTTGGCGGAACCAATCGACATAAAGGACGGATCCCTTTTATGGGATCCGCCGGATCCGCCGGTTGTTCACCAGCTTGCCTATAAATAGCAAGCTGATCATTTGGACACACCATCACTCATAGAGCCTAACATTCATACTCATTCATATACATATCATCTAACATTTATCATTCATTCATTTCATTGATCTTTCCTTTTGTAGCAAAGGAGATTAAGCATCAAGGTTCAACATAGAAGTGTAAAACCTTTAGCATAAGTTACTGTGTGATATAGTTGTAGTTCACACATCATTATTTGTATCATTTATCTCAGTGAGTGTGGTTAGTGTTTTAGTCCTCGAAACACAAAGAGTGTAGGGAGTGGTTGTACCCTTGTGAAAGAACCAAACGGGAGTGGTTGTACCCTTGTAAAGAACTCGACATCTAGCTTAGTGTCGGTAATTGTATAGGCGACGTTAGGTTGGTTCTACCTTGAAATAGAACCCGGTGTTTAGCTTAGTACCGGAAAAGGAAGTAAGCGACGTGTAAAGGTTTTCTCCACCTAGAAGAGAGTTTGTTTCTTAGTGAAGGATAACTCTCGAGTTAGAGGCTCGAGGAGTGGAGTAGGGCAAGGAAGAGAGTCCTTGTAGCCGAACCACTATAAACATCCGTGTTGTGTGGTTTGATCTTTCCTCTCTTTACTTTTCATTTATATATTGTGTGAATATTTGTTTGTGATTGTTTCCTTTGAAATAACATAAAGTAACAAAGTGAATTAATTTTAAAATGGTAAAACTATTCAACCCCCCCCCCTTCTAGTTTTCCACAAAAAATTTCAAACCATTTGAGATTTGTGATCCCAATTGATTTAAATATGTTTAGAAATTTTGGGAGAAAATGTGGTCAGATTTAACATATATTCTGATGATGATGCTCCCCCTCAATCAATGAGGGAGAATGTTAGTGTCAGGTATGATAGGTTTGAAAGATTTTGAGTTAAAACAATCATACACTGACACATAACAACAACTGTTTATTCACTACTTATTATGTACAAAGTTACTTGTTTTTGATGATATAGAATTTTGAAAATCATCACTTTCCCCCTCAATCGATGACCCGTCTTCTAATGGAATAGCTGTAGTCATTGATTGAGTGATAGATTTTTATGAAAGATTCAATTTTGATTGATATTCAAAAATCATGGTACCACCAAGTTTTCATACAAATACTTTCCTGAAGAATCATAGATTGGAAAGTACCTGCGATGTAAAGAAGACTTCTCTTCTTATACGAGGAATGTTGCACTGAAACGTACATCAGATCGAAGAAACATGGATATAAAGTAATCCATGCCCAGGTGAACTTCACCCAGTTGGAGGAACAGCTGTCTTTTTGGCGACATGCTTTCCCCATTTAGAAACGCGGGTTGCTATCTAAAGCAATAGCAAGCCATTTAGACATGTTTTAACTGGTAAGTATAACTTCTGCTCGAGCTTCATTTAAAGACCCGTGTCATTATTGAATGACATTTCTAGGTCCGTAAATGTTATCGATAAACAGAAGACATGCCTAGGAGGACTATTTTTGGTATTTATGTTTTTCTGATTTTTAGGATTTTTATAGTTTTCATATTTTTCTATTTTCTTTTTGTTTTAAGATATATACAAGTATATGCAAGGATATATGAATCAAATATATACAAGTATACGAGGCAAATCCATTACTCCTCAGCTTCCTGAATCTTCTCGGCTGTCGTCACTTTACTTGCTGAAGAGCAATGTGAGCACATTTAATTGGGGGTTAATTCTGGCTTTTCACTCTCCCCTAATTAGTGCTCTCCCCCAAACTGACCGCCTCTCTGATGAATGTCCATAATATGAAGAAGTCTTTTGATAACCAAATGCATGTCGTCTTTAGTCTTCTAACACACAGCGGAGAATGTAGAATAGACTGTAGACTCGACCTTCTTCAAGATTGTCCATTTGGGGGAACAGAATACCAATCATCTTCATCTCACCAAATGCATTCCAGTAATCTTACATATAACCCATCAGCCCGTAACGTACACATGAGATGATAACACCAAAGTAACAAGTTGAAACACTGATCATCTATAATTTGTATCATGAGATATTAAGCCCGATCACGTGAACTTGTTGTGCGTCCTTGGTGTACACATTTCTCTCCCCTGATGGTTACGATTAATCGGAATCATCATAATGATGTGTACATGAAGCATAATGACGTGTACATGAAGCATTGACTAGAAGCCCTTTATCACTGATTATATCATCCCGTGAGAAGATGTCGATTAGCATTCCATGACCTTGTTCTTCAACACCTTGATGAATGACTAGAGATATGTTTTTATCTCATATAGTGTTGAAGAAACTTGGTTTGCACGACTCCTGAATTGATGTATTCAGGAGTCGTATGACCATTTCTCAAACATCAATCAACATGTAGTTTATTCACCCTTTCCCCCCCTCAAAAATTGCATATGACTGCCATTTTTGATTGAACGAGTGAATAAGAGTACCATCAGTGGTAAGTAGATCCACTTGATGACTGACATTTTGTTTATTCACCCTTTCCCCCCCCTCAAAAATTGCATATGACTGCAAATTTTGATAGAACAAGTGAATAAGAATATACTCCAATGAACGTTGATCCACTTGATGACTGAGTGAGCATGGGAAGAGCATGAAACTTGTTGATGAGAATGGCCATAAACAAGAAGATTTCTCTTCTTCCAAAGATAAAGCGCACTTAAGCGTACACCTTTCTTTTCTTTGAGGAATGAGGCCTGAAGTGTTATCTGCAGACGCCATTGTCGATGAAGAACGAGGCTTGAACTGATGTGTTCAAATGTCATATTGTTGAAGAACGAGGCCTGAACTGATGTGAACAGACGTCATTGTCATTTCCCCTCATATGTTGTGAGCAGCCTGTGTCCAAATGTTAAAGGACGATCCGTACGACCTGCATTTGAAAACAGACGAAAGAAGAGAGTTTGGAGTGTCGGATCCCCAATATAAGTTGGGTTCCAGTTGGTTAGTGCAAACAATCTTTGGAGTTGTTAGAGCCATAGGTGCCTTGGTTTTAACAATAGGGGCAACACTAGCAGATGTAATGGACCTAGTTAAAGGGCATTGTGTATCTAAAGGGATAACTCTACCAGTTGGCTTCCATTCCTTAACAGGCACTACTCTAGGCATTGTAATCCTCGTTAAAGGGCAATGTTCACCTAGTGTGAATGTTCGGCCCTTGGGCTTCCACTGAAAGCCCACATTGGTGAACATTTTCCTAGTAGGTTTCCAAGATTGCTTAATTTGTCTAGCTCTCCAAACTTTCTTAACTGGGGGTTTGTTGGACGACTTCAGAAATTTCTCAACACATTTATCATGATTACCCGAAATTAAGCATTCATTACATGTTTTGCAAAGTGAATTAGGGTTTGAATTATGATTCTTTTTGCTCAATTCTGACTTATTGTTCCTCATGTGGTCTTCTACTTTCTTTTTATGAACACTTTTAGCTGGTGAAGTCCTAGAATTCTTTATGTTTCTCCTAGGTTTTGACTTGCTAGCTTTAGTGACACTATTAACTCCTGTAGAAGGACTGATGGGAATCTTAGTCTTTTTCACTTCTGGTTGCTGAACATGTTTTGATGTGCTAGGATCTGAAGTTTCCAAGGGTACCTCAAAGGTTACATGCTTGTTTTTAGCCGTAGATGATGATGCAGCAAATCTATCTCTTTTGTTATCAATCTTAGGATCTGTGCCACTAACATATTCTAAAAGTTCCTGAGACCGTTTAGTAATGTAGCAGGCATCTGCAACAGCACTGTCAAGTGGTTTTACTATTCTATCCTCTACTACGATCTCACGCAAGATGTCAAGGCTATCCTTAAGGAGATTGAGATATACTTGGTGGGCAGACCTATTTTTCCTAAGGGGAAAAGGAATAGGTACTATATCAACAGCAAACTTACTACAAGCAGAAACCTTTGGAACGACATTATCACCAGTGATGGTTGGCATTTTTCCTTTCACCTGAGTCTTAAGATTCTCGATTTCATTTAACAAAGAAGTTATCTTTTCATTGTGACTGTTTCGTGTGACCTTAATTGAGTCATATAACTCTTTGTAATGTTGTTTGACTTTTGAATTTTCAGCTCGAAAACACTCATTTTCAAAGTGTAACTTATTGATAGTGTCTTGATAGTGAAAATTCTGAGAATCTGAAGACGAAGGTTTATTGGTGCCAAACACATCACTCTTGCTTGATTTTAGTTGGGCGATTTGAGCCCTCAATTGTCGAATCGTGTTTGTGTGAGCTTAAATTTTTTCATCACGTTTGTTCAATTCAAAATAAGTATCAAATTCAGGAGCATCCAAAGATGTCTTGGCATTTGATATTTTACATTTTTCTCCTAAGTGTTGATATTTTAATTGCAGATCAAGAAAATCAACCTCTAGTTTTGAAAAACGTTTGACCATGTTATCATGGTCATCATTTTGAATTTTCTCATGTAATTTCAAATTCTCCCCCTCAAGCTCAACAACACGATTCTGGGTAACAGACAAAGCAATAGAATATTCATGAAATTGACAGGCAGTTAATGCAGCATCAGTAGCAGTATAAAATACATCTTGTGCAATACATCTAGCAATCAAATTCTCATTGGTGATGAGAATATTCTTTCTCTCAATCTCACGACTCTTAATTTCTATCGCATTTTGAGCTACCTCATTTTCCATATCTTTAAACATTACTTTCATTTCATTTGCTTCAGTTTTAAGTGTATTTTGCAATCCTTCAAACTGTTCTTTGAGTAATTTAAAGAACGGAATGACCTCAGTCAAGTAACTCCTTTTTGTTTGTTCAAAACCTCTTTCTCCCTCAGAAATTCCAGTTGGTGTAATTCTCTTCTTACATGTTTGATCAAAATCAGCAAATAGTTGACAAAGTACAAATATGCTAATTAAGGTTTTGCATTCAGTGGGAAGAGTCAAAGGGACCAAATGCCTAGGTGTATTGGGAGGATACACCGTCGCAGCTGCAATTTTCCTAAGGGATGGGGCTTTGGCTTCAAGCTCATCGGCCTTTCTCTTTTCCATATCTATAGACCAAAATATTTGTTCGGGTGTTAACTTCTTTTGAGGTGCAAACACAGTCAAGCAATTCTCCTTATAATAATCATGGGGTTTGACTATTACTCGCTTGGCTATGCATATGGGATCTTTCATTTTCTCATTCATCCTTTCTCTGTTTCTCTCATCCATTTCATTACTCTCTCTTAAAGATGACACATCTGGTGGGGCATGATCAGGCATAATCATCACATTGATATCATATAAGGCAGGTTGAGCTACTTTAGCATTCCTAAGAAGGGCTAATTTAGATTCACCTACATTACTTTCACTATGCTTATCACACAGCTTTTTGTGCTTTTGAAGCATTTGAACCGTTTGTCTAGATTGGTCTTGCGTGTACAACTTATTTTCAAGCTTATTCTTTAAGGTTTTCAGTCTGGAAAAATCATTTAAGAGTTGCGTTTCCTTTTCTTTGAAGTCTTGTTTTATTATATTTAAGTGCTTTTGGGCCTCCTGTTTTTGTTGAACAGTTTGATCCAGCTGATTTTTCAAAGAATTCAACTCTTATTTTAATGTTTCTTCCCTAACATTACGCTCTGTTATAAGTGTACGCATTTGACATTCCATTTTCTGCTCACGTTCAGTTATTTCAAACTTAGCACGCTGTTCATAAAGGGCCACCTGATCTTTATATATGTTTAGTCTAGTGGTCAATGTGTCATCTGGGACAAATACAGTGTTTTCATGCAGCACATAATCATCATTTAGAACAGAAGATGCACAACTAGGTACAACAGACGCTTCGTTGTGTTTCACATATTGTTCATATGGGAGAACATTGCTATTTCCCAGATTAGCAGCATCTGACTCAACAACGTTTGTCTGTTGTACTTTGTTGGGAATCTTCCGTTCATGCAACATATTATTATTATGAATAGCAGAAGATACCCCACTAGGTTCAAGACATGTTTCGTTGTTTTTCACGTGTTGCACGTTGTTCATAGCAGTATCTGACTCAACAATGTTTGTCTGTGGGTGATGAGGCTCTTTCTCTTGAGAATTCGAGCACACAGAGTCTCTATTGGCACTAACATACTCAAACACGTTTATCTGTTGTACATCTTTGGGAATCTTTTGTTTGTCAATCATATTATACAATCTGAGTATCTCAGATATAGCAGAATCTGAGGTAGTAGACATGACGTAAACGTGCACGGGATTTTACAATTCTATGATTTAAACCGAGAAATATATTCTTTCGCGGGATTTTACAAGAATCAAGAATAAACCGTGATTTGAGTACTTGAATGTGTTATGATGAAAGTTTGGTAGACTTGGTGATCGGTTGTTTACGGTTGATGCAATTTGTTAAGGTGAAATATTGGTATGAAAAACTTAAAACCTCAATAACTTCATTCCAGAAGGGATTTGGGCCTCGAAAAATTCGTTTCACGACTTCGTATGTGCAACCTCACAATATTCAGGTTGTTCCGGTCGTTTTGACAGGTGTTTCACTGAAAACGGAGTTACGGTTCAAAAGTTATGGCCGTTTGAAGTTTTGACGTAAAAAGTCAACTTTGGTCAAACTACAACAAGTCAAGTCGCAATTAGTCAAATCGCAACAAGTCAAATCACAACTAACCAAATCGCAATAAGTCAAATCGCAACGGACCAAATCGCAACAAGTCTAATCGCAAGTATCAACTCGCAATGTCAAATCGCAACTGGTCAAATCACAATCAGTCAAATCGCAACTAGTCAAATCGCGGTGACTCAAATCGCAAAATTTGTCAAATCGCAACTTTGGCAAATCGCAGCTTTGGCAAATCGCAACTTTGTCAAATCGCTGTTGACCAGTCAAAGTTGTCACTTTCTTGCGATTTTGTCTTTCTCCCCTTTTTGAGAAAAATGCCAAATCGCAGAACTGAAATGTACCAAATCGCAACTACCAACTTCCCAGTCAGACTCAAATCGCAACCAAGAATCTATCACAGAATGTCAAATCGCAACCAAGAAAAAACCTTAAATACCACACGAATTGACCAAAAAACACCACAACACGAATAGAACAATCTTTCCAAACACTAAACTAAGCTTATATACTAACCCTAATCAAGAAAGTACAAGCTTTTAACAATACTAACCACAAACAAAGTCGAATCAAGGATTTTTCTTAAAATACTATTCGAACCAAAAAAAACACAAAAATAACCTACAAATCCGTGAGTATTCAATGAAACGAACCTAACCAAGGCTCTTGATACCAATTGTAAGATACTCACTAACTATGACACACGTATGGTTTAATCTATGGATCGAATAGTGCAAGAATTTAGAGAGAGAAATAAAGAGTTGGGAACTTAGAGAGAGAAGTGAATGTGTATTATGTGAAAATGATAAGAAGTCCCAACCCTTCCCACACATGGGAAGGGATATATATAGTTACTAACATAAGATGCCCCTAGTGGGCTGTGGAGTGAGCTGACAGTGGGTAACGACCCGACCCAACTCCACAAATACTTAATATAGCTAAACTAATATTACTAAAACTAAGCTAATATTAATAAGCCTACGAGCTATATAAATGCTAAATAGATACTCGGGGTGACCGAGTCTTCACATGAATATTTATATTTCTAACAAGCTTAATAGTCTAGCTTATTACGAAAATGTTTTGGGCCTCTAGGCCCGTTTAGGGTGCATTTGGCGTAAAAAGAACAAGGCAATTGGTTTGTGTTTTTAAAAATTAAAAAATAAAACTCCAAAAGTGCCTACGCCCAGGTTCGAACCCAGGTCTGTGGGATTTAGAACTGACTTACCCAGTTGTGCCAAAGGCTCCTATTCATTTATGTTTGCATATTAAATGTACTTATGGATAGTCGACTATGTTTCATTTTGTATATAAGTTTACTCATGCATACTGAGTTAGCATGCAAGTTTTGTGTTTCTTTCTTCAGTTTCAGGTCTCCATAAATTTTCAAATAACGACTTACAAGTTTGTGAATAAGCACTTAGGGCAAAGAAAATAAGACCAAATAAGCCAAACAAGTCTCGACTTATATGAGTCTCGTGACCCGATTGATTAGGCCAATCTTATGAGTTCGTTTTTAAGTCGATAAGTTATTAAAAAAAATAAGCTCTACGTTTTCTTTTGCTTTCTCGAAAGTTATTTAAGATTTACAAGTTTCAATTTAAGCCACATATATCTCATAAGTTTCATATATGGGTCGAACAATCTAAAAATAAATACTAGTTTACTCTTTGAGCTTTTTAGTAAAAGTATACGTTAAAGTTACCACACAAGCTATTATGATACATCAAGTTGCTTTTGTTTAAGTCTATACGTATCATGGGTGAAACAACGAGTTTGGAAAATTTAATGTGTTACGTACAACATGGAAGTTTCAAAGAAAGCTTAGCAACGAAACTAACTATGCTACGTATTGAAATAGGTTTGAAAGAAACTTACGACACCAAAAAGGTGGTGATGGGGTACGTGCGAAGATATGAACGAGAACAAAAGAGAACCCGAGCTTAATCCTGACTCCTTAAGCTAACCCAAAACGACTTCTAGACGCTAGAAGGCTTATAACTTGGACCAACTTTTCTTTCCTTTTTCTGTTGTGGCTCGACAGTAACACAAGGGAAAATGATATTTGTTTGTGCTTAGTTTTTTTTTTCTTTTTCATCTTTCTTTTGCTACTGTCGACTATCAAGGGATGATAAAGAGAGTTTTGTTGTTCAGTTTTTGTGTTGAGTAAAAGGTGAGGGTATTGCTTTATTATAGAAAGTGTTAGTGTGTTAGGGGTTGACCTTGTCTAGCTCGTCCTTGTCTGTCAATGTGCATGGGAAAAACAAGTGTGAAGATTTACAAACTTTCATGCTAGTTGACTTAAGAGGTCATTAAGTTTATTAAATGGTTAAAGGATTTAGGAGGGAACAGAGTGTACTCTTGATGTGATTAGGATCTAGGGTTTTGGATTTTTTTTGTATATGAATTGTAATATGTATATGTTTTTGCGTTTTAAATGTGTTGTTCCATGGTCTGGGTTTGTGTTCGTGTTGTACCAGGCCACAACAAAAGAAATCAATATAATTGGCTGGGTTGGGCCGAGTGTATCTTAAGCCCAATGCAAAGGAATGGGGTGGGTTTGATTTGTGTTAGGGACGGGCCAAAGCCCAAGGGAGTTATAAGGCGTGTGTTTGAGTCGAGCCCAAAAAAAAGAACATGTGTAATTTGTTCGGGTTATGGGCTCACAAGGCCCAAGTAATTTGTCGGGTTTGAATAGCCTGTTTATAAGTTTTGTGTTCGTACGCGTGTGAGCTCGTTCAAAATATGATGTGAATTACATCACATGTTAGGTTGAGGAATATAATTTGTAGATGCATTATATATAAAAAAAAATTAACTCGTAAAAAGGGTTTAGTTAAACTTTCAAATTGAATTAATTCGTGTTTAACATTAATTAATGACTGGGTAAATTACGGGATATTACATACAAGTTGTAAATTTAAGAGTCCTACACAGATTCTAGCAATCTGCCATGAAAATTTTTGAGAGAATTTACAAATGTGATTCTAAGTGATTGAATGGAAATCCTTGTCAGGGTCAACATCAAACAGCCCTGACAGCAGGTCACTTCGGTAATCCCTTGTGGGTTACGCTTAGTGTTCGCGGTGGTTTCAAACGGTCTAAAGTCGTGGAGTGATACTTCGGTATACTTCAGCGGCTCACCTTGAATCGTTGATATACTTCGGTATATATCTGTGTAAGCCCTATTAGGGGTATCCGATTCAGGAACAACCTTTGTAAGGATTAGAGAGACTTTTCACACTATGTTGTTAATTATCTCGAAGTCCGAACTTGTAAGTGCTGGAAACTTTATTGCTAATTGTTTTAATACAAGTACTCATGGAGACCAGGAGTTCCAGCTAGCTGTGACCATAATTACCACCACTATCAAACAACAGCATTCCATTTCCACATGCTCATACCAACATCAGAATGTCATTCAATGTTCAAAGACACTTCCCATCAAAGATCAAAGCAAAAGTTCATAAGTCAAAGATAAAATCTAAAGAATGAGAATCACTTGAAGTACAAATATCAAATTCAAAAGAAGTATGAGCATGGTGGAAAAGACGTAAAGACACCGAAACTAAAAACGCTGATGAAAGGCAGATCACAACTTTATCACATCAGATAGAACAAGAACAAAGAACAAAGATACTAGAGACGTCAAAGCCAAAGAAGCAAAGAAGAAGTCTGTCACACCCCCAGAATCGGGTCCAGCGGAAGCATACATGTCGCTGGGGTGCAACTTAAATGGTATCACAACATAAGTACAAAGAACGGTTTTCACCTCAAACATTTAGAATAAAATTGTTTAACAAAAGTGTTGAATTTTCATTGTTAAAAGTAGTGCGGAAATAGGCCCTTTAAACAGTTAAAACGGTCCCCAAATGTTTATCAGAGTCTTCTATGACCATGCCATGCCCTGCCAAAAGCCTCCAGTAGCGTGCTATTGCTTATACCTGAAAATACATGCTAAAAGTGTCAACACGAGGTTGGTGAGTTCATAGAGTTTAGTGAAAAAATGTAAAGCATTTGTATAAGGATTTCCCAGCAAAGGCATTATAAATCCACTCAGTCCCAAGTCCCGCCCATACAAGACTTGCAACCTGTGTGTTTACAACCCACTGCCAAATAAGTCTTGGTTTAAGTGAACGTCAAATGATTTATGGACCACAATTGTTAAATGAACAATATATTCCCAATATATATGTAGAGTTATTGACAACTAAATTTCATGACACTGAAGCCTTATGATTGTAGATTGGGCATACTTTTGACATAACAGTCAAGTGGGGAAACTACAGTCCGTTTGACATATCAGTCAGGCGGGGAAACCACAATACGTTGGCATATCAGCCAGTGGGGAAACCACAATACTACATTCGACATATCAGCCGGTGGGGAAACCACAATACGTTTGACATATCAGCCAGTGGGGAAACCACAATACGTTTGACATATCAGCCAGTGGGGAAACCACAATACGTTTGACATATCAGCCAGTGGGGAAACCACAATACGTTTGGCATATCAGCCAGTGGGGAAACCACAACACGTTTGGCATATCAGTCAAGTGGGGAAACCACAGTACTACGTTGACGTATCAGCCAGTGGGGATACCACCCGGACAACCAAAGTTTCTAATTACAATGTTCGCGCTTAATGGGTTATAACATAGGCAATATGAAATAGCTTAATGTACTAGTGTCCATAAGAAAATAATCAAGGGTGAAAATGTAAACACAAAATACTTCTGAGCAACGACTCAAGTATTTTAGCCAATCAATAATGTTTGAAAGATAACTCACGTCTCAAGCAAAACAAGCATGGAGTTTAAATGTAAAACGAGCATAGAGTTTAATGAAAAACGAGCATGCATTCTCCCCCAAAACAGTTACAAAACAATTAAAAGTAAGGGTTATGACCTCACCTGGTGCCATAGCTACAATGACAAAAGTGGATATGCTGAAATGAGGCTTGGTCTCCAACCGCGACCTAATATGAATGATATGGTCTAATGTAAGCAATGAAATGATGCTACACATGCAAATACGTATGTTACCGATACCACTCGTTAATTTTGAAAATAATGTTTATCGTCAAAAAATATATTTTTGACGTCTCGTTAAGTTATAAACTACTTTTCGGGTAAATACGTTGAAATGGTACTCCACGATCCTTGTTTGGTGTTTTATCGGCAAATATAATGTTTTCGTCGCAATTTACTATTTTTCACAACTTGAAAATGTGCCCAAATGGCCTCGCAAAACTAGTCGTGAAATATTGTACGTTAAGTGTTAGGACATAAGCTTGACGTTTTTGAAAACCTTGCAACAATGTCTAGGAGTCTTGTCATTTAACTTTTGACCATACAGGTCTCGATCAATGAGAAAAATGGCTCTCAACATGATGTATTACAAAAACAGTTTTTAGACTTAGAAATATTTTCTACTAAAAGCTGATGGAAATTGTTTATGTTTCGTCGGTTTTCAAAAGCTTGTATCTTGGTCGTTATAAGCTCGTTTTCTATGTTCTTTATATCCACGGCTTCGTATAAACATGAACTAACATAATTTCAGTAGGTCGGGTCATCTAGATCACGTCTAACGCCTTGTTTTGTCCTTTGAATCTCGGTGACCAGCAACTAAATTTTCAGATTTTTGTTTTTCGTCGTCAAACTTTGAAAAATCATAACTTTCTCATCGTAAGTCGGTTTTTAGTAATTCAAGCGGCCACGGTTTCGTTTTTGAAAGAACTTTCAGAATATGAAGGCCAAAATATCCCCTGAGTTACTGAGTTTTCCAGATTACACGTTTTTGGACAGTAGCTATTTGTATTATTGAAAAATCAAAGTTTAAGGTTCAAGACTAGTTCAAAACTTAATCAAACTACCTCCAATCAACACCACAATTACTCAAATCCTACCATACACCTTCTCAAGGTGTCATGGGGTCCTAAACATCACCAAACTTGGTGGATCTCTTGAAGTTACTAATAAAACTTATAGATCTAGTGTTAAAGAACATTTTGAAGTTAAGTGGTATATATAACATAAGTAAGTTGCATGATCAACTAATAATACTTGAAAATACATCAACATATAGATCAAATGAAAGTATGAAAAGATCAAAAAGTGTTCTTGAAGCTTACTTGAATATTTGTGGTGTTTTGATGAGAAATGTATAAGAAACCTAGGGTTTTTATCACAAAACCCTAACTAGGAGTGTAAATGGAGCTTGATTATTACTTGATCTTCAAAAGTTGATGGATGTTCTTGGTGTTCTTGGGTTTGGCCGAACAAAGAAGGAAGGAAAAAGAGAGTGTTTGATGTAAATTTTGCTAGTTGATTATGCTTGTATGTGTTTGTTAAATAAACTAAGAAAACATAAAGAATCTATGCATTAATTTTAGTCTTGATAATCAAGTGCCATGGAGGGTTAGAGTGTGCTGGGGGGGGGGGGGGGGGGGGGGCGGCACATGTGGAAGAAAAAGGTGGGATTTGATGGTTAATTAAGGCATGTGTCTCACTTTGATAAGTATTAGTGTGTTTTGAGTATACATTAGGTGTTATCGGGTACCGAGTTAGCTAGAAATAACTCATGACGAGGTAAAATAAAATACGACGAAGCTGTAAAAATTGTAAAATCATATTCCTTGCAAAAATCGGGTGTTAGAATAGTTATCGGGTTGAAAATTCGCAAACCGACGGTGTTATAGGCGTTTACCGGAAAATATAGCAAATGGTTTCAAAACACCGGGTAAATTAATAATATAATTTTTATATCATCATTTTGAATATGAAAACATATTAGGATCATTGCCCGGAGTGTCGGGTATATGGTTAGTAGTAATAACTGAGTGGTAACGTTAATTAAATAATTAAGCATACGTTAATGAAAATCACACGATCCCGTGCATGACCTATTATACTGATGATGATATGGATGACATGTAGACTACTCTAGTCTATATGATGTGTCTTGACTGATGATGCATGAATACGCAGCTAAACCATACTGGTCACGCGCATTTGAATACCCGTAAACCTAGTTTACGTACTGATGAATGATAACCATGATTAGTGATTTCCCTCCGGGGATGAATAGTGTTCTGTGAATAGTAAAATTTTTGACGACTTCTCAGAATCTCAAACTGTCTCCAAAAATGATGAATAGTGAAATGGTGAATAGTGATCGATAAATAGTAAATGATGAATATTAACTCGTGAATAGTAACTTGTCGGGGTTCAGAAAATGACCTGAAATTACGGGTTGTCGCAGTCTCCACCCGTTAAAGGAATTCAGTCCCTGAATTCAGTTAATGTTGGTCTCCGGAGTGGATTTGGTGAGAAGATGTGGATATCTGAGTCGCATTGTGGTGACAAAAGATAGAACATTCATTAGATCGGAATTCGTAATAGTACATGAAGTTTATATTGTAGAACGTAAAGTGAAACACAAAAGAAATACAACACTAGAGTGTTTAGGCTTTGGTTTATTTTTAAGGCAGGAGTTCCCCTCCTAAACGTTGTCGTTGTTGTTGTTTTCCTCAACGTTGTTGATGTGCTGACAATTCCCTCCTCCGATGACTTAGGCTCTACCACGAGCTATTCCACCTTGTTTCCCATTCCCTTGATTTCCTTGTTTTGGACATTCATTCCTGTAATGTCCTATCTCTCCACAGCCAAAACATGTCACTGGAGGTTTCTGATTTCCGGCAATGATTGGAAACTGGCATTCCCTAGTCGCATGACCAATCTTCTTACAGTTGCCACATGGATTAAGATAATGTCCAGGGTTATGATGATTTTGACACTTGTTGCATTTGGGTAGGGTACCTTGGTAACCTTTCTTTTCAGCTGAACCTGCAGCATAGGCCTTGGCGACTTCTTGCCTCTTTGGTTGTGGTTGTGTAGCATTGCCACTCTGATTGTCATCCCAACTCCTCTTGTTGCTGTTGTGGTTTCGGTAGTTGTTGGAGTTGTTGTTGTAGTTACGGTTACTGTTTGTGTTGCTGTTTTTGTTGTTTGCAGTCGTTCCTTTCTTTAATACCTGAGCCATCAGCTTCTGAGACATCCTTATTGCCTCGTCCAATGTTTGTGGGTCAAAAGAAATCACATCTCCACGGATGCTGTGAGGTAGTCCACCAATGAAATTTTCTAACAGCTTCTCATTATCTGGAACCATAGTTGGACATAACATAGCCAACTCCTAAAACCTTCTGATATATGCCTCGATATCATTACCTGCTGTCACTAGCTCATAAAACTTTGTTTCCAACTTCTTTATCTCAGTGCGTGGACAGAACTTCTTAGTCAGCAACTTCTTGAATTCATCCCACGTGAGCTTTTGAGCAGTTTCCATTCCCATGGGTTTTGCATACGAATTCCACCATGACATAGCTTCCTCAACAAGTGTACTGGTAGCAAACTTTACTTTGTCCTCCTCTGGACAATTGCATAAAAGAAATATAGATTCTGTCTTTTCAAACCAACGAATCATAGCAGTGGCTCCTTCAGTGCCTTTGAATTTCTCGGGATCACCACTCTTGAAGTCTTTGTACGTACATTTACGCCCATTAGTACCATTAGCAGTCTGTCCTGCAGCTTCTGCGGTTTCTGCCCGAGAAGCGGCTTCAGCAGCAGCTGCGGCTACAGCAGCTCTTTCTGTCACTAGTGCTGCCTCAATGCTGTCGGCAACAAGCTTTCTGATCTCAGCTGGCGTCATAGCAGTAGTAGCTCTCTTGGGTGGCATGATTCTTCAAAACAAGAAAAGAATAGTGATACGTAAATAAGACGTTTCTGAAAATTAGGTGTTCTAAGTGGCTTGTCGTAGAATGAAAGCTTGAGGTTGAGTTATGATTAGCTGACGTGCTTCAATGCGGTGGTTCACGAGGTGATGTGGATATGAATGTTCTTGCAACGATTGAGTACACACACATGAATGAAACCTTTAGAAGTTGGGTAGAGAATCAATCTGGACATAATTCTATTATAACTATTCCCAGTATTGCAAAATTCATCTCTGAGTCGGACATAGGTGGTCAGCCTATGTCCCACTGTCCCGGGTCGAATATAGATGACCAGTCTATATTCTACCGAGGTTCAATGAATTTCGAAATACTCAGCTCAGTTATACTAATAATATGTCCCTCACATTTGAAAGGTCATTCTGAAAGACTAACGCAAGTGACCAAACTCGAGGTCGAATAATGAAAATACGTAAGGAAAAGGCGTAACGCGGTGACATATACGATACGTGAGCATGCTTATATGGAAGACAATTATAGTAATCAATGAGAATAAGTGAGTATAATCTATATGGTAATAAGGTATAAATCTCATCAAATATGTCAGCAACAAACCACAAATAAGGCATCAGCTTGGCAGGCAGGCACGTGGCGATCATAGGGTTAAGTTTTCGTATAAGTAGCTATAGTCTAGGTTTTAAAATCACCCAGTTCTCTATAGCCAAGGCTCTGATACCAATCTGTCACACCCCCAGAATCGGGTCCAGCGGAAGCATACATGTCGCTGGGGTGCAACTCAATTGGTATCACAACACAAGTACAAAGAACGGTTTTCACCTCAAACATTTAGAATAAAATTGTTTAACAAAAGTGTTGAATTTTCATTGTTAAAAGTAGTGCGGAAATAGGCCCTTTAAACAGTTAAAACGGTCCCCAAATGTTTATCAGAGTCTTCTATGACCATGCCATGCCCTGCCAAAAGCCTCCAGTAGCGTGCTATTGCTTATACCTGAAAATACATGCTAAAAGTGTCAACACGAGGTTGGTGAGTTCATAGAGTTTAGTGAAAAAATGTAAAGCATTTGTATAAGGATTTCCCATCAAAGGCATTATAAATCCACTCAGTCCCAAGTCCCGCCCATACAAGACTTGCAACCTGTGTGTTTACAACCCACTGCCAAATAAGTATTGGTTTGAGTGAACGTCAAATGATTTATGGACCACAATTGTTAAATGAACAATATATTCCCAATATATATGTAGAGTTATTGACAACTAAATTTCATGGCACTGAAGCCTTATGATTGTAGATTGGGCATACTTTTGACATAACAGTCAAGTGGGGAAACTACAGTCCGTTTGACATATCAGCCAGGCGGGGAAACCACAATACTACATTCGACATATCAGCCGGTGGGGAAACCACAATACGTTTGACATATCAACCAGTGGGGAAACCACAATACGTTTGACATATCAGCCAGTGGGGAAACCACAATACGTTTGGCATGTCAGCCAGTGGGGAAACCACAACACGTTTGGCATATCAGTCAAGTTGGGAAACCACAGTACTACGTTGACGTATCAGCCAGTGGGGATACCACCCGGACAACCAAAGTTTCTAATTACAATGTTCGCGCTTAATGGGCTATAACATAGGCAATATGAAATAGCTTAATGTACTAGTGTCCATAAGAAAATGATCAAGGGTGAAAATGTTAACACAAAATACTTGTGAGCAACGACTCAAGTATTTTAGCCAATCAATAATGTTTGAAAGACAACTCACTTCTCAAGCAAAACAAGCATGGAGTTTAAATGTAAAACGAGCATAGAGTTTAATGAAAAACAAGCATGTATTCTCCCCCAAAACAGTTACAAAACAAGTAAAAGTAGGGGCCATGAACTCACCTGGTGCAATAGCTACAAATGATAAAAATGGATATGCTGAAATGAGGCTCGGTCTCCAACCGCGACCTAATATGAATGATATGGTCTAATGTAAGCAATGAAATGATGCTACACATGCAAATACGTATGTTACCGATACCACTCGTTAATTTTGAAAATAATGTTTATCGTCGAAAAATATATTTTTGACGTCTCGTTAAGTTATAAACTACTTTTCGGGTAAATACGTTGAAATGGTACTCCACGATCCTTGTTTGGTGTTTTATCGGCAAATATAATGTTTTCGTCGCAATTTACTATTTTTCACAACTTGAAAATGTGCCCAAATGGCCTCGCAAAACTAGTCGCGAAATATTGTACGTTAAGTGTTAGGACATAAGCTTGACGTTTTTGAAAACCTTGCAACAATGTCTAGGAGTCGTGTCATTTAACTTTTGACCATACAGGTCTCGATCAATGAGAAAAATGGCTCTCAACATGATGTATTACAAAAACAGTTTTTAGACTTAGAAATATTTTCTACTAAAAGCTGATGGAAATTGTTTATGTTTCGTCGGTTTTCAAAAGCTTGTATCTTGGTCGTTATAAGCTCGTTTTCTACGTTCTTTATATCCACGGCTTCGTATAAACATGAACTAACATAATTTCAGTAGGTCGGGTCATCTAGATCATGTCTAACGCCTCGTTTTGTCCTTTGAATCTCGGTGACCAACAACTAAATTTTCAGATTTTTGTTTTTCGTCGTCAAACTTTGAAAAATCATAACTTTCTCGTCGTAAGTCGGTTTTTAGTGATTCAAGCGGCCACGGTTTCGTTTTTGAAAGAACTTTCAGAATATGAAGGCCAAAATATCCCCTGAGTTACTGAGTTTTCCAAACTACTTCCAATCAACACCACAATTACTCAAATCCTACCATACACCTTCTCAAGGTGTCATGGGGTCCTAAACATCACCAAACTTGGTGGATCTCTTGAAGTTACTAATAAAACTTATAGATCTAGTGTTAAAGAACATTTTGAAGTTAAGTGGTATATATAACATAAGTAAGTTGCATGATCAACTAATAATACTTGAAAATACATCAACATATAGATCAAATGAAAGTATGAAAAGATCAAAAAGTGTTCTTGAAGCTTACTTGAATATTTGTGGTGTTTTGATGAGAAATGTATAAGAAACCTAGGGTTTTTATCACAAAACCCTAACTAGGAGTGTAAATGGAGCTTGATTATTACTTGATCTTCAAAAGTTGATGGATGTTCTTGGTGTTCTTGGGTTTGGCCGAACAAAGAAGGAAGGAAAAAGAGAGTGTTTGATGTAAATTTTGCTAGTTGATTATGCTTGTATGTGTTTGTTAAATAAACTAAGAAAACATAAAGAATCTATGCATTAATTTTAGTCTTGATAATCAAGTGCCATGGAGGGTTAGAGTGTGCTGGGGGGGGGGGGGGGGCGGCACATGTGGAAGAAAAAGGTGGGATTTGATGGTTAATTAAGGCATGTGTCTCACTTTGATAAGTATTAGTGTGTTTTGAGTATACATTAGGTGTTATCGGGTACCGAGTTAGCTAGAAATAACTCGTGACGAGGTAAAATAAAATACGACGAAGTTGTAAAAATTGTAAAATCATATTCCTTGCAAAAATCGGGTGTTAGAATAGTTATCGGGTTGAAAATTCGCAAACCGACGGTGTTATAGGCGTTTACCGGAAAATATAGCAAATGGTTTCAAAACACCGGGTAAATTAATAATATAATTTTTATATCATCATTTTGAATATGAAAACATATTAGGATCATTGCCCGGAGTGTCGGGTATATGGTTAGTAGTAATAACTGAGTGGTAACGTTAATTAAATAATTAAGCATACGTTAATGAAAATCACACGATCCCGTGCATGACCTATTATACTGATGATGATATGGATGACATGTAGACTACTCTAGTCTATATGATGTGTCTTGACTGATGATGCATGAATACGCAGCTAAACCATACTGGTCACGCGCATTTGAATACCCGTAAACCTAGTTTACGTACTGATGAATGATAACCATGATTAGTGATTTCTCTCCGGGGATGAATAGTGTTTTGTGAATAGTAAAATTTTTGACGACTTCTCAGAATCTCAAACTGTCTCCAAAAATGATGAATAGTGATCGATGAATAGTAAATGATGAATAGTAACTCATGAATAGTAACTTGTCGGGGTTCGGAAAATGACCTGAAATTATGGGTTGTCACAATGTCAAGCAACCTTTGATGACCAACCCTTAGGGGGAGATTGTTGGGAATGGATGTAACTAGTATAAAGTCTTGGTCATTTACTTATGTAATAGGTTGCTTAGTTTTATATGGATTATATGTTTGTAAAAGACTACGGCCCAAGTAGTAAGCCCATGGGCCGTATGGAAATGTTTAGCAAGAGCACATGGGGCGTTGTCCTAGCTTCTTGCCTAAAAATACAATGTAAACCTCACATACTGAGGTGTTGGTTATTCATATATGCTAAGGAACCTTTGCTACTCTTTGTTATGATATAATCGACCACCATTATATTTCTATATCTTATTTCTTTCTTACTTATACTTGTGTTACAACAATTATGGTGACCTAACATATACTTAACCCAAGTTGTAAGCGCGTCTTCCAGCTTACAAGTTGGGCAGCAACAAAGACGAAGGCATCATTTTCATCCTTTGTTGCTTGTCGTTGTAGGGAGGCTTTTGATAATCGTAAGCAACTTTATGCAATGAATTGCCCCCGATGTACGGTTTGTACCTATCCCTAGCAACATGTGCTTTTCCCCATTCTATCTCTCCCTTCCGTGCCCCTATTATCTCCTGCCTTCCTTCCTATGGTTGTTATCTCAATCAACCATTAAACATTCCTGCTTTTTACCACTTTGATGGCCAACGAGAGCCTAATTGGTAGTGAGGCTTTCGTTGTCCATGCGGCCTTTAAAAAAGAGAGCCGTTACTCTGGACCACATGGTCCAGGTGAGCTTTTTCCTGGTCTAGGTCAGTGGTATTGGGAATGCTTGTGATGGCAGGATGGAGGGTGGGCAGATGAGACGCCTTTCGGCACAAGAACATTTTGAAATTCACCGTATTGCTCAAAAGGACGCTCGTGGATGTTATGGAAAGGTGTTTGGATGAACGGGATTTGTAGAGCATTATGGTTTAGGATTATTAGTCGTCATTTAAGAATGACTAACTACTATTAGTAGTAATTAAAGAATAGGTCTGGGCCATGAGATGACTCTCTTGGTTCTGACGCTGCTTGCTAACCCACGTAATGTGTGAGTACATACTCGAATTAACTCTGAGTATGTAAATGATGATCATCAGCAAATGACGTTTTATCATTCGGTGAAGACCTTGGTTATCATATATGGTAAACAACTTTATGTTGTTATTCAGTAACCAGTTGTAAAAAATCAATAACATCTTCAACTTCTTTCGAACGGTTATTGTGACTTCTATCGCTGTGATACTCTGTATTATGCTTTGTGTTGGACGTCTTTATTTGTTTTTTGTGAGATTGGTTGCGTCTTCCTTCGTTGTAATAACCTTTTATAGAGGAGGATCCACTGTTGTTTCACGTATGAACAGTGACTTTGCCTGAATCTTTAGCGTGTAGGCACGCGCCTAGACTTGTAGTTGGAGTGTCTCCCTGGCTTGTTGGATTTGACATAAAGTATACTGTCCTGTCTTTTCAGCGTCTTGGAAAGGAACACAAATTTGTCTTTCCCCAGATTTTTCCCGCTTAACATTGTTTGCTAGTGATCCAGCCTTCTGGCCCGCGTCAGCCAAAAAGTATATCTTTCAAGTGAGTTCGGACGGTGTGTTTAGCTTCTCATAAGAATCGCTTAGGACTTTATTGTCACCGAGCCTTTTTTAGCTATTTCCTTTGATGCAGAATTGGTTTTCTTAGCATGATAGCAAAACTTTTATTCTTTATTATTAATTACCCCGGAACTGACCCACTAAACGTAGCTGAACTTCATTTCTTCCGGATTGGTAAGCATTAATTCAGTACCTGGATCATTTATTTAAGATGATCTGTCCATGAATAAGGTCCATCCCTCCGGGATTTTTAATCGACCTCTGCTGTGTGCTTTAGCCTGCCAAGATCTGGCCTTCTTCTTACGTTCTGAGTCTGTATATCACATCTCCCTGTCTTTGTATTTCTTTTTTGTGGTTAACATGCCATTCCCGGTTTTCACCGTATCAAACCCAGCGTTAGCTTTCTGTTTGCGTGTAGCTGATCTCTGGGTCTATCAAGCTACGTTTGACGGGGTAGGTCAACGTTTGTTTGGCCTTTCTTTCCGTTACTATATGCGCCGCACCTTTGTGGCCGCAAGGTAGGTAGTCAGTTCCTCCTTTATTGGTACTGTTGTTTATAGCGATTTTTCTGTGGACTTGTTTGTTAGATGCCTTGTTCAAATCCTTGAAGTCTAAGCGTATACTGTTCTTAAGTTTCTCAGCTTCTTGTATTGCCTTACTTCTTCCTTGTACCTGACCTTGGTTCTTTTGTCTAGCCAGAGTGCATTCTTTCCGCCCGCCCGGGTGGTGTTCCGCTATGTGTCATGGAACATCTGTCGTGTCCGCTAGGTACCAAGCAAACACGTTTGGGTTGTCCTTAAGCAACTCACATGGTTTCTTCTTTCCTTCATAGTTTGTTCCGAGTATTCTGGGTGAATCATAACTTTGACTTGTTCCTCCGGAGACTATTGTGCATTTAAGCGGGAAAGTCCTGTTGTTCCGAAGTTTTAGTATTCCTTCCCCTGCTAGGAATTTCAACATGCCATGAGCTGTTGATTGAACAGCTTGCATTTTCTGGATCCCCGTTCTTTTTATGATTCCATCGTATGTTGATTGTGATCTTATCTCAACAAAATTTACCCACGCGGAGGTGGCCCTTATTTCGGCAGTGGTATTTATCCTGTGAGCAATGCGGTTTTACCGCAGAATCTGATAAGAGGCGCTGTGACCGAAGCCATTTGGTTTCTTATCAATACTCATGCTGTATTTTTGGGGTTGACCACTTATTCATTTCCATATGATGTATAAGATTTTTGCTTTTGCTCATTGGTCACGCGTGATAGTTTGCCATTTCTGAGTGTATGCATTCGTCTATGTCGTGCCCAACTTTTCTGTGGAATTCACGGGATTTGTTTCTATTCCTTTCTCCGACCGAAGTCGTTATTGGAGGTGTGGTTTTGAATTTTGTGTGTAGCTTCCATGGCGGGAGTAATTTCTTTTGCTACTGATTTATGACCGTTGCTTTTCCCCTAGGAGAAGATGCGGTTACTTTCATCATTTCATCTACTGATTTTGGGATTCTGTCCTGCAGGCGCTTGATCAACTCTGGGTTGGTTATTTCGTGCGTAAACTCTGATATTTTTATGGCTTCCAATTTTCCCTTCTTATGTCTGCTTTCCATCTTGAATCTTTGCACAAAATCTTTCATTGAATCCTTCTTTCTCTGCTTGACATGATGGAGTTCCACGGGATTTTTGATATACCTTTTCTGTAAAGGGAAGTTCGTTAGGAATGCTTCTCTCAGCTCATGGTAGCTATTTACGGATTCTGGGGGGAGATTGTCAAACCAGACCCTAACGGGTCCAGTGAGCATGGACTTGAACATGTGGCACTGGGTGGGCATATCCCAGTGATGTATCCGGGCTACCGCTTGGAAAACCCTAAGGTGATCCTCTGGGTCTTTACTTCTGTCATAAGACTTGGAATGACTTGGCATGTAGGTTATTTTTGGCAGGTCGACATAGCGGATGTGAGGTGCGAATGGATCAGCTTCCTCTCGCACCCACGGTCGTGTTGGGTCATCTTCCTTGATACTCGGTCTTTGCTTTTTTAGCCTTGATTCCCAAATTCTACCACCTTTGCCTTTGTTCTCGGACGGCTCGCCCATCTTTCGGGGGTATGCCCTATAATACCTTTCGAAAATGAGTTCCATTCCTTTTGACTGGAAGCTCCGGTAGCCACTTCCCGTTCCTCCTTCCTCACAACGGTAGGACTGTTGCCTAGAATCCTGTAGGTGTACGGTTGTTGTAACCACTGCGAAAATTCTCATCTTGTAACACTATACTTAACCATTTTCTGCATATAATTTTTTTTTTTTACTTGCCTGAGCGTAACCACTATCTCATGTGACGTAACTCACATCTATGATAAACGTATTCGCACGCGACCTAAACTTGACCTATTTTATGTTTATAAACATTTCCCTTGTCAAGTATAGTATTTTACAAATTACCATTTGCCACTTTACGTTAATTCGTTAATGTACTAGTTTAACTAAACCATTTTCACCCGATATAGTTTCTATGAGACTTTAAACCACTGTAATACCAAATATAACTAAAGAAACCCTAGAAATACCAAAATATAAATTATTAGGGTAATGTACAAGTCACTAAAGCACGAAAACCCTAATTCCAATATAACTTTTGATAAAACCCTAATTTCTCAAAAACTATTATTTTATTCACAAACCCTAGTTAATATTTTTATAAAAATATTAAGTACAAGCCCTATAAGCCAAGGTACAAGTCATTTAAGCACAACATTTAAATGAAAGTAAAAACCTTATAAAAACTTTAAAAATAATCATTTAAATGACATATTATGTAATATTTTCACACAATAAATTCTAAAAATAATTTATTAATTTATTTAACATATGTACAACTCCATAAATTCAAGGTACAACTCACCAATGCATAAAATCTTAAAAACTCATTAATATGTGATTAAAGCTTAATAAAAATTACATAAAAATTATGTAAAATTAAGAAATAATTAAAATTATATTTTTCTTATTTTCCTAACCCTAGTAAAAGTCTTTCAAGCCTAAAGTACAACCACCTAAAGCACAAAATTCATTTTTCTACATTTATATAGAAATCGATATAGGTAAAACTGTGTCATATGATTTTAGAAACCTTCCCTAAGTGAACCCTAAACCTAGAAACCCTAGAAACTTAAAGGTCTAAAGTGAAAATATTTTTATAAAACCCTAATTCATAATATAATATTATTAAATTATTATTATTAATAATAATAATAATAATAATAATAATAATAATAATAATAATAATAATAATAATAATATTATTATTATTATTATTATTAGGAATTTAAACCTAATATACGTTTTGTACAATAACTAACAAACGGAGTGTCTAAATAATGAACAGACAGAACCAAAACCTACAGATAAGACATAAGATAAAATCTTATAACTTTTGGAGAAACATCCTGTTGTCTTAAATTAACATTTACCGAAAACGTAACGAAAGGAATAATAAAAACTTATATATTCCGAAATAATTACTAAGAACTTGACACACCAACCCAGGTAGCGTGCCGGAGACGTTTATCAATTTTGTATAACTTTGTATTTCATCCAGACTACTCAGGTGAGTTCATAGTCCCACTTTTTACTACGTTTTTCTAAACTTGTGGGGAGATACATGCTACAAACCGAACACAAGTATTTTCTGTATGCTTTCCTGATTTGTATTACATAAGTTTGCTATTGCCCAAAAGACCCCTAATCATGGACCTCTAATCACCTACGGGTGAGCGCGAATATAACGGATAGATCTATTGGGTGTGACGACCCCTTTGTGTTACCGTAACGTAACCAAATGCATTTTATTTAAGTTAAATAAAGAGACTAGCAATTTCCTACGCGGGGGCAAGGTTACCTACATTTTGATGAAGCGAAAAGTGTACCGCTTTTAGGGGGTCATTTAAGCCCTAAATCGTATTTATTTGATCAAATATTGCCCTAAATCGTTCCTTTTGTCATTTTAGGTACTTTGGAGAAGAAATCTGGAAAAGGAGGCATTTTGGACGTTTTTGGAGCATATAAGTGAAGAAAACGGCAAAGTCTCAAAAATCGGCTGAAAGTTACCTTTGACGGCGTCATATTTAACCCTGGACGGCGTCATGCCTTGGCTAAAGTGGTGGATGTGAAATTTACTCATGATAAGCCAGAGAAATTGCACGGAAATTCTGACGGCGTCACCCTTTAATTTGATCAAGGTCGTCACGTTATAATTCAAAGAGGGACGGCGTCACGTTCATAGTCTGACGACGTCAAGCCTTGATAAGCCAGAACGGATTTTGGAGAGCTAAAGAGGGACGGCGTCAAGAAGGTCATCCGAGAACCCTAAAAGCGGCGAGGTGACGGCGTCACACTCCATAACGTGACGCCGTCAGATCCAAAAGTCTATATATAGTTTTCTAATTTTTTGTCATTAGTGTGGAACTTATTGGGGAACTTTGTGTGTGAAAACCCTAGGAAAAATTTGGCAGCTCTTTCAAGGCTTTTTGCCTTGAGATCTTCCATGTTACATTGAAGATAAGTTATCAATTAATCATTCAATATGTCTATGTGTTGTTTGATTCTATCTTATTCTTGTCTTTTGATTAACATGTTAGGCTAGATTTATCTTGTGTTTGCTTAGATCTAATGAAACCTAGCTATTGATTATTGGTTATTAGTGTGTTGTTAGTTGTATTGGATGATTGTTCATCTATGTTAGGCTTAAGAAAACTGGCTAACTTCCTATTCGGTAACTTGCTTGAACGTCTTAAGAAACATGAACCAATGCGTACTAAAGGTTTTTATGGTTGTATTTAATGCACAAGCGAATTCTAGTGATCCCATGTTAGGAGCTTCCTAGCCGGCTCGACATAGGAGTGAAGTAGGAGCTTGTAGAGTTGGGGAAGTACGTACGCCACCCCACAAATGGTATTAAGGAATACACCCGTCATCCACGCGACTAATACACACTAATCAACCGGTAAAAGATAGTTAGGGAGTAAGGAAATCTAAGTAAACACATTTCCCTCCACATAAGTTTTCACCAACATTTTCATTTTTGTTATTTTATTTTATTTGCATTCGTAGTAATTTGGGTTAGTTGACTAGCAACTAATTCCGCCCACTCTTTCAAACCCGAGATTTTACTTGCTTTCATAAAAATATAAAAACATAAAAAGAATCTTCTCTCACCCTTAGACCTATTAGAGTAATTTTTCATACCTAAAGAACACTATTCCCTGTGGAGAACGATCAATCCCCCGTACTTACCACTACACTATACTACATCGGTCAGGTACACTGCCTGGTGGGGTTGTAAGCCTCTTGAGATCCCTCGAGAGGTAAAACCTGTTGTAAGGTTGCAAAACCACGCATCACATTTAA
Source organism: Artemisia tridentata subsp. tridentata (assembly GCA_021014915.2). NCBI lineage: Eukaryota > Viridiplantae > Streptophyta > Magnoliopsida > Asterales > Asteraceae > Artemisia > Artemisia tridentata. Next base: position 168,766,587 of record CP139501.1, on the reverse strand, counting down.
TTATGGGTTAATTTATATCTCATAGCTTATAACTATGAAGATAACCTGCTAACGTTTTGTGTGCCATGAGACTTAATGCAATATATATATTTTACACTGCAGTATTACTGATTACTTTTTATCTAGCTTGTGTTCAAACCTATTACAACTGAAAACACTATGGATTCATTCAACCTTTGTGTTGACTTTTTAAGCATGTTTATCTCAGGTGACTAAAGGCATGACTTGGCACGGAGTGGCTGTGGACTTTCTTCTTATAACAAGAGTGTCCACTTTGTTATCATTCAAAGAATAATGTATTTTTATTACGTATTTCAAAAACCTCCTGTTGGGACCTATATTATGTACTCTAATATAAATAAATGAATGATAACAATTTTATTTAAAACGTCTCTTTTCGAGTCGTTTTCTATTATCATGACTGTGAACCATGAAGTAATACCCCAACTTATATTCCGCTGCGTATATCGAAAAATGGGGTGTTACAGATTGGTATCAGAGCTCATGGTTATAGAGAACCAAATATTTTCAAACATTGGACTATAACCGATTTTCACAAAAATTTACCCTGAAAGTCCTCCGTGCCACAGCTTCACCTGAAATATTATTTATATGTGATTACTTATTTAATTTACTAGTGAGATATTCAGGTGGTTACAGAGTTATGGTTTCCCCTACCCACACAATTACTCTTATGTCGGACTCGGACACTGAAAATGTCATGACAGTTCCGGACCTCACGGTACCCAGGCGAATAACAGAATCGGATCCATTCGAGGATGTTTCCATAGTACCTGAAACGGTATTCGGCCACGATACGGAGTCGAATCAGTCAGAAGAGCCATCTGAAGATATTGCGATGCCAGATGTTCTACCACTTCCAGATGATCCATATATACAAACCCGCGAGGGAGTTCGGAGAACGGCGCGAATGCGAACGCTTCCCGTATTTTCCTCACCTTTGCCCTGTCCATATCCATATATGTTTGATGCGTGGTTTTGTAACCTTACAACAGGTTTTACCTCTCGAGGGATCTCAAGAGGCTTACAACCCCACCAGGCAGTGTACCTGACCGATGTAGTATAGTGTAGTGGTAAGTACGGGGGATTGATCGTTCTCCACAGGGAATAGTGTTCGTTAGGTATGAAAGGCTACTCTAATTAGGTCTAAGGGTTGAGGAAGATTCTTTTTTGTATTTTTATATTTTATGGAAGCAAGTAAAATCTCGGGTTTGAAGGAGTGGGCGGAATTAGTTGCTAGTCAACTAACCCAAATAACTACAAATGCAAATAAAATAAATAACTGAAAATAAAATGTTGGTGAGAAACTTATGTGTAGAGAAATGTGTTTACTTAGATTTCCTTACTCCCTAACTATCTTTTACCGGTTAATTAGTGTGTATTAGTCGCGTGGATGACGGGTGTATTCCTTAATACCATTCGTGGGGTGGCGTACGTACTTCCCCAACTCTACAAGCTCCTACTTCACTCCTATGTCGAGCCGGCTAGGAAGCTCCTAACATGGGATCACTAGAATTCGCTTGTGCATTAAATACAACCATAAAAACCTTTAGTACGCATTTGGTTCATGTTTCTTAAGACGTTCAAGCAAGTTACCGAATAGGAAGTTAGCCAGTTTTCTTAAGCCTAACATAGATAAACAATCATCCAATACAACTAACAACACACTAATAACCAATAATCAATAGCTAGGTTTCATTAGATCTAAGCAAACACAAGATAAATCTAGCCTAACATGTTAAACAAAAGACAAGAACAAGATAAAATCAAACAACACATAGACATATTGAATGATTAATTGATAACTTATCTTTCAATGTAACATGGAAGATCTCAAGGCAAAAAGCCTTGAAAAAGAAGCTAAATTCGTCTTAGGGTTTTCTCCCAAAATTCCACACACTAAGCTCTACACTAATGACAAAAAATTAGAAAACTATATATAGATTTTTGGATCTGACGGCGTCACGTTATGGAGTGTGACGCCGTCACCTCGCCGCTTCTAGGGTTCCCGGATGACCTTCTTGACGCCGTCCCTCTTTAGCTCTTCAAAAATCCATTCTGGCTTATCAAGGCTTGACGCCGTCGAACCTTGAACGTGACGCCGTCCCTCTTTGATTTAAGCCGTGACGCCCTTGATCAAGTTAAAGCGTGACGCCGTCAGAATTCACATGCTATTTTCACTGGCTTATCATGAGTAAATTTCACGTCCACTTTTTCTTGCCAAGGCATGACGCCGTCTGGGGTAAATTGTGACGCCGTCCAAGGTAACTTTTAGCCGATTTTTGAGACTTTGTCGTTTTCTTCACTTTTATGCTCCAAAAACGTCCAAAATGCCTCCTTTTCCAGATTTCTCCTCAAAAGTACCTAAAATGACAAAAGGAACGATTTAGGGCAATATTTGATCAAATAAATACGATTTAGGGCTTAAATGACCCCTTAAAAGCGATACACTTTTCGCTTCATCAAATACCCTTACACTTGAGATTTGCTTGTCCTCAAGCAAATGCGCTTTTATTATAATCAAAATACAAGTTAGGGGTCATTTAATGCTAACATAAAAGTAATTACAACAAATAATCGTTCCACTTCAATCATAATAAGCACGGAGATTACATACTAGCACCTCACAAGTAGTGTTTAGATACTCACATCTCTCAAGTGTCATCAAAATAAATCTCATAAATGAAAACGGATAATATCTCTCACTACCTGTCATAGCAAATAGATTACCATAGGCTTGGGAAAGGATCGAAAACCTCCTCCACTAGGCGTAAGCACCTAAGATAAACTATCAAAGAGGGCTTTTAAATGGGTTATAACGTTAGGTGTAGGGAAAAGGAAAACACGGTTTTGTTGGGTAAAGGATGTTTTACTGGTGGCGAGTTAAAGATCTTGATCAATTACATGTACTATACAATGTTGCTAAGCCAAGACTAGACTCGATCTTAAGCTAGAAACGAAATAACAAAAACAAAAACATAAAACAAACATAAAATGAAACGGGATGGTAGTCCGTATGTTTTTTCTACTTTTCTTTTTCTCATTTTTTTTTTTTTTAATTTTTTCTTGATTTTTTTTTTTTTTTTTTTTTTTTTTTTTTTTTTTTTTTTTTTTTTTGCATACACTCTTGCCCTACCATCCAAAATAATACATCATAGGGGCATTGCATCCCCCTTACACTTGAACTTTTACATAACTTTACAAATACTAATCTAATGACTCGAATTAAGATAATTGAAAAACTTGGAGTACTTTTTAAAACATTTAGCACATATGGGGGTAATAATGTTGTTCTTCCCCATTACTCCATTACACTAGTACTTTACCCATGAGTCCCAATCGTCCCAAAACAATATGTACAAGGATATGACTCGACTTAGCAACCATGTAATCAGTTAGATAATTAACTTGGGTTTAAACAAATGTTGTAACAATAATGCACAAAAAATGAGTGCATACAAGGTAGGCTAAGGCGATTTGGGTGTACATTTTAGTGGGGTGTAACAAATTCTTCCTTTAAGTAAAATGCTTAAAGGTCGAAACGAAAAGATAGGCTCTGAGGGGTGTACTAGGGGTATCGTGTACTAAAAATGAGTACAACGCAAAGGGTGTGGGAGAATTACTTGACCAATGTAGCCAATGTAATTATAACAAAAACACATGTGTAAAACAATGGGTTAATCCTAATGCCTCTTATCATGTAGTAAATCTAACTACACGAATGTAGTCTCACTTGTGGCCTCGGAATGGTCCTAACGCAAGTTCTAGAATCTAAGTGCTACCGGTACACACATCATAGCATAAATGCTTTTCCTACCAATTCTAGGGGCGAACCTCACATATTTGGGGGTGGAAATTTTTTTAGTGGTACGGTTTTTGTGCTAGTCATATAACTCCTATCCGTGAGACGCTCATTAAGATCAAAGTTTCACTCCTATATGTTGTAAAAAATTTTAAATTTGGCACTAAAATTACCCTAACAGGTATTTATCTCAGTTTTATTACACATCTACTATTAAACAAACAAAAATCAAGCGCAATTGTATTCTCTAAAATCGTACTTTTACCCCCCCTTACACTTAAGATGAACATTGTCCCCAATGTTCAAATAACAAGATGTAAAAGCAAAAAGTAAAAGAATAAAATCAAATACTCCCCTGATTCGCTCGGTGGATAATGAAATTACACGGTTAAATCTTCCTCCAAAGAGAATGTTGAAGCTCCATGACTAATGCATCGCCATAAGCTTGATTCCATAAACATCTCCTTGTCCAAAATAACCTGTTAAACCTGAGAAAACAAACACGAAAACCTGCATAACATCGGCGGGATAAATCTATATATAAGGATATAATGCTTGTGGAATGATAATTTTGCAGATTCCTGGAGATTATAAGTTGGAGATTTAATGAAAACTTTTTATGAAAACAAAACTTTCAAAAATTTCTGGAAATTAAATCTGACGCCGTCAGGTTATAAACCCTGACGCCGTCAGAAATGACCTGACAAAAATTTTCATTTTAAGTTTCCGGAAAATTTCTGGAAAAACCTTTACCTTACTTCCTGGAAATCCTGCAAAACATCATTATGACTCGATACAAGCATTTGACTCAAACAAATACGAATATATATGTTAATTTATTATTATTACGATTCATGTTCATATGTGTTCTAATAAACCGATTTAGATTTCCCTTACACTTAACTTTTGCAAAATACCTTTATATGTAGTTAAGACGAAGTTAAAAACAAAATAAAGCATTTTCACAAATTAGTTTTGAACATGAATCAATAAGAATAAAAATTAAACACACATACGGAAAATAAAATCAAACAAGCAAATAAATAAACACACAAAGCAAATAAAACAAATAAAGCTTGGGTTGCCTCCCAAGAAGCGCTTTTCTTTATTAACGAGTCTTGTAGCTAGACTCAAAGTCACGTACATTACGTGACTCCATCATCGGTCACGGTTCCTAGGCCATTCTCCTTCCCGGTTTTATATTCCGGTCCTAATTTCAAACAATCCTTGTAGAAACCGAATATCCTTTCCATAACATAGTCTACTCCTTTACTTCTATCCTCATCATTCCTATAGTAGACCGCTTGCTTGAGCTCCTTCTCAACATTTGACAAGTGTTGGAATTGTTCTATCTTATATGGCATTTGGTAGCTTACTTCATCGGTCTCGTCCTTAAATCTAACTATCCCTAAGGAAGGTTCATAAGTCATTCTAGAGACCTCAACAAATGGTTTTCCAAAAACCACTTGAGTCAAGGATGCATCGACTATTGGGCGGATATCTTCTACAATTACAAAGTCGGTGACATAGGTGAAGTTTCCTACATAAACCGGTAATCCCTTAACTCTTCCCGTGAAGTTACTCATCCAACCCTTGTCAGGGAACATCCTATACCCAAGTTGATTCTTCATTATCAAGTTGTAGTGGGCTCTAGTCATGATGTTTATGGGTGATCTAAGGTCGATGTAGGCTTTCCACACATGCAAATGTCCGATGTTGCATGGTATGTTGAGATTAGAAGGGTCGCCTATTTCAATGATTGGTTTACCTAGGAAGTATGGTGTCTCGGGGTCATCGAATAAGTTTGTATGATATGCGCGCTCTTCCTTAGTGGGTAGCCTATTGAAGTAGTCCTCATCATTATCTACTTCCTCTACTTCACTTTTCTTCACTTCCTTATCAACCTCGACTTTCTTAACCTCATCCTTAGGTTCCATTTCTATCCTACCCTCATTCTTGTCACTTCCTTCCATGCTCCTATCGATTGGTTTAATAGTGACAACGTTGATGAAGTGGACATGTTTGGATGAAGAAGGGTCTTTGACTTGGGGTCCGCTATTTGTGTTCCTAGCGTCCTTATGCGGGGGTGATAGCACTTGGTTATTGAGGGCTTTCAACAAGTTGTCAATTTTATTGGTCATCTCAGTTTGTTGCTGATTGAATTCGGTCTCGAATCTAGCTATCCGAGCTTCTTGAGATGCCATAAATTGGGAAATCAATCCTTCAAAGTTATTGGTACTACCATTGCCGGAAGGATTGTTGTTGAAAGTACGGTTCGAGTTGGAACCGCTTGATTGGAAACGATTAGGTGGGTTGGAAGAATTGGTTTGTTGCGTGTTTTGGTTTTGTTTCCACCTAAGGTTCGGGTGATTTTTCCATGAGGGGTTGTATGTATCACCGTAATGGTTTGGCTCGGGTTTGAAAGTGTACCACTTGTCTCCCGCTCCGTCGGTACACGAGGATGCGTAGTCCACAAAAGCTTGTTCGGGGAGTTCCATGCAATCACGAGTGTCGTGGGGACCACTACATAATTCACATGAAGAAGTGATTTTGTTCACTTGGCTTGAAGGGTTAGGAGCCTCGTAGGATTTCATGAGAAACTTGACTTGGTCTTCAAGTTCTATGATCCTACGGTCAGAAGTGCTTGAATTGTTCGAAGGCAAAGATATTGCCTTGACCGTTTTATTCAAATCACGGGGATCACTCCAACTTTCGTTGTCATAAAGAGCAAGATCCTCTAGGAGAGCCCATGATTGTTCCGCACTTAGATCACGTAGCTTGCCACCGGCCGATTGGTCAATGGTTTGCCTCGTGGAGAGATTGATATGGTCATAGAAGATTTGGACTTGGAGCCAAAGTTCTATGCCATGGTGAGGGACTTTTTGGAGTAAGTCCTTGAATCGAGTCCATGCCTCGTAGAGAGTTTCGCCTTGACGTTGTTGGAACATCAAGATATCATTCCTTAGCTTGGTAGTTCTTCCCGGTGGGAAAAACTGAGCAAGGAAACGAGTGGTGAGATCATCCCAAGAGGTGATGGATCCTGCGGGTTGACGTTCTAGCCACTGACTAGCTTGGTCCCGCAAAGAGAATTGGAAGAGACGCAATCGGGTCGTCTCTCGAGTGGCAACATCAAGGTCTATAGAATCAACGATTTTAAGAAAGTCCTTGAGGTGTTGATTAGGATCTTCAGAACGAAGTCCATGGAATGCGCATCCGCTTTGCACCAACCGGATGGTGTCGGATCGCAAGGGTGTGATATTGGCTCCTTGAGTGAGCTCAATGGTGTTTCGATAGCCATGGTGGCTAGGACGGGAGTACTCTCCTAAAGTACGGGCTCTAGGAGGTGGTGGTGGTTGTTGTGGTGGTGGGTTGTGGGGGTTAAGGATATTACCATCTTCCATGATGTCGGATGGTATGGTTACGAACAAAGACACGAAGAAAATAGATAGACTAAAGAAAACCTAGAAAAATAAAATAAAAATCTCACTAGAAAGGAATCTAGTGAGTAGACCTAATAGAAATAAAAATTCAACCTAAACAATAACTATTCCCCGGCAGCGGCGCCAAAAACTTGATGCGTGGTTTTGTAACCTTACAACAGGTTTTACCTCTCGAGGGATCTCAAGAGGCTTACAACCCCACCAGGCAGTGTACCTGACCGATGTAGTATAGTGTAGTGGTAAGTACGGGGGATTGATCGTTCTCCACAGGGAATAGTGTTCGTTAGGTATGAAAGGCTACTCTAATTAGGTCTAAGGGTTGAGGAAGATTCTTTTTTGTATTTTTATATTTTATGGAAGCAAGTAAAATCTCGGGTTTGAAGGAGTGGGCGGAATTAGTTGCTAGTCAACTAACCCAAATAACTACAAATGCAAATAAAATAAATAACTGAAAATAAAATGTTGGTGAGAAACTTATGTGTAGAGAAATGTGTTTACTTAGATTTCCTTACTCCCTAACTATCTTTTACCGGTTAATTAGTGTGTATTAGTCGCGTGGATGACGGGTGTATTCCTTAATACCATTCGTGGGGTGGCGTACGTACTTCCCCAACTCTACAAGCTCCTACTTCACTCCTATGTCGAGCCGGCTAGGAAGCTCCTAACATGGGATCACTAGAATTCGCTTGTGCATTAAATACAACCATAAAAACCTTTAGTACGCATTTGGTTCATGTTTCTTAAGACGTTCAAGCAAGTTACCGAATAGGAAGTTAGCCAGTTTTCTTAAGCCTAACATAGATAAACAATCATCCAATACAACTAACAACACACTAATAACCAATAATCAATAGCTAGGTTTCATTAGATCTAAGCAAACACAAGATAAATCTAGCCTAACATGTTAAACAAAAGACAAGAACAAGATAAAATCAAACAACACATAGACATATTGAATGATTAATTGATAACTTATCTTTCAATGTAACATGGAAGATCTCAAGGCAAAAAGCCTTGAAAAAGAAGCTAAATTCGTCTTAGGGTTTTCTCCCAAAATTCCACACACTAAGCTCTACACTAATGACAAAAAATTAGAAAACTATATATAGATTTTTGGATCTGACGGCGTCACGTTATGGAGTGTGACGCCGTCACCTCGCCGCTTCTAGGGTTCCCGGATGACCTTCTTGACGCCGTCCCTCTTTAGCTCTTCAAAAATCCATTCTGGCTTATCAAGGCTTGACGCCGTCGAACCTTGAACGTGACGCCGTCCCTCTTTGATTTAAGCCGTGACGCCCTTGATCAAGTTAAAGCGTGACGCCGTCAGAATTCACATGCTATTTTCACTGGCTTATCATGAGTAAATTTCACGTCCACTTTTTCTTGCCAAGGCATGACGCCGTCTGGGGTAAATTGTGACGCCGTCCAAGGTAACTTTTAGCCGATTTTTGAGACTTTGTCGTTTTCTTCACTTTTATGCTCCAAAAACGTCCAAAATGCCTCCTTTTCCAGATTTCTCCTCAAAAGTACCTAAAATGACAAAAGGAACGATTTAGGGCAATATTTGATCAAATAAATACGATTTAGGGCTTAAATGACCCCTTAAAAGCGATACACTTTTCGCTTCATCAAATACCCTTACACTTGAGATTTGCTTGTCCTCAAGCAAATGCGCTTTTATTATAATCAAAATACAAGTTAGGGGTCATTTAATGCTAACATAAAAGTAATTACAACAAATAATCGTTCCACTTCAATCATAATAAGCACGGAGATTACATACTAGCACCTCACAAGTAGTGTTTAGATACTCACATCTCTCAAGTGTCATCAAAATAAATCTCATAAATGAAAACGGATAATATCTCTCACTACCTGTCATAGCAAATAGATTACCATAGGCTTGGGAAAGGATCGAAAACCTCCTCCACTAGGCGTAAGCACCTAAGATAAACTATCAAAGAGGGCTTTTAAATGGGTTATAACGTTAGGTGTAGGGAAAAGGAAAACACGGTTTTGTTGGGTAAAGGATGTTTTACTGGTGGCGAGTTAAAGATCTTGATCAATTACATGTACTATACAATGTTGCTAAGCCAAGACTAGACTCGATCTTAAGCTAGAAACGAAATAACAAAAACAAAAACATAAAACAAACATAAAATGAAACGGGATGGTAGTCCGTATGTTTTTTCTACTTTTCTTTTTCTCATTTTTTTTTTTTTTTTTTTTTCTTGATTTTTTTTTTTTTTTTTTTTTTTTTTTTTTTTTTTTTTTTTGCATACACTCTTGCCCTACCATCCAAAATAATACATCATAGGGGCATTGCATCCCCCTTACACTTGAACTTTTACATAACTTTACAAATACTAATCTAATGACTCGAATTAAGATAATTGAAAAACTTGGAGTACTTTTTAAAACATTTAGCACATATGGGGGTAATAATGTTGTTCTTCCCCATTACTCCATTACACTAGTACTTTACCCATGAGTCCCAATCGTCCCAAAACAATATGTACAAGGATATGACTCGACTTAGCAACCATGTAATCAATTAGATAATTAACTTGGGTTTAAACAAATGTTGTAACAATAATGCACAAAAAATGAGTGCATACAAGGTAGGCTAAGGCGATTTGGGTGTACATTTTAGTGGGGTGTAACAAATTCTTCCTTTAAGTAAAATGCTTAAAGGTCGAAACGAAAAGATAGGCTCTGAGGGGTGTACTAGGGGTATCGTGTACTAAAAATGAGTACAACGCAAAGGGTGTGGGAGAATTACTTGACCAATGTAGCCAATGTAATTATAACAAAAAACATGTGTAAAACAATGGGTTAATCCTAATGCCTCTTATCATGTAGTAAATCTAACTACACGAATGTAGTCTCACTTGTGGCCTCGGAATGGTCCTAACGCAAGTTCTAGAATCTAAGTGCTACCGGTACACACATCATAGCATAAATGCTTTTCCTACCAATTCTAGGGGCGAACCTCACATATTTGGGGGTGGAAATTTTTTTAGTGGTACGGTTTTTGTGCTAGTCATATAACTCCTATCCGTGAGACGCTCATTAAGATCAAAGTTTCACTCCTATATGTTGTAAAAAATTTTAAATTTGGCACTAAAATTACCCTAACAGGTATTTATCTCAGTTTTATTACACATCTACTATTAAACAAACAAAAATCAAGCGCAATTGTATTCTCTAAAATCGTACTTTTACCCCCCCCCCCTTACACTTAAGATGAACATTGTCCCCAATGTTCAAATAACAAGATGTAAAAGCAAAAAGTAAAAGAATGAAATCAAATACTCCCCTGATTCGCTCGGTGGATAATGAAATTACACGGTTAAATCTTCCTCCAAAGAGAATGTTGAAGCTCCATGACTAATGCATCGCCATAAGCTTGATTCCATAAACATCTCCTTGTCCAAAATAACCTGTTAAACCTGAGAAAACAAACACGAAAACCTGCATAACATCGGCGGGATAAATCTATATATAAGGATATAATGCTTGTGGAATGATAATTTTGCAGATTCCTGGAGATTATAAGTTGGAGATTTAATGAAAACTTTTTATGAAAACAAAACTTTCAAAAATTTCTGGAAATTAAATCTGACGCCGTCAGGTTATAAACCCTGACGCCGTCAGAAATGACCTGACAAAAATTTTCATTTTAAGTTTCCGGAAAATTTCTGGAAAAACCTTTACCTTACTTCCTGGAAATCCTGCAAAACATCATTATGACTCGATACAAGCATTTGACTCAAACAAATACGAATATATATGTTAATTTATTATTATTACGATTCATGTTCATATGTGTTCTAATAAACCGATTTAGATTTCCCTTACACTTAACTTTTGCAAAATACCTTTATATGTAGTTAAGACGAAGTTAAAAACAAAATAAAGCATTTTCACAAATTAGTTTTGAACATGAATCAATAAGAATAAAAATTAAACACACATACGGAAAATAAAATCAAACAAGCAAATAATAAAACACACAAAGCAAATAAAACAAATAAAGCTTGGGTTGCCTCCCAAGAAGCGCTTTTCTTTATTAACGAGTCTTGTAGCTAGACTCAAAGTCACGTACATTACGTGACTCCATCATCGGTCACGGTTCCTAGGCCATTCTCCTTCCCGGTTTTATATTCCGGTCCTAATTTCAAACAATCCTTGTAGAAACCGAATATCCTTTCCATAACATAGTCTACTCCTTTACTTCTATCCTCATCATTCCTATAGTAGACCGCTTGCTTGAGCTCCTTCTCAACATTTGACAAGTGTTGGAATTGTTCTATCTTATATGGCATTTGGTAGCTTACTTCATCGGTCTCGTCCTTAAATCTAACTATCCCTAAGGAAGGTTCATAAGTCATTCTAGAGACCTCAACAAATGGTTTTCCAAAAACCACTTGAGTCAAGGATGCATCGACTATTGGGCGGATATCTTCTACAATTACAAAGTCGGTGACATAGGTGAAGTTTCCTACATAAACCGGTAATCCCTTAACTCTTCCCGTGAAGTTACTCATCCAACCCTTGTCAGGGAACATCCTATACCCAAGTTGATTCTTCATTATCAAGTTGTAGTGGGCTCTAGTCATGATGTTTATGGGTGATCTAAGGTCGATGTAGGCTTTCCACACATGCAAATGTCCGATGTTGCATGGTATGTTGAGATTAGAAGGGTCGCCTATTTCAATGATTGGTTTACCTAGGAAGTATGGTGTCTCGGGGTCATCGAATAAGTTTGTATGATATGCGCGCTCTTCCTTAGTGGGTAGCCTATTGAAGTAGTCCTCATCATTATCTACTTCCTCTACTTCACTTTTCTTCACTTCCTTATCAACCTCGACTTTCTTAACCTCATCCTTAGGTTCCATTTCTATCCTACCCTCATTCTTGTCACTTCCTTCCATGCTCCTATCGATTGGTTTAATAGTGACAACGTTGATGAAGTGGACATGTTTGGATGAAGAAGGGTCTTTGACTTGGGGTCCGCTATTTGTGTTCCTAGCGTCCTTATGCGGGGGTGATAGCACTTGGTTATTGAGGGCTTTCAACAAGTTGTCAATTTTATTGGTCATCTCAGTTTGTTGCTGATTGAATTCGGTCTCGAATCTAGCTATCCGAGCTTCTTGAGATGCCATAAATTGGGAAATCAATCCTTCAAAGTTATTGGTACTACCATTGCCGGAAGGATTGTTGTTGAAAGTACGGTTCGAGTTGGAACCGCTTGATTGGAAACGATTAGGTGGGTTGGAAGAATTGGTTTGTTGCGTGTTTTGGTTTTGTTTCCACCTAAGGTTCGGGTGATTTTTCCATGAGGGGTTGTATGTATCACCGTAATGGTTTGGCTCGGGTTTGAAAGTGTACCACTTGTCTCCCGCTCCGTCGGTACACGAGGATGCGTAGTCCACAAAAGCTTGTTCGGGGAGTTCCATGCAATCACGAGTGTCGTGGGGACCACTACATAATTCACATGAAGAAGTGATTTTGTTCACTTGGCTTGAAGGGTTAGGAGCCTCGTAGGATTTCATGAGAAACTTGACTTGGTCTTCAAGTTCTATGATCCTACGGTCAGAAGTGCTTGAATTGTTCGAAGGCAAAGATATTGCCTTGACCGTTTTATTCAAATCACGGGGATCACTCCAACTTTCGTTGTCATAAAGAGCAAGATCCTCTAGGAGAGCCCATGATTGTTCCGCACTTAGATCACGTAGCTTGCCACCGGCCGATTGGTCAATGGTTTGCCTCGTGGAGAGATTGATATGGTCATAGAAGATTTGGACTTGGAGCCAAAGTTCTATGCCATGGTGAGGGACTTTTTGGAGTAAGTCCTTGAATCGAGTCCATGCCTCGTAGAGAGTTTCGCCTTGACGTTGTTGGAACATCAAGATATCATTCCTTAGCTTGGTAGTTCTTCCCGGTGGGAAAAACTGAGCAAGGAAACGAGTGGTGAGATCATCCCAAGAGGTGATGGATCCTGCGGGTTGACGTTCTAGCCACTGACTAGCTTGGTCCCGCAAAGAGAATTGGAAGAGACGCAATCGGGTCGTCTCTCGAGTGGCAACATCAAGGTCTATAGAATCAACGATTTTAAGAAAGTCCTTGAGGTGTTGATTAGGATCTTCAGAACGAAGTCCATGGAATGCGCATCCGCTTTGCACCAACCGGATGGTGTCGGATCGCAAGGGTGTGATATTGGCTCCTTGAGTGAGCTCAATGGTGTTTCGATAGCCATGGTGGCTAGGACGGGAGTACTCTCCTAAAGTACGGGCTCTAGGAGGTGGTGGTGGTTGTTGTGGTGGTGGGTTGTGGGGGTTAAGGATATTACCATCTTCCATGATGTCGGATGGTATGGTTACGAACAAAGACACGAAGAAAATAGATAGACTAAAGAAAACCTAGAAAAATAAAATAAAAATCTCACTAGAAAGGAATCTAGTGAGTAGACCTAATAGAAATAAAAATTCAACCTAAACAATAACTATTCCCCGGCAGCGGCGCCAAAAACTTGATGCGTGGTTTTGTAACCTTACAACAGGTTTTACCTCTCGAGGGATCTCAAGAGGCTTACAACCCCACCAGGCAGTGTACCTGACCGATGTAGTATAGTGTAGTGGTAAGTACGGGGGATTGATCGTTCTCCACAGGGAATAGTGTTCGTTAGGTATGAAAGGCTACTCTAATTAGGTCTAAGGGTTGAGGAAGATTCTTTTTTGTATTTTTATATTTTATGGAAGCAAGTAAAATCTCGGGTTTGAAGGAGTGGGCGGAATTAGTTGCTAGTCAACTAACCCAAATAACTACAAATGCAAATAAAATAAATAACTGAAAATAAAATGTTGGTGAGAAACTTATGTGTAGAGAAATGTGTTTACTTAGATTTCCTTACTCCCTAACTATCTTTTACCGGTTAATTAGTGTGTATTAGTCGCGTGGATGACGGGTGTATTCCTTAATACCATTCGTGGGGTGGCGTACGTACTTCCCCAACTCTACAAGCTCCTACTTCACTCCTATGTCGAGCCGGCTAGGAAGCTCCTAACATGGGATCACTAGAATTCGCTTGTGCATTAAATACAACCATAAAAACCTTTAGTACGCATTTGGTTCATGTTTCTTAAGACGTTCAAGCAAGTTACCGAATAGGAAGTTAGCCAGTTTTCTTAAGCCTAACATAGATAAACAATCATCCAATACAACTAACAACACACTAATAACCAATAATCAATAGCTAGGTTTCATTAGATCTAAGCAAACACAAGATAAATCTAGCCTAACATGTTAAACAAAAGACAAGAACAAGATAAAATCAAACAACACATAGACATATTGAATGATTAATTGATAACTTATCTTTCAATGTAACATGGAAGATCTCAAGGCAAAAAGCCTTGAAAAAGAAGCTAAATTCGTCTTAGGGTTTTCTCCCAAAATTCCACACACTAAGCTCTACACTAATGAGAAAAAATTAGAAAACTATATATAGATTTTTGGATCTGACGGCGTCACGTTATGGAGTGTGACGCCGTCACCTCGCCGCTTCTAGGGTTCCCGGATGACCTTCTTGACGCCGTCCCTCTTTAGCTCTTCAAAAATCCATTCTGGCTTATCAAGGCTTGACGCCGTCGAACCTTGAACGTGACGCCGTCCCTCTTTGATTTAAGCCGTGACGCCCTTGATCAAGTTAAAGCGTGACGCCGTCAGAATTCACATGCTATTTTCACTGGCTTATCATGAGTAAATTTCACGTCCACTTTTTCTTGCCAAGGCATGACGCCGTCTGGGGTAAATTGTGACGCCGTCCAAGGTAACTTTTAGCCGATTTTTGAGACTTTGTCGTTTTCTTCACTTTTATGCTCCAAAAACGTCCAAAATGCCTCCTTTTCCAGATTTCTCCTCAAAAGTACCTAAAATGACAAAAGGAACGATTTAGGGCAATATTTGATCAAATAAATACGATTTAGGGCTTAAATGACCCCTTAAAAGCGGTACACTTTTCGCTTCATCAATGTTGCCTAATTTTGATCTCATAGTCCCATCGTCTTCACCTCAGCCGCCACCGTCATCTACCGATTTCACTCCTCCATCTGTACCGTACGAACTCAGTGATGAGGTCAGAGCTATTATTGCTCGATATCATGAGTTACCTCGATCGCCTACGCCTGATTTCCCGACACCACCGAGAGTTTTTGAAGTAGGAGAGAGTTCGCAGGCAGCTCAGGAGCGACCTCCGACCACATCCACTCTGCTGACACGATTGGAGAATCAGGAAGAGCAAATTGAGACTGCTCTAGGCCATCTGGACGAATTGCCTCTAGAACGTATCGAAAGTATGGAGTACGGAATTGAAGATCTGGCGACTAAACAGAAGGCTATGCGACAAGAACTAGAGGAAAGTCGTAAGGAGATAGGTGAGCTTGGTAAGCAAGTCATACAAGAAATATCTACTCTTTACAGTAATGAGTTAAAGTTGATAGACGAAATGCTACTACGAAATGAAGAGCTGAAGATTGCACATGAGAAGATTGTTGCTCTGGAGACGACCATGGAAACAATGAAGGCCCAGTATCAGGAGAATCAACAAGTTATCGCCAGTATGATAGCTGATCTGGAGATTCGTCTGGAAAAGACTATCGATAAGCCGTTAAATTAGATCTTTATCCGTATCTTTTGTACTATATCTCAGTAGTGAGATCTATAGTATAATTAGGACACTAGCACATAGTTTATATCTAATAGCTTTTGCGTTTTGTACTAGCCACAGGATATGTAGCATAAAATTGGCACTTGTGTCAAAATTTTGTTATATATATAGCAAGATATTTATGACTATACGTGGTTAAGTAAAAATGCGGTGAACAATATAAATAGATATGGGCTAGAAACTAAATACATGTGTGATGATTCAAGACATATTTTGATATGATCAAATATGCGAAATCTAAACATATGTTTTCTTGTGATAGAAAATGCCTCGTAATTCCCCAGACCCCGTCATGTCCCAAGCCGCCATTCGAAAGCTCGTTGAAGATAGTGTAGCTGCAGCTTTGGAGAACCAAGCCGCAGTATTGGCTAGATCCGGAAGTACCAGCCGACCAAATGGAGAGGGCGAGACGGCAGCAAATCGCAAGTGCACCTACAAAGACTTCATAAACTGCAAACCAACTTTCTTTAAAGGAACTGAAGGAGCAACAGAGTTAGCTCGTTGGTTTGAGCGTACTGAAGTAGTCTTTATGAGGTGCGGATGCACTGATGACTGTAAGGTTACCTTTGCAACAGGGACTTTCTTGGAAGATGCCCTGTCTTGGTGGACCTCTATTACCCAGACCATGGGAGTAGAAGCAGCTCATCAGTTCACTTGGGATGATCTTAAGAAGAAGATGTTGAAAAAGTACTGTCCACGAACTGAGATTAAGAAGCTAGAGGATGAGTTTCACCAACTAGTTGTGAAAGGGACAGATCTGAGAGCCTACAATATGAGATTTCAGGAGCTTGCTCTCCTATGTCCATCTGTAGTGCCTGATCTAGAGAAGATGCTGGAGAAGTATATTGAGGGTTTACCCCGTAGCATTGAAGGGAATGTCACTGCGTCTAAACCTCAGTCGCTGGAGGAAGCGATTAACATAGCTCAACAGCTAATGGATCGTGAGATTAAGCGTAGTTCTACCCAAGGGAATTTCGATAACAAACGAAATTTTGATGATCGGAAAGTTTCCCATTACCCCAATCACCATCCCAATAAGCCCAACTTTAACCGAAACAGCCAAAGCAACTATCAGCAAAACCGTAATAACCGCCACCATCAACAAAACCGCCGACAAGAGACCGCCAGAGTAAATGCCAACCCACCTGCTGAGAAAACTGGTTATGTCGGAACCAAGCCATTCTGCAACCGATGCTCGTTGCACCATCATGGTCCATGTGCTGTCAAATGCGCAAAGTGTCAAAAGATTGGACACCAGACCAAAGACTGTAGGGCAACTGGAGCAAATCTGCAGCCGGTAATCATAACCTGTCACGGGTGTGGTGAGAAAGGGCATTACAAGAATCAGTGCCCGAAGGCAAACGATAATCCGAGCAACGGTGGTCGCGGAAGGGTTTATGTGCTTGGAGATGTTCAGGAAAACCCCGACATAGTCACCGGTACGTTCCCTCTAAATCAGCATTTAGCTAAAGTATTGATAAAAGTTTCATATCTCTTACGTTTGCTACTTTACTTAAAATCCCTCCTACCGCTTTACATAACACGTACAAAATCGAGCTAGCTAATGGGAAATTAGTGAGCACAAACTCTATAATCCGAAATTGCACTCTAACCTTACTAAATCAATCTTTCGACATCGACCTTATGCCTATTGAACTCGGTAGTTTCGACGTCATAGTTGGCATGGATTGGTTATCCAAATATCATGCTAGAATTCTGTGCGACGAAAAAGTAGTTCATATTCCTTTCGAAAGCGAAACTTTGATTATCCGAGGTAATCAGAGCAAGACTCGGCTAAGCTTAATATCCTGTCTAAAAACCTTGAAATAAATCAATAGAGGATGTCAAGTGTTTTTAGCTCATATTACCGAGAAGGAAACGAATGAAAAACGACTGGAAGATGTACCAGTGGTACAAGATTTTTCAGAAGTATTTCCTGAAGAATTACCTGGACTACCACCTGTGCGACAGGTAGAGTTTCAGATCGACTTGGTACCAGGAGCAGTACCAATCGCTCGAGCACCTTATCGTCTAGCACCGATGGAGATGCAAGAATTATCCAACCAACTGCAAGAGTTATTGGATAAAGGTTTTATTCGACCCAGTACTTCACCTTGGGGAGCTCCTGTCCAATTTGTCAAAAAGAAGGATGGAACCTTCAGGATGTGTATCGATTACCGAGAGTTGAATAAACTTACGGTTAAGAATCGATATCCATTACCAAGGATCGATGATTTGTTCGATCGACTGCAAGGATCAAGCGTCTACTCGAAAATCGATCTAAGGTCAGGATATCATCAACTGCGTGTTAAGGAAGAAGATATTCCTAAAACAGCATTCCGAACGAGATACAGTCACTACGAATTTCAAGTGATGCCATTTGGGTTAACTAATGCACCAGCAGTATTCATGGATCTCATGAATCGCGTGTGTAAGCCTTATCTGGACAAATTCGTAATCGTGTTCATCGATGATATTCTTATCTATTCTCGAAACAAAGAAGAGCATGCGGAGCATTTAAAGACTATTTTGGAATTACTCAAGAGAGAACAATTGTACGCGAAATTTTCTAAGTGTGATTTCTGGATTCACACAGTACACTTTCTTGGGCACGTGATAGACCGGGATGGTATTCACGTGGATCCTTCCAAAATAGAAGCAGTTAAGAGTTGGCCGATCCCGACAAACCCCACTGAGATACGTCAATTTCTAGGACTTGCTGGTTATTATCGAAGATTCATTGAGGGATTTTCGAAGATTACCAAGTCTTTAACGGAATTGACACAGAAGAATAAAAAGTATGTATGGGGAGAAGATCAAGAAAAAGCTTTCCAGCTGTTAAAGCAAAAGCTTTGTGAAGCACCAATTTTAGCCTTACCAGAAGGAAGTGATGATTTCGTTGTTTACTGCGATGCGTCACATCAAGGTCTAGGTGCGGTATTAATACAGAGAAACAGAGTTATTGCTTATGCATCCTGTCAGCTCAAGACTCATGAGAAGAATTATACGACTCATGATTTAGAGTTAGGAGCCGTTGTGTTTGCTCTCAAAATCTGGAGACACTATTTGTATGGTACAAAGTGTGTTGTCTTTACAGATCACAAGAGTCTACAGCACATTCTCGACCAGAAGGAGTTAAATATGAGACAACGAAGATGGTTAGAGTTGTTAAGTGATTATGACTGTGAGATTCGTTATCACCCTGAAAAAGCAAATGTTGTAGCAGATGCTTTGAGCAGGAAGGAACGAATTAAGCCACTTAGAGTAAGGGCTTTAGTCATGACCATTAACTCAGATCTTCCATCTCAAATTCTCAATGCGCAAACTGAGGCAGTAAAAGAAGAAAATATTCAAGCCGAGAATTTAAGGGGCATGGACAAAGTGTTTGAACTTCGCCCTAATGGAACCCATTGTATCAAGAATCGAAGTTGGTTACCACTCTTTGGTGATTTAAGAAATGTGATTATGCACGAATCACATAAGTCCAAGTATTCTATCCACCCAGGATCTGAAAAGATGTACCAGGATCTCAAAAAGCTTTACTGGTGGCCAAACATGAAAGCTGACATTGCAGAGTATGTCAGTAAATGTTTGACGTATGCACGAGTTAAGGCTGAGCATCAAAAACCATTTGGTTTATTGACGCAACCTGAGATTCCTGAATGGAAATGGGAAAGGATAACTATGGATTTTATAACCAAATTACCTCGAACGTCAAACGGATACGACACCATTTGGGTCATAGTTGATCGTCTTACTAAGTCAGCTCGCTTTTTTCCGATCAAGGAAACTGATGAAGTAGAAGATTTAGCCAAGATATATCTAAAAGAGATAGTCTCTCAGCATGGAGTGCCGATTTCTATTATTTCTGATCGTGATTCTCGTTTCACGTCAAGATTTTGGGAAAAACTCCAAACAGCTTTGGGTACTAATTTAGATATGAGTACGGCTTATCATCCGCAAACCGACGGACAAAGTGAGAGAACCATTCAAACACTGGAAGATATGCTTAGAGCATGTGTAATAGATTTTGGCAAAGGATGGGATAGACATCTACCTTTGGCAGAATTCTCGTAAAACAATAGTTACCATGCAAGCATCAAAGCAGCACCATTCGAAGCACTTTATGGACGAAAGTGCCGGTCACCTGTCTGTTGGGCAGAAGTAGGAGAATCTCAACTTACCGGACCAGAGATAATTCAGGAGACTACCGATAAGATCGTGCAAATCTGACAACATCTGCAAGCTGCCCGAGATAGGCAGAAGAGTTACGCAGATGTGAGGCGAAAGCCTATGGAGTTTGAAGTGGGAGATAAGGTAATGCTGAAAGTGTCACCATGGAAGGGAATGGTTAGATTCGGAAAACGCGGAAAGTTAAATCCTCGATATATTGGACCATTCGAGATTCTGGAGAGAATCGGTCCAGTAGCCTATCGACTCGAACTTCCTATAGAACTTAGTAAAGTTCATCCCGTCTTTCACATCTCTAATCTAAAGAAATGTCTATCAGATGAAACACTTGTTATTCCCATGAAGAGCTCCGTCTCAATGACAAGCTTAATTTTGTGGAAGAACCTGTGGAGATCATGGATAGAGAAATCAAACAACTCAAGCGAAGTCGCGTTCCTATCGTCAAGGTAAGATGGAACTCCAAGAGAGGACCAGAATTTACCTGGGAGCGAGAAGATCAAATCCGGGCAAAGTACCCACATCTTTTTCCAAACTCTCCGACCAACACAGACTGAATCTCGGGACGAGATTCCTTCAACGGGGGGATACTGTAACCACTGCGAAAAATCTCATCTGGTAACACTATACTTAACCATTTTCTGCATATAAATTTTTTTTTTACTTGCCTGAGCGTAACCACTATCTCATGTGACGTAACTCACATCTATGATAAACGTATTCGCACGCGACCTAAACTTGACCTATTTTATGTTTATAAACATTTCCCTTGTCAAGTATAGTACTTTACAAATTACCATTTGCCACTTTACGTTAATTCGTTAACGTACTAGTTTAACTAAACCATTTTCACCCGATATAGTTTCTATGAGACTTTAAACCACTGTAATACCAAATATAACTAACGAAACCCTAGAAATACCAAAATATAAATTACTAGGGTAATGTACAAGTCACTAAAGCACGAAAACCCTAATTCCACTATAACTTTCGATAAAACCCTAATTTCTCAAAAACTATTATTTTATTCACAAACCCTAGTTAATATTTTTATAAAAATATTAAGTACAAGCCCTATAAGCCAAGGTACAAGTCATTTAAGCACAACATTTAAATGAAAGTAAAAACCTTATAAAAACTTTAAAAATAATTATTTAAATGACATATTATGTAATATTTTCACACAATAAATTCTAAAAATAATTTATTAATTTATTTAACATATGTACAACTCCATAAATTCAAGGTACAACTCACCAATGCATAAAATCTTAAAAACTCATTAATATGTGATTAAAGCTTAATAAAAATTACATAAAAATTATGTAAAATTAAGAAATAATTAAAATTATATTTTTCTTATTTTCCTAACCCTAGTACAAGTCTTTCAAGCCTAAAGTACAACCACCTAAAGCACAAAAATCATTTTTCTACATTTATATAGAAATCGATATAGGTAAAAATGTGTCATATGATTTTAGAAACCTTCCCTAAGTGAACCCTAAACCTAGAAACCCTAGAAACTTAAAGGTCTAAAGTGAAAATATGTTTATAAAACCCTAATTCATAATATATTATTATTAAACTATTATTAATATTATTAATAATATTATTATTATTATTATTATTATTATTATTATTATTATTATTATTATTATTATTATTATTATTATTAGGAATTTAAACCTAATATACGTTTTGTACAATAACTAATAAACGGAGTGTCTAAATAATGAACAGACAGAACCAAAACCTACAGATAAGACATAAGATAAAATCTTATAACTTTTGGAGAAACATCCTGTTGTCTTAAATTAACATTTACCGAAAACGTAACGAAAGGAATAATAAAAACTTATATATTCCGAAACAATTACTAAGAACTTGACACACCAACCCAGGTAGCGTGCCGGAGACGTTTATCAACTTTGTATAACTTTGTATTTCATCCAGACTACTCAGGTGAGTTCATAGTCCCACTTTTTACTACGTTTTTCTAAACTTGTGGGGAGATACATGCTACAAACCGAACACAAGTATTTTCTGTATGCTTTCCTGATTTGTATTGCATAAGTTTGCTATTGCCCAAAAGACCCCTAATCATGGACCTCTAATCACCTACGGGTGAGCGCGAATATAATGGATAGATCTATTGGGTGTGACGACCCCTTTGTGTTACCGTAACGTAACCAAATGCATTTTATTTGAGTTAAATAAAGAGACTGGCAATCTCCTACTCGGGGGCAAGGTTACCTACATTTAATTATGGGGTAATTATATCTCATAGCTTATAACTATGAAGATAACCTGTTAACGTTTTGCGTGCCATGAGACTTAATGCAATATATATATTTTACACTGCAGTATTACTGATTACTTTTTATCTAGCTTGTGTTCAAACCTATTACAACTGAAAACACTATGGATTCACTCAACCTTTGTGTTGACTTTTTAAGCATGTTTATCTCAGGTGACTAAAGGCATGACTTGGCACGGAGTGGCTGTGGACTTTCTTCTTATAACAAGAGTGTCCACTTTGTTATCATTCAAAGAATAATGTATTTTTATTACGTATTTCAAAAACCTCCTGTTGGGACCTATATTATGTACTCTGATATAAATAAATGAATGATAACAATTTTATTTAAAACGTCTCTTTTCGAGTCGTTTTCTATTATCATGACTGTTAACCATGAAGTAATACCCCAACTTATATTCCACTGCGTATATCGAAAAATAGGGGTGTTACAGTTGTGCTCCTTTCTTTATCTCCCAGCTTGTTAAGCACTCATCCTTCCAACCTTCCGAAGATCGTTTCTCTCTCGAGACTTCTTCCTTCTGGTGACCTTGATTGTTCGCCCCTTGGGTTAGGGCTTCCGGACGCATTTTGAAGTTGCTCGACTTTGTTTTTTCTCTTGAGGTTCTTTCTTCAACTGGATGTTCCAGATTCAGCGTCTTGCGAAATTTCCTCCGAGTTTAAACGGGTTTGTATTCCCTTGAGTTTTTTCCCCAGTGTCCTCTTTTGATGAGCTTTCTCAGTTATATTTGGCAACAACTGGTGGTAGTGCTCGTTACCATACTCTCGGGGAGCTGCATCAGATGCGAGTCTACCTTGATCTTCCAGTGTTTTATCCTTTTCTACCGTATTCCGCATGGTGGATGCGAGTACGGAAGAAGTGAGGCCGGAATGATTGCTCATGGTGAGTATTTTCAAGAACGCAGTTGTGCACTGGTCCCACGGATGACGCCAACTTGTTAGTGCAAAATATGTGAGGGGTATGAATTCGGGTTATGAATGCGTGTTGGGCCATATGAACGGGCTACCAATGGGCTAAGCTTGCACTAATTCAAATAATAAAATGGTTCCTTGCACAAATGAAAGTAAACCGTTAGCCTTACCGTATGTACGGACCCCACGATTAATCTCCGGCGTGAGAGTAAGTAATCATGTTTGTCAGAGAATAAGTGTGTATTGGTATGTGTGAGAAAGTCATACCTCACAAATGTGCTGAAAGGTTGCCTTTTATAGGTGAGTCGAATACTAAGGTTTCCTAGTATTTCGCTTATTCTTGCTAGTGGCCGGAGTGGGACCCTTGTCGGGCAAGGATCCGCTATAATCGCGGTTGCGGACACAGATCATCTTCCGCGGCCCTTGATTGGTCCGCCATAGGACTGCGGGAGCACCCTTTAGATGACCTGCGTGCGTCTTTGTTTGTCTAGGCCGTAGCTCGTTTGTCTTTGGGCTTAGTGGCGTCCCAGTGTTCTTGCTTTTTTATCTTGTTGGGCCGGGGCTGAAATGTGTATAATACAGTCCGGGCCCGGTAGGCCTGCTATCTGTATTATACGTCATCAAATTTTATCGCCCAAACTTAGAAAATTACTATCAAACTAGCGTGATGGTTCGTTCACTCTTTTATCATTTTTACATCAAATCACTTTATTTGTCATTCACACCATCTTTATCTCCGTAATAGTCACCGCTTTCTTTACCATGCATGTATACCTTACTTAAACCCATTATTACTTTAAGGATGCGTTTGGTTCACAAATGGTATTAGGATTTGGGAATGGTTTGAAAGATTGGGGAAATGTTTGAGAAAAAGTATAGATTTTGAATTAAATGAAGAGAGAGAAAATAAATGATTGATTAGTTTATTTTATGTATTTTTTTTAAAATTATATATAAATTTTGATTAATGTATAAAAAAGAATGTGAGTTAGTTGTGAGTGTGTGGACCACTAATATTGCAAAATGACAAAAAATAAATATTAAATCCGGATCTTTTTTTTTTATTCCACCCATTATGCACAAGAATGAAATCTATCAATATTTGATAGATTGATTCATAATCTCGGGGCCCACCATACAAATAAACACAAAATTTTTAGTCTCTTTCATTCCATTCCTTTGAAAACCTTAAACTAAACGCACCCTAAATACAAACACACCATATACAAAAATAAAACTTTGCAACCAATTTTGCGAATGGTAGTGACACGTCAGATGACCGCATAGTCAATGGCCTTGTTACATCCTGTATTATGATCTTGATAGTCTAAATAAGAAATAAACCTGGCTAATCATCCGTTTATCGCTACACATGAATAACTTACCATTTGAGTATGTGTTTGGTGCGGGGTTTACATGGGTTTTTAAGGGGACGAGCTTTAAAATAAACTGGTTAACACGCTTATGGAAATATTTATAAGCAATAAGCCTCCATAAGCTCAAGCCAATTGAAACGAGTTTATAAGGGCTTATAAATAGTTTAATTACTTGAATATCCTTCAAAATATAATGAATTATTACGCACAAGTTGAAAATATATCTGAATTTAATTGAATATAATTTATGTAATTTTACATTAAATAAGCTTCAGCTCCAACTAATTTGTCAAACAGCTTTATAAAAATATTATAGTTGAGCATCGTGTCAAAACCGACCCAAAAATCGAATTTGTGAAAAACATGAACCGAGAACCGAACCGAAGTGACAACGTTCAGTTCGATTTATACGATTTAGGTGTGTTTTTCTCCATTTCGGCTTGAACCGAAACGAGCCGAGCCAAACCGAAACAAAATATCATAAATATATAGAACTGAAAACCGAACCAATTATGGTTGGTTCGGTTTTGGTCGAAATGGTTTAGCTCGGTTTTTCGGTTTGGCTCGGTTTTCAATCTGTTTAACTCCGCCATAAAAAATATAAGCTTCAGCTTAGATTTTATTACATAAACTTCAGCTCCAGCTCCCGCTCCCGCTCCAGCTCCAGCCACACCTTATTTCGCCAAACATACCTTATATATTTAATTCAAAATCACTTCGTTTATGGCAAGTTTTTTCTTCCTTATAATCCATCTATCTCGGTAAATACAAGATCAACTGTAGATTGAGATCAAGCGAGAGATTATCAATGAAGATATTTTTATAAGCAAGCAGCATTTGGTTTTAAGGCTACTCGTAGTAAGGGTCGACTAATCGATCGATTGATCGATCGCCCTTGCTTTGGAACCATCATCACGATCGATCGATTGCCCCTTTTTTGAGAATGAGGGTCGCTTGGACGACCACCAATCGTTTGGTGTTTTTTGCATTTATTTATTTTTTGACCGTTTGGATTTGAAAGTTGGTTAAAAAAAAAATATTTAACTTTTAAACTTATACTTTCACACTATAAATAACACACTCAATTTACTATTTTTTTCACACATTATCTATATACACATTCTCTCAAATAACACCCTCATTTCACACTTTCACACTATGAATTCTTATGAGCTATTTATTGCCGATTCATCTTCGGATGATAAAAATGAAGTTAGTAGCGAGTTTTTGATGTTTGCGGAAGAGTGTTGGGAGGCTTATCAAGCGTCACAACCTAAAATCTCACGAAACCAAGTTAATAGGGATCATTTTAGTGCTCATTACCGTTTAGTGGCGGCTTACTTCTGCGAAAACCCAATTTACGACAATAGAGCATTACATGATCGTTTCCAAATGAGCCGAAAACTATTCACACGAATTGTTCGAGAGGTAACCAATCATTCACCTTATTTCCAACAAACTCAAGATTGTACGGGCAAACTTGCTATTTCTACATTGATGAAGTGTACTTCGTCAATTGGCATACGGAGTTAATCCTGATGCTCTCGACGAATATGTGCAAATGGGTGCGACAACAATTTGTGAGTGTCTCCAAAAATTTTGTGAGGCCATCATGGAGTTATATGGTGCAGAGTATTTGCGAAAGCCAACAGTTACTGACATTGAAAAACTCTATGCTCATCACTACGAAAAGCATGGGTTTCCTGGGATGATATGAAGCATTGATTGTATTGATTGGCCATGGGCGAATTGCCCACACGCTTTAAAAGGTCAATTTTGTAGGGTTGATCACTGGCAAGATCCTTTCATTTTATTGGAAACGATCGCCTCCCAGGATTTATGGATTTGGCATGCGTTTTTTGGTGTCGCCGGGATGAATAACGATGTTAATGTTTTACGTCAATCGCCTCTTTTCAATGATATCAAAACGAGGAGAGCACTGGATGTGGAATTCGTTGCTAACAACGTGCCTTATAAATGGGAATATTATCTTCCTGATGGGATATATCCGGAATGGTCCGTTATTATGAAGTCCATTAAAAATCCAGGGACGGATGATCACAAACGGATATTGTTTAAGACAATGCACGAAGCAGCAAGGAAAGATGTGGAACGTGCTTTTGGTGTACTAAAGTGCAAGTGGCTAATGATTAAACATCCGGCTAAAGGTTTTGACAAAAACCACCCATCCAATATAATGTACACATGCATCATATTACATAATATGATAATTCAGGACGAAGAGCAGGCGATATCTCCCATATTCTTTCGAGGGGAGCAACACCGTTCTTATGATCCCATAAGAACGCATGTGAAATCGTTGGAAATTACCAAGCAGATAATCGACAAAATAACTCATCTTAACCTAAAATCCGATTTAGTGGAAAACATTTGGCGTCGTCAAAATCAAAACTAATTTAGTCATTTTATTATCGTAATGTTTGAATGTTATTTGAATTTTATTGTAATGTTTTAATTTTATTTGAATTATGAATGAAATTTAAGTTTGTTGTTAAAAATGTTTTTTTTTTTTTTAATAAAATATATATATATATATATTATATATATATATATATATATATATATATATATATATATATATATATATATATATATATTAAAAAAATGATGGTCGCCCTTACTGTGGCACTCAATCGCCTGTAGGTCGCCGGAGAAAAAAAGCTGACGTGACAGAGAAAATGAAAGAGATTAACCCTCGTTACTATGTTTAGCCTGAGAGATTATGAGCGATTATTTTTTAGAAACCTCTTATAATTATATATGCGAAACAAAGTTTATATTTCAAATAGCTTATTTTCCTGGATCATGTTTGTAACAAATTATATGTCGCAAAAATGTGTTTAAGAAATCTCATCATATTTTTTTCGAAGTTGTGTTTGATTATTTGTGTTTTAATTTGTTATACGCAATAATCAATACTCCCACACTACACGTACATACTAAACATACATACCTAGTGTTAGGTTCATTTTTCTATAAATACACTAGATCTCCCAACTCTTCACTCACCAAACCATGACTAAAACTAAATTCTTTGCTATTCTGCTTTTGACCCTGTTCACCATATCGATTCTTCAAGCGACTGTAACACTCTGTTCTCAAGTATGATTTTAGAGGGAAATGGAAGTAAATGAAATGGAAGTAAAGAAATGGAAGTAAATGAAATGGAAGTTATGAAAATAATTGTGTTCTTAAGTTTGGAGTGAAAGAAAGGTAAAGTAAAGAAATGTTGTCACTTTTTATATTTTTACTATAATACCCTTGTACACATACAATAAAAACAAATTGGTGAGGGGCATTTTTGTCACAAACATTATTTAATAATGGGACCCACTCACTTTACTTCACTTTCAGCCCAATTATGGGCTGAAAGTTTGACAAGGAAAAAACAAAGGACTTTACTTCCTTTTACTTCCCTTTACTTGCATTTACTTCCTTCCCAAATCTTGAGAACGTGATTTTTTTTCATTTACTTCCATTTACTTCCTTCAGAAATCTTGAGTCTTCAACAGAGTGTAAGTTTATTCACATAAATTTATACACATTGCATTATGTTTTAAAGTGTTCCATTTATGTTATTTGATGTTTAATAGGTCCTGGCGAAAAGAGGACATCACCATGGTGGCTATGGTCCTGGAAGCTTGAAAAGTTCTCGTAAGTTGCATCTTGTTATGTTCATTTTGTTCATTATGATTTTTTTTTTTCTCTTTATAGTTACTGCGTACGTTTTTTTAATTATTCTTTTGCAAAGGCCTAAATTTGTTAACTAAAGCTTTAAAATGGTAACAATATAGATAAATTAGCAGAATAGGTTTATATTTACTAATTGTGTGTCTTATTTTTCCTTCAAACGAAACAAAAAAGATGTGGGAGACTCTTGAAGTCTGATTAATGTAATGATCATTGATGAGATGTTACCTTTATATTTTAGAAAGTTTTTGATTTGCTGTAATTTCTAAGTAGGCGTTTATATTGGATAAACTAGAATAGGAACATGTAAACTTGTCTTGAGATAGCGAGAGTATAGATTTGGCACGAGAAACGGGTGGTGTCTTGATGTCTAGTGTCTACAATCTCTAAAACCATTACAACTGCTTTGTCTGCTTATAGCACGATGTGTGAATTTACAAATTTGAACAATCAAAAAATGTCTAAAATATGAAGGTCACTTTTTTAATTGTTGATAGTGTAAGTAACTTTTTTTTTTTTTTTTAATCAAACAATGTATGTTGGAATTTAATTTGTGACCTTCCTAAAATGAATTAACTTTTGACTGGTCAAATTTAAGTCTAAAAGGCAAAGCTGTAACTTTACTGTTCCATGTTTGACTGAAATAAGGGGTAAAACAGTAATTCTCTGTTCTTTTACCTATGTTGACCAGAATGCCCCGGACAATGCATAAGGAGATGCAGCAGGACACAGTACCACAAACCATGCATGTTTTTCTGTCAGAAATGCTGTGCAAAGTGCCTTTGTGTACCACCAGGGTATTATGGTAATAAACAAGTATGTCCTTGCTACAACAATTGGAAGACAAAAGAAGGTGGACCAAAATGTCCCTAGTTTTACTTGTTTTTTACCCTTTTAACCTTAGTTAATGTGAGCAGACTATATGGTTGTTGACTTCTTGTGATGTTAAGGTCTTTTATTTGTGGGTTCCATTTGATTTATTGTAAAAATGGACCAATGAATGTGTAACTGTTAAAACTAGTTTGATTGGTGGGGGGCTTCAGTTTGTGGGGTGGTTAAGGCCCTGTCTAATGCATTTTACATGTTTTAATTTTGATGAAATATCTTATCCAAATTTTCGGTTGTTCACTGTGTGTTACACTGATACCTATATTTTATTTGTTGGAACTACAAATGTCTCAATTTTTTATAAAAACCTCCTTTTGTCCCCTTTTATAGAAAAATATGCGAGAAATCAGAGAAATGGATTAGTTGGATGACAGTTGAGAATATATTCTTTCTAATAAAATAGGATACTTTTTAACACATCAAGGTAGATGATGTTAGTTTGATTCGAGATTATATGTACTTACGTACACGGTACATCTTTAAAACACGAGTGGTATAAAAAATGGGTTGACGAGGTTCTGGGCCAGTTTTTACTCCTGACCCAGTTGTAACATTTGGCCCATTAGTCACTAGTCAGGTATAGAAAGCCCAATATGGCACAACCCATTATATAAAACGCCAACTGTTGTAAATTACATTATTATTTCGAGAAGATCATATACATAATCCAGCCTCAACTTTCGTAACCACATTAACAATGAACTTAAGCTCGTTATGCTTCGTCTTTCATAACTCTATGAGGGTTTTGTAACATCCTGCGCAATCAGAGCATAATATTGTTCGTTTTGCCAACTTACTCTTGACTTTGTTCCGTAAACCTCATATGATGACTTCATGACCGGTTATTCGAGATGTTATTACTTTCACATAAGTATTCTTAACTTCTTATATGATATGCGTGCAGTTGACAATAAACACGTCATGTTCAATAAGATCAAAATATTATTTATTATGTCAGTATAATTCACAACTGCTCTCACCTTTCAACATAACTTAATATCCTCAACAAAAAGAAAAGTCGTAGGTTCAAATCTCGCGTTATGTTAGGCGTAAATAGTCATGTGAGTTGATGTCTTTAGAAGGAAGGAAAGGAAAAAAAAAAAAAATATTGGCATCAGCCTACTTGGCACAATATTTGGTTCCAACTAATACTAGATCACCATTTTTCGTCTTGTGTTTTAGAATGTCGTGCCTTATCTTGTTCAATGCATCGAAAACACATATTCTTTTTATACGATTTTTGTTATAGCAAGACGTTACTTTTTAATCTAGATCAAAAGTTTTAGTATGAGATCCAGTTTAGAACTCAACGCGTTTTAATTAAAACAACATACATACACCACATGAGAATGAATCTATTAAGAAGAAAAATAAAAATAAGAAAAATAAGAAATGTTTTCAGCCATACATTTGAAATGAAGAAGGAAAATTTCATGGAGATGCATCTCTTTTTGTAAATCTTAACTAATTATAAAGGAAAAATGGTCAACAAGTCAAGAAAGTGAAAAACTGAAATTAATGTAATCCCTAAACTACTCTTAACATACAATCTCAATTCATTTACTTCCACATATTACCCTCTCCTAAAAAACACACATTTTTTAACCTAAAAAACTCTCTCATTTCTAAACACTCATACACTAACACAGCTCTCTCCACCACCGGGAATCCCTCCTCCATCGAACCCCACCACCACCAAAACACCCTCTAGCACATCTCAGTTACCCCTACAAACAAATCTCCATATCTACCCCATTTTAATTATCTCACTGTCCACCAAAACACACACACTTCTAAAAAAAACTCTCATCCTCTCTCACATTAACACAAAACACCCTCTAGCACATCTCAGTTACCACCAACACCATCCTCATCACCAACCAAATCCGCACCATCGAGTCCCACCACCACCAAGACCAACCACATGAGAAAACCCCACCACCGAAATCGTAACGAAAGGTATTTTTTTCATCTTTAGAGTGCATTTATTTAGTTTTGAAGGTATTTTATATAGATCTAAAGTTTTGTAGGTTTTTTTTTTTTTTTTTTTTAAGGTTATAACATTTTTCTTAAATTTGTAGCCGCCTCCACTGCGCCGCATCTCGCCGGAAATATTTGCGGCCGCTGCCTCACTGGAAATAGTGGATGCCGCCGGTACCGGTGTTGCCATAATATGCATAAATCTTATATTCTGGTTTGAGGTTTTTGTAAAGATTTATACTTTTTTTTCTTTCATGTTTTGAATGTATTTGTTTTATGGATCTATATATATTTGATGTATTGGATTTTTTCTTTAACTGCGCTTTTTTTAAAAAATTTGACATTTTTTTTCCAGATCTGTTGCTACTGGATCGCCTGAATCTTCTGCTGCGGCCGGAACTTGTGTTACCCTCTGTTTTTGCCACTGGGAATGTACTGTTTCTTTTTAAATTTGTTATAAAGTTTAATATGTAAGTTTTCTATAAAATTATTTATTTATTTTGTCTTGTAAAATTATTTAATAAGTTAATTTGTGAGTATTTTCTTATTTTTTTGTAACATTGTTTTGTATTGTTTGTAAATTTTTTTATAATTTGTTTGTTTTTTTAGTAATTTTGTTGGCGATTTGATGGTAAATTTTGTTGTTAAATTTTAAAGTTTAAATTGTAGGTATATATTTAAATTTGTTGTGTAGATCGTTAATGGAGATAATATTTCGTATATAATTTGTTTGTAAAATCCTTAATGCTATTTTTAAAAATCTTGAGAAGTTTCTCTAAAAATCCGAATGAAACTTTCACTTTTTTTTTTCATATGACTTTTTGAAGCCTAAACATGAATTCAATAATCTGTTTAAGTGGCATGAACAAAAGATCTTGCAATTACTTTTGTTAATGTAACGAAAAAAAGAAGATCAATCAAGATAGGTTTTTCATGTATTTGGTGGGCTCAAGGCCTGTAGTGATGTCAGAATATTTTGACTATAGAAATGAATACAAACTTTGACTTGGGAAATGCGGAAAGTTGGTTCAAATAAAGGAGAAATTTGATTCAAATAATATCCCTTCCCAATGCTAAATAATTATCACATTATATCTTCGATTTGATAAAGAGAGTGATACTCACACCACATAAATTGATGCACACACTATAATTATGCACATGTCATGTTGTAACATATGTCATGTTGTAACATATGTCAGAATATAACTATCTGTCGCTATATATCCCGTTGCTATGCATGGTTACTCGTCTATAAAGAGAAAATGGTCAAATGGAAAAGTGAAAACTGAATTTTTGGTCAATCCCCATAATGCCCTTGTAAAATTGAATTGGTCTTACATTTGGAAAGTATTTGATGTATCAAACTATGCAGGAAAGGATACCATTTCTACAACTAATTCAGGAAATGCAGCTGGAAACACCTATCACATTGCAAGAGAAAATTATATTAAACACACAATTTATATAAACACCATCTCTCTCTCATATCAAACTATACAAACACACACACCACAAAACTCTCGCCACCACCACAGGACCTCAACAACCGGACCTCACCTTCACCGGACGTCAAAACCATCGGAGTCGCCACCACCGGACGTCACCTCCACCAGACGTCACCACCGAGAACCCAACCACCGAAACCAACAGCCACCAAAAGAGTTTTTTATGTTCTGAGGTATTTTTTGAGTTTTAATAGATCTATGACTATTAATTAAGTTTTTAGTGTTCTTTTTTATAGATCTGTATTTTTTATGTTTAGATATGAGTTTTAACAAAAAAAAATACGTGTTTTTTAACAGCCGCCACTTGCCCAAAAAAGCCGCAGTCTTGCTGGAAAATACCATCGTCGCCGTTGTCGTCTTTGTCTATCCGGAAATAAGTGTTTGGTACATAATTTTTTAATGATGGCTTTCTTATTCTTGAATATGAGATCTCAGAGTGTGATAATGTTTGATTGTGGTGTCGGTGGATGAACAACGTTGGATCATCTTTTAGTATTGTTGGCTATGCAAGTTATTTTAGTTGATTAGATTAAAAAATAAATTGGGAAAAGATTGATACTTTTTTGTGTAAGGTTTATTGTTTCTAGGAGGAGGGGTTTATTGTGATTCAGATATTCTTTGACAGCTTTTTACATATATCTCAGGGGTTTTTTAATTTGATTGGTGAAGGAGTACAAGGGCATTTTGGTGTATATTACTACAAGGAATATTGAGATGATTATTAGATATGCTTTTTTGTTTTATGTTCATTTTTCATGGGTGTAATTACTAGGTGTGGTTTCATGATTGTTATAATTTAGATATGGTTTGTCTTTAGTTTTGTTATAATTTGTTGGTAAGTTGCGGGTAACCCGTTGTAGATTTTTGGTAAATTATGTTACAATTAAAGTTATGTAAATTATTTATCTAAATTTGAGATTTTCTTTTATAAAAATTTGAGATGCTTGAAATTTTTAAAATTTTGAAAATTTCGAACTTTTAGAATTTGAAATCTATACTATATATATATATATATATATATATATATATATATATATATATATATATATATATATATATATATATATATATATATAAACCCCAAAAGTGAGAAGTGAAAAGTTTGAAACTAAAAAAGGAAATGTTGAAAACATATGTTTCAAAAGAAAACTATTAATACACATTGAAAACCGGGTTGACCCAGGACGCTTCAAACTCGACGGGTTGACTCGGTTTAATTTAACCTGTTTACTCGACCCCACCCGTCGGGATGACTTGGTTTAAATTGACCCATTTTTCGACCGGAACGGTTTAGCCGGTTGAACCACCCGGGTCGAACCGGGTTTCAAAACATTATATTTAATCCTCAAATCCTCAGACTTTTATTATTTTTCGTTTATAACCCATAAACTTTTTTTATCACTAAAACTATTTGCCGCTATAAAATTCCGTTGCTATGCACGGGTACTCGTCCAGTGCATCTGAAAAGTGTGGTTGTGGTTATTTTTCATTTTTCTCATTTTACTTTTATTTTTTATTTGATCCTTACTCCACACCACATTGTACATTTTTTTAATTTTTATTGCCACTGTACAGCTCGATATCCTAAAACCACATATTAAGGAAAACTCCAGGTTTTAAAAACACATGTTTAATTTAAAAAGTATTAGTGGTTGTTGTAATGTTTTTTTTGCTACCGAAGGCTATTATAACTTTGTGCGATCAAATTTTGTCTTTTTAAAAAAACCCAATTTTATTAGATTCTCGTATTACTTTTTTTTAAAGAGAAGATAGAATTTGATTGTACAAAAATATAATAGTCCGCCAGTCACAAAAAAAAAGTGTAAAGTACTGTAGTCAAATCAATTTAAAGGTAATTTAAATCACTCGTAATTTATTAATATAAAATGAAATGGAAGGTGATTTGCACACTCTATAATTTGATTAGGACACTTACAAATATGTAGAGCACATTTTAAATATTTTACGACTATATTATGCACAAAATAGAATGTCCCGATTAAGACCTTGCCCATGTGAAAATGTTAGCGAAGTGACTACTCACTTAGTCACTTGCACTTATTTATTTTAACAGGTAACTTTTTTTTTGGGCTAGAAAGTGAATCATGTGGGCTATTTTGAAAAAAATTTCCCTTGTTTCAAACCCACAACCTATATTATATTCCCGCTCAAAAATTTCATGAAAATTCAAAAACACTTGACTTACCCCCAAAACCACATTTTCATCATTTCAATCTGAAATATTTAATTCAAACCAGATCCTCAAATTTCACAACCCCAATTTCATCATACTTAAAACCAAATCTTTAAACTCTAAAAACTAGGTCAAAATCAATGGATAACGGCGCCGAACCCATGTCGACCGACGCGAAAACAACGCCGTCGAAGAAGGCGAAAACGAGTTCTACTCCGCGGCTGTTTATTAAAGAAATGGTGATGATGAATTTTAAATCTTATGCTGGTGAACAACGTGTTGGCCCTTTTCATAAGGTTAGGGTTTGTAACTTTTATTTAGGGCTTTTTTTGTTTTGTTGGTTAATTGATTGGTTTTCTGATTTTGTAGAGTTTTTCGGCTGTGGTGGGGCCTAATGGAAGTGGGAAGAGTAATGTTATTGATGCTATGTTGTTCGTTTTCGGTAAACGAGCTAAACAGGTACTATTAGACGCGTTCGGGTTTAATTTATGCGATAATGAAGCAAGAAAGTATCTTTAGTGTTGGAACTAGTGTTTTACTGCGA
Organism: Artemisia tridentata subsp. tridentata; assembly: GCA_021014915.2. Classification (NCBI taxonomy): domain Eukaryota; kingdom Viridiplantae; phylum Streptophyta; class Magnoliopsida; order Asterales; family Asteraceae; genus Artemisia; species Artemisia tridentata. The sequence goes on along the minus strand of CP139501.1, from coordinate 168,730,975 downwards.
TTGATTATTTTTTTCAGCGTATGCTTGTGTTTATTAATAAGCCCTTTTTAAGCTGCTTAAAAAGAAGCTCTTTTGGAAATATTTTTTTAATTGGTTTATTTTGTAAAAGATGCTATAAGGTTTTTATCTAATTTATTGTCAGCTTATGCCCTTTTAAGCTACTTAGGAACGAGCACTTTAAAGTATCGAGGTTTGGGTTTGTATGGTGTAAAAAAGTAATTTTAAGTTATATCTCAAATAAGCACTCTGAAAAAAGCATGAAAATTTATGATTTCACCACAAAATAAGCAGAAGCATTTTTGATTATCCAAACACTTTGAACTGCTTATTTGCTCAAAAAAGAAAAATAGAAGATAAGCAGAAACGACAAGCAATCCCAAACACCCTCCTAAATTTAGTGGCTGACCATGTATACATATTTAGTTCAGTGTGCTATTATTGATTAATTTTTTATGAATGGTGTAGATGCGTCTCAACAAAGTGTCGGAGCTTATACACAATTCGACCAATCATCAAAATCTCAACAGTGCACGTGTATCGGTTCATTTTCAAGAAATTATTGATTTGGTATGTATTGGTTATTGTCATAGGTTTTATAGTTATGATTTGTTATAAGATATGCTTTGAATGTTGGATTTATTTGGTTTAGGATGACGGAACATATGAAGTTGTACCAGGAAGTGATTTTATAATAGCGCGTGAAGCATTTCGAGATAACTCATCTAAGTACTACATTAATTCACGCGACAGTAAATTTACGGAGGTTACTAACAAACTAAAAGGGAAAGGAGTTGACTTGGATAATAATCGGTTTCTGATTCTTCAGGTTTGGATTTGAAAGCTCATGCTAGTAAAGTTGGTCATTATATAAGTCTTGAACTACATTTTTTGTAATTTTTGCAGGGTGAGGTTGAGCAAATTTCGCTTATGAAGCCAAAAGCTCAAGGTCCTCACGATGAAGGGTTTCTTGAGTACTTGGAGGATATCATCGGAACTAACAAATACTTGGAAAAAATTGATGAATCTCACAAGCAGTAAGCTCTCTTTTTTTTGAGTATCTCAGTGATTAGGCGTTTCTAACTTGTTTTCAGACGAGGTTGTAAAATGGGTTACGAGGGCAGGTTGGGTAACCGGTCAAAAGGGGTTGGTTTGTTTCTCCATACAAAGCTCAACTTTAATGGCGTATGCTTCTTGCATATGAAATTATGCATGTTGATGATCTATTCGGTATTTATTGTTTTTCTATTTGTGATTTGACCTATTAGGCTTGAAGCGCTGAATGAGAAGAGGTCTGGGGTGGTGCAGATGGTTAAGTTAGCAGATAAAGAAAGAGAAAGCTTAGAGGTTATTACATTCTTATTAGACTATACTCTTATGAGCTCACTTTTGTTATTAAGAAATTATTAACACTATGCATTTTCAGAGTGTAAAAAATGAAGCAGAAGATTACATGCTTAAAGAGTTGTCATTGCTAAAATGGCAAGAAAAAGCTGTGAAGTTTGCTTCTGAGGATAATGCTGTGAAGATGGAGGAAACTAAAAAAACTGCGTCTGGCCTGCAAGAAAATATAACAGCGGAAAGGTGATTGTTGTTTTAAGAAGAGTTTTAACTGTATAATCTGAAGTTGGTTTTCTTCTACGATATACAGTATGATATGAAATATTCATTGAAAACGTTCAATTTTATCTTAGGGAGAAGATTCAGGACAACTTGAAAGCGTTGAAGGAGCTTGAGACGTTGCATAATAAGCATATGAAGAGACAAGAGGTCTGTTACAAATTTTGTCTAATGCTATTATCAGTAGTCAGTACTACTTTTCAGTCACTTTTATATGAGGGTTTCAGGATGTGAGTTTACAAAGTGATTATTGCTACTTAAGAATTTGAATGAACGGGATATTCAGGTCATTAGTTGCTTGTGAGCTACGGATGGTTCTGTAATTTTTACATCAATCTCAGAAACCAGTTTTCTTATGGGTAGTCAACTATGATTATTTCGACCCTTAGTAATTAGAAAATCAGAACACGGTCAGCTTTCTTGAACACCCAAAACTGATTAGTGCAACTCAAAATCCCTATAATTACTAAAAACATGCTTCTAAACAACCCCTAAAAGCTTGGCTTGTATGCTATACTCAACTTTGTTTGCATTGCTTAAGGAACTAGACACTACCCTTAAACGGTGCAAGGATGAATTCAAGGAATTTGAAAGGCAGGATGTGAAGCACCGAGAAGATCTAAAACACGTGAAACAAAAGATAAAGAAAATGGATGAGAAAGCTGAAAAGGTATACTATATTTTTCTCTACCTTCATATGGAGTATAATTAATTACACACCAATATTTTATTATGTTCTGCTATAGGATACAGCAAAGATTACAGAAATCACAAGGCAGTCTGAAGAGTCAACCAATCTAATCCCCAAACTTGAGGAAGATATTCCTAAGCTGCAAAAAAAACTCTTGGACGAGGATAAAATTTTAGAGGAAATTTTGGAAAGCTCCAAAGGTATATTTTTGTGTACATACACAAGATGGAAAATGAAACATAGTCAGGCTATTGTTTGATGTTTGCTTCTTTTTTTTTTTTTTTTTGTTTTTTTAAAAAAAAAATTATTTTTTTTTTTATAGCTTATAGATTCTTATATTGATCTGTGAACTGAACATTTAACAGCTGAAACTGAGACATTCCGTACTGAGGTTGCCAAGGTTCGTGGTGAACTTAAACCTTGGGAAAAGCAACTAATTGAGCACCAAGGAAAACTTGAAGTTGCATCCACTGAAAAGAAACTTCTGTCTGAGAAGGTGAGAGAGCTTCTTAATGCATCTGTTATGTTAATACCCACCCGAGCATATATGTAGGCAAAAGTAAAAAAATGTAATTTTGATGGAAACTTTCAGACGTTTTATAGACTGAAAATATTAAACTCGTTTTTCTCATTGTTCTTTCTCTTTATCAGTTTAGTGTGTTATAAAGTCAATGTAAGTCTGTTTTTAGCTCTCTTTCCGATCTTGACTATTAGTAATGTTGACATGAATTCTCGAGTTTTTCAGCATGAAGCTGGCCGTGTGGCATATTCGGATGCTCAGAAACAATTGGATGAGATACAGAAGAAAATCGTAACACTAACCTCAAGCATTGAGGAAGCGAAAACCAAGTTAGATAAAAACAAGCTTGAATCATCAAAAGCCCGTCAAGTAGAAGAGGTATGCATTGTAGCATGAACATGTTTGGATGCTTGCTTTGTTCTACATATACTCTTCGTGCCAATTACTTATTAAGAAGTTACTCTGGTCTACAGGAATGTAGAAAAGAACAAGAGGAACTGATGACTCTTGAGCAAGCAGCAAGACAGAAACTTACAGAGCTTAAATCGGTTATGGAAACTGAAAGGAGTCAGGGATCTGTTCTTAAAGCAATATTGCAAGCAAAAGCTTCTAATTCAATACCAGGAATTTATGGAAGAATGGGTGACTTGGGTGCTATCGATGGTAAAATGATCTTGTTTTTGTTATCTTCTTATCTACCTATATTGGTAATATAGGGTTCTGATTTACTTTATTACCTATGGGCTCGTACAAACCGACTTGTGCTGTTTTTCCTCTCATTTATGTTTTAAAAAGTTACAAACTCACCACACAACAGTAAAGGTCTGTTTTGTTTTCGTTTTTGACTTGAATTCTATTTGCAGCGAAGTATGATGTGGCAATTTCAACAGCTGTTGGAGCACTTGATTATATTGTAGTTGAAACATCTGCAGCAGCACAAGCATGTGTGGACATGCTTCGCAAGAACAACCTTGGTGTTGCCACTTGCATGATAATGGTATAGTATTTTCATTTTTGTTTTTATGTTATCTATACGTGTCCACAATGGTTTATCTGAATTTTATTTTTTGTCATGCTTGTCTGTTGTTTGTTTCTTCATTTTGGATCTTTACGTTGATGTAGGATCAACAAACTCGCTATATTCCTATGTTGGAAGAAAAAGTAAGCACTCCAGAGGGTGTTCCCCGTCTCTTTGATCTGATTAAGGTGCAAGATGAGAGAATGAAACTTGCTTTCTATGCAGCAATGAAGGACACCGTCGTTGCCAAGGATATTGATCAGGTATTCTAACCTTTTAAAACATAAGGGCAAATCAAGAAGTACCAAATTAATTATCTTATAAATATGATGATAGCTCTCTAGTAGATGCTAACAGAAATCAATGAGTAACAAATCAAAATGGGTTTGGGTTGAGATAAATGATTCAGTGGAAACAAGCCGGTCGGATGCTGTTGATCTACAAAACCATTTTTTGCTCAATTTCAAATTTTAATAAATATTCTACAGTTTAATTGTTACATAAACAGTTTTCTTACATTAACGATCTTAACCTTTCAATAAAACGAGGTGGCTGTATTTATTGATAATAAACTTTGTGATACGTTCAAGCTGTTTGATTTTTTAGGTAAAATTTATGATTTGTTCCTTTTGTGATATAACATAACCCATATTAATCTATTCATAAGTAAATTGGTTGATTTGCCACCTTTAATTCCAATTTTACGTTTGACAATTTGGAAGACATAGTTTGCTTAGCTGGTCACTCCGACTCATACACACTTATGCTTGTATTTATATTTTTCTGGCAGATAATTTGGTAGTCATTTGTTTTTTTTTGGTACCCTTTTTAGGCAACACGCATCGCATACGGTGGGAACAAAAAAATTTGGCGTGTTGTTACTCTTAATGGTGATCTTTTTGAGCAATCAGGGACTATGAGTGGTGGAGGAAGTAAACCACGTGGTGGTAAGATGGGGACTTCCATCAGAGCCACTAGTGTCTCTGCAGAAGCCATTGAAGAGGCTGAAAATGAACTCACTCAGATATCAGAAAAACTACGAAATGTAAGGCTACAGATTTCTGAAGTGGTTGCACATTACAAGAATTTGGAAAAAGCAGCCACTCAGCTTGAAATGGGATTAGCCAAAAGCAAAAAAGAGGTAAATGTTCATTTCAAAGTGTTAAGCTAATTTGACTATCTGATGATTTATGGTTCATATGTTTATTGGTCAGATTGAGAGTCTGAATTCACAACATGAATATCTAGCAAAACAACTTGATTCTCTAAAGGCTGGAGCAGAGCCAAGTAAGGCTGAACTTACTAGACTCAAAGAACTTGAAAAAGTTATATCAGAAGAAGAAAAAGAGATCATTAGATTGACAGACGGCTCAAAACAGCTGAAGGAGAAGGTTGGTAATTAAATCATATACTATTGTGTTAGATTATTATTTAAACTAGTAATTAACTAAAAACTTGGTTATTTTTCAGGTGTTGGAGCTTCAAAGCAAAATAGAGAATGCAGGTGGTGAAAGGCTAAAAAATCAGAAGGCGAAGGTCAACAAGATCCAGAATGTAAGTATAACTGAGTATGCTATGAGTGACTCGTAGGACTGTTAAACCCTTTTGACCTGTTAGCACCTGCTGATGTTCTTTCTCTCACCAGGACATTGATAAAAACAGCACAGAGATTAATCGCCACAAAGTTCAAATAGAGACAGGTCAGAAAATGTTGAAAAAACTAACACATGGGATTGAGGAATCAAAGAAAGAGAAAGAAAGACTCATTGCGCAGAAGGAAGATTTGCTTAACACCTTTAAAGAAACCGAGGAGAAAGCATTTAAGGTTCAGGATGATTATAAGAAAACAGAAGAGGTCAGTAGTTACTATTTACCGCTGGCGTTTATTAAGCTCAACCATTAAAGTTGACTTTTTGTCCTATGTTTTGTTTTGTTTAGATGATAGATGAACACAAGGACGTGCTTGGAAAAGCAAAATCCGACTATCATAATTTGAAAAAAACTGTAGATGAGTTGCGGGCATCTGAGGTCTTGTAATCAATCACTCTCACGTTGTCTAATTTTCGTTTTGCTTCAATGTTATGTAATGCATTACTTCCTGTACAGGTCGATGCTGACTATAAGCTACAAGACTTGAAGAAGATGTTAAAGGAGTTGGAAATAAAGGAAAAGGGTTACAATGAAAAGCTCAAAAATTTGAATAAAACTCTTTCTAACCACATGGAACAGTAAGTGTTGTAGCATATACCTCTTCTTTAACATGTAACCATGTTTAAAGAATGCGACTCTAAATATTCTTTTGCTGTCTTATAATGACAGAATCCAGAAAGATTTAGTGGACCCAGAAAAACTTCAGGCTACGCTTGGTGATGAATCACTTGCCAAGGGTTCCGATCTTAAAAAGGCGTTAGAAATGGTGGCTCTACTTGAAGCACAGATGAAAGAGATGAATCCTAATCTAGATTCTATCTCTGAGTAAGAAATTGTGTTCATGTGTTGTTCAGTTTGTTGGTTTTTGTTACATTTTGTTGTTATTGAATTGCTTCTCTCTACAGTTATCGAAAAAAAGTATCTGTATACAATGAGCGAGTGGAGGAGCTTAACATGATAACTAACGAGCGTGATGAGACAAAAAAGCAATATGATGAATGGAGAAAGAAAAGGCAAGTTTGGGGTTGTTTTTGTGTGTTTTAAAAGCTATTATCTGATCATTGTGACTTTAGGTTGCAATTAATCTTTTAGCCGATTATCTGATCATTAGCTTAATAACTTCTATCTTACAAAATAATTCTAATACATTGATTTAAATTCTATCTTCCAGGCTAGATGAGTTCATGGCCGGGTTCAATACCATATCACTGAAGTTGAAGGAAATGTACCAGGTTTGCTAAATATAACAATGTTCCATCTTTCTCTGTGAATGTTGAGCTTTTGTGTAATTGTTGTGTTTTTCTGTGAAGTCACATAAAGTTTTTTATTCAATTTGTGGCAACTTACACAATGATCTTTGTACAGATGATTACTCTTGGAGGTGACGCAGAACTTGAGTTGGTGGATTCGTTAGATCCTTTTTCTGAAGGTGTTGTCTTTAGTGTTAGGCCTCCTAAGAAGAGTTGGAAAAATATTGCTAATTTATCAGGAGGCGAAAAGGTTTGTTGCTCACAATTTTTTATTTTTATTTTTATACTAAATCTGTGTAATCATATTGATAAACTGAAATGGAATCACAACCTGTATCTTTGCAGACTCTCAGCTCATTAGCTCTTGTTTTTGCACTCCACCATTACAAACCAACACCACTTTATGTTATGGATGAAATTGATGCTGCTTTGGGTAGGGTTCTTATTAAATAAACAATTATTCTTTTTTAATTGTTTTGATTAATTTGGTATTGGAGTATATCTCTAACTCACGTATGGACTTTTAGATTTTAAGAACGTTTCAATTGTGGGACATTATGTTAAAGATCGTACAAAAGATGCACAGTTTATCATCATCAGGTATATATTATTAAATCAGAATACTGTCTTTTATTTTTGTAAATATTTTCTCGTCATCTATTGTTACATGTAATTTATTATCTGCAGCCTGAGAAACAATATGTTTGAGCTGGCTGATCGTCTTGTGGGGATCTACAAAACGGATAATTGCACGAAGAGCATCACCATCAATCCACGAAGTTTCGTAGTTAGTGAAAAGGGTGCTTAAACTCAACTCTTGTGAAATAATTTTTAAGATCTTTCCCATGTTATGTTTTCATGTACTAACCTAAGTATTTCTAGTTGTGTATATGTGTTGTATATTTATCATCACACAATTAGGTTTAATTTTTGGATCATCAAGTATTTATTCTAAAACATAAACAATGATGAATGCAATGTACTTGATTGCGGTTCTTTGATTTCATATGATAGTTTTATTACATCGAACTAAGAGAATCTTTCACTGAAACATCTTCATTGCTGCTCTTCATTCTTCTAAGTTTAAATGAAGACATTGTTTGGATTGGTTTGTCTGTTGCTCGTATAAAACTGTAGCACAGCATGCCAGATATCGTTCCAATTACTGGGCCAATAATATACACCCATAATCCCTTAAAGTCGTTGCTAGCCATTGCTGGTCCAAGTGTTCGTGCTGGGTTCATCGATCCTCCTGATACTGGTCTGGAAATTAAAATATGTTGTTTCTTACAGGTTTCATTGCTGGAAGTAACTAGTTATATTGAAATATTTTGGATATTAAGCATTACCCTGCTAATATAGAAGTAATACAGACTGCTGATCCTACTGCCATACCTGCTAGCTCTCCTACCTGATAATTATAAGAATATGTGATTAAGAGTCTTATTTACCTTATTAAGTTTTGTAAGTGCTAAATTGGTATAGGCTTCTTACGGCTTTAGAATCAGTGGCAACAGCTGAAGTGACAAACATCATTGAGAACGTGACGATAATTTCCATGATCAGAGCTTGTAGGTCTGTCCCTGATGGTGTTGTTGTGCCCAAATGTTTTACCTGTTCTAACAGTACCCGTAGGGCATATGAAGCTGATATGGACCCTGTTAGTTGTGCTGCTGCATAGACAGGGACCTGCGTAGACAAAGTGTTTAATAAAACATGTCGAGCTGTTTGAACTTCATGGTTATTCTATTTAAATAATTGAAAGATATACATATTGCCAACTACCAGTAGGACCCGATGTGGCTTAACTATGGTCATGGTCTCATGTGCTTGTCTTTATCACATTAATCACATATGATTCTGTTATGGTTTGAATCTGTTAAGATGTGTGGTCCTAACGTAACGACGTGTTTTCAGTATAGCTCGTCTCGTCAGTCACATCATGTGCATATGATTCTATATGGTTGAATACGTTGAGATATGTGGTGCTAACAGAATAATGTGTTTTGAGTATGACTAGTCTAGCTAGGTACCTGAGCCCATGGGAAATGCCCAACGGATGCAAAAGCTAGTGTGACGGCAGGGTTCATGTGTGCACCAGAGATATGTCCAACTGCATAAATCATGACGGTCACAATGAGCCCACCGGCTACTGAGGCTCCAAGCTGTGACACCTTGTGGTCATCCTTTGTGCTAAGTGCTGCTGCTCCACATGTCACAAACACCAGCAAGAATGTAGCCACTATTTCCGCTACAACCTGGTTGCAAAATATTGTCAAATATTCATGAACATATACTGAAATTAGTTAATCACTATGGAAGTGGTACCTTACCTTTCTTAAAAATCCAGGAGGGTACACATGAAACAATGTAGCAACTTTGAGTTGTCGGTTTTCTGGTGTTTCAGTCGTGATGATGGGTAACTCATTTGTGTCACCACTTGAATGTGTTTTCGGCATGGTTATTTATGTATAAATCTACATAGAAAGTGAGCAACTCGTGACCTCTGAAGTGCTTGAGGTTCTTCTACTTATAGACAACTTACATTTCCCCCTCTCCCTTCAAAAAGAATATGACATCGACGTGTATGTTATATATTGAATACACAAAGCCTGTAGAAAAATGTATCAACTCTTAACAGCGATCCCTAACTTTTGAACTAACACGCGACTGCTATTAAAAACGACTCAACAATAGGCGCATGCTTTTTGCCGACAGTCGAGTCTGAAATCCATCCTATTAATCCGATTTATAAGATTTTATAGAGATTTTCACGTATTTTCTTCAAAACTTAGATTACATGAAATATATCAAGAACTTCTTTGATCACATAATTTGGTAGAGAATTTCTTATGTTAACCAAGATTTTAAATATTTTCATGTCAAATACCATGAATCATGCCTCTTTAAGTCTTAAATCGCGTATGTCTATTACCATTACAAGAAAAAAATGACTGAAATGCATAAGTCAATAGCCTATAGCTATTACAAAATAAAAAAAAAATAAAAAAAATTCTCACTCTACTAACTCGTATGTTTTTCACATTTAAAAAAGGGTGCTTGACATTGCCAACTTATAATATGGCGTTTACCCAATTGTATTTCTCACTCTACCGATTGGATACTTTTGTTGCAGTTAAAATAATTAGGATATTATCCCCTTTCAAGTTACTATAAAATTTAAATGGCATATGCCATAAAATATTTGTTTGGAAAATTGAATGACAACATATAAGGGTGTGTTTGTTTCATTAAGATGTTTTAGGTCTGAATCTGACTATCGCATCTTACCAGTAAGAGGTGGCTAGAAAGTTTAAATCTGAACGAAATAATGTTGTTTGTTTTTTTATAATTGTCCGAATGATTTTAAGTGCTCGTTTCTGCAATTTATTTAAGTAACTTATGTAAATATGAAACAAGACTTTTTATCATAAATATAACATAGCTAATAAACCATCAAATATATTATATTAACACGAGTCTTCAATCTCTTATCGAGTAAGAGACAGTAAGACAAGTCCCCCACCTTTTATTGAATAAGATGTTATATGTCTAACTGGATCTGACTCAAAAGAAAAAAACAAACAAGCAAAACGTCTGACCACCTCTTACTGGTAAGAGTAAAAGGGCTAGTAAGATTTTTTTTTTTTTTTTTTTTTAAACAAACACACCCTAAGACTTATAATGCGGTAAGTGGGAGATAGAGTTGAGATAAATATAGATCTTATATTTGCCATAGATTCAAAGAAACAATAGTAGTCATCAAATTTTTATTTAAATTAATAAAAACACATTTTTCACATTTTTTAAAAAAACAACATATCATGCAAACGGTAAATTTTCAAGATACAAAAAATACACCATCGCGACGAGAATTAAATTATCTATTTATAGATATGCATTTCTCTATACTTTCGACGAACCTTTTTTTTTTCAAAATTTCCGCCCAGAAAAATCACACATGATTTGTAAAAATCACATATGATTTGTAAAAATCACATGTGATTTGTAAAGAACAACTATTATCATTTTATATTGTTGCCTGCAGGTAATTTTCAGGATAAGATCATATTTGATAATTTTTACATTCTAAAGGCATTGTATATGAAAATTTGTATAACATATGAAATAGTTTATGCATTAACCAACCATAAAAGAGAGAAGTTTTCAATAAAATTGAATGAATAGGGAACATTTTATATATATATATATATATATATATATTACGATATATATATATATATATATATATATATATATATATATATATATATATATATATATATATATATATATATATAGTGTATCTTTATTTTCAGAACCCTGTTAAGTGCGGGAACTGCGAGAACTCTAATTTTGCATTAGAAAACATGCATGTTCATATAAAACATGTATGTTTTCTTACATACACCTTAATACACATACATGCATAACATACATGTTCAAATAAAAACCTGTTAAGTGCAACAAATCAATGCAAAATGGTTTTATTTTTAGAACCCTGTTAAGTGCGGGAACTGCGAGAACTCCAATTATGCATTAGAAAACATGCATGTTCATATAAAACATGTATGTTTTCTTACATACACCTTAATACGCATGCATGCGTATTAAGGTGTATGTAAGAAAACATACATGTTTTATATGAACATGCATGTTTTCTAATGCAAAATTGGAGTTCTCGCAGTTCCCGCACTTAACAGGGTTCTGAAAATAAAGCCCCCCTATATATATATATATATATATTTTTTTTTTACGAAATATTAAATGTATAGTACTCAATCGCATCTTACACGAGAAAAAGTGCATCTTACACTTAAAGGAAGTCAACTATATGCACTGAAATTGCATGTGTAAATTGATGAACACTAGTCGAAAATTCCATGAACAATATAATATAATTAAGTTTTGATAAATGTTTATTGAATAAAATGAAATAAAATATGTTGACTTGCATAATGGATATTTTTATCGATGGATTTGGAAGGAAAAAAATCCAGACCTCCTGCTTGATCTCAAAAGATATGAAAGACATTTCAAACTTTGAATTAACTTTCATCAAATACGGCTTTCTGCATAACTCTATATGTATTTACAAAACCAGGCATGGAATTATGTTTATGCACTTTTAATTAGACTAGCACGGTACCCGCGCGTTGCGACGGTGTGTACCTTGAAATGAAGTTTTTCGGTGAATCATTTATTTTAGTTTATTATGTTCTTTTTGACAATAAATTTACGGATATCAAGAATTTCGTTTAACCCATGCCCGTTCGGGCTCGAGCTCATTTGGCCCGTTGCCCGTTCGTGCTTTAATATTTGTATAATGTGCTTTATTATTTGTATTAGTGACATTTAATGCAGGAATTGTGTTTAAGTTGGTTGTATAATATGTTTGATAATTTGTATTTTTTATGTAAGAGGTGTTTTAATAACTGTATTAATTGTATTTATTGAACAGTTAATTAATTGACTACATTAAATATCTTGACCACATTAATAGTGCTTTGTATTTTGTACATTAAGCTTTAAGACTTGTAAGGTATGTAATACTATTGAATTTATATAATTAGCAAGCTGAATTTTTAAGTATTATATAAGTATTTCATCCATTATAATTTCTCAAAAAGGATTATAAGCAACCACTATTGTCTATTGATGAACCAATCAAATGAAACTGATATTAAAGTTAAACATAATTGAACATATTTGGCTTTTTAGACCCAACAGTCTTTTGTCCAATTATGCCAATTAAGTCTATGATGTGTTTAGATAATCTAATCTGAATAATTTATAAGCATGAGTTCGTAAAAGAGACAAGGAAACGATCACAAGAATTGTAAAAGAACTAGCAAGTGGTAGCAAAAAAATCAAAATGAATAGTATTAATGGAAGTAGGTTCATAATAATTCACAAGACAACAATAACAAAGTACTATTTTGGCGTCAAATTGGGTGATTAGAGTAAATACACTTGCCAATCAACAACAAACATATATTAACTTTTATCAAAATATATAGTATTTAACAAAGAAATTATATATATATCTTGTCTAGCAGTCTAACCAATCGTGGGTCCAAAATATTTGACCACGTTATTACGGAGTATTATTTTCACCTTTTGAAAATAATAAACTTATGGACGATATACAAAAAGAAAATCCAGTCTAAAGGCATACATAACAATACAACCTTACAAAGGTGACATGGCATACTGTATGACTAAATTATAAACTTTTTTTTTTTTTTTTTTCTCTCTCTTCTCATAAACCTTTGTATCCTTATGCAATTTTTTTAGTTACAAGACTGGCGATGGTCGCAGCGTTGCCGGCGTGCCTGTTTATTTTGTCGAATGTTTTTTAAGCGGTTGTGTTACTGTTTATTTCGTCAAATGTTTTTTCAGTTGTTGTTTTTCGTCTTTTGTTTGTTTTTTGTTGCATATGGAATGTATAATGTTTAGTCGGAAGGTACTTGTGCTGTTTATAAACGTTAAAGTTTTTTAGCATAATTTATACAACATTTTTTTTGGTTTTATGACAGTTTTTTTAAGAGTGTTACGGTAAAGTTTTGTAATAAAAGAAACTTGTACAGATTATTATAAGATTTTTTCATCATTTTATTTATTATGTGTTTTTTTTTTTTTTTTTTGTTTTTGTTTTGTTTTTTTTTGTTTTTGTTTTTGTTTGCATCAGCTTATGTGTTTGTATTATTTTGTCATTTTTTTTTTGTTGTTTTTGTTTTTTTTTTTAAAGTTTTTTATAAAAGGTCGCTGCCTCATTTTTGCCCCTTTTCATTTGAAAGCAAACCCTAAGTATTCTCTTTCGTCTCTCAATCTCCGTCTGTCTAATTGTTTGCTTTCACGATGGCGACACCAATTAGAACATCTGCGTACGCCCTTGCTCGCACCCCTAATTTCCAAAGGCTAAAGTTTGTTGCGGGTTCCAACGAAGTTGATGATTGCCTGCGTGCAGCATTTACGCAGGATTACAGTGACAATGATCGGTTGTTAGTGGTGGTTGGTGAGCAGCGTGATCATTTAGCGGCAAAGGTCAAGTGGTTGGAGGATTTGGTGGAAGAAGGAGAGGATTTCTTACCGTTGCATGATAAGGGGGATATTGGTTTGGACCGTCTCAAGGAGACTCTGGAGAGAGAGAGGAAGGTGCTTGCTGGGTTGATTAAGACTATCGATTCGGCGCGTAAAGGAAGGGAAGAGAAAAAGATCAACCTTTCATGGTTCGAATGATGTGCTGCCCACTGTTTGTGGTATATTTTGTTGGTTTTTTGTGTCTTAATGTGTGCTTGGGTCTTAGTTGTCTGTGAATATGGCTATTGTCTGTTTATGTATGAACATGGTATCATGTATTTTGCTTGTTTTTCTATGATATCATGTAACTTGTAAGCTGTTTGATGAATGGAAATATAATATTATGGTTATCCTTGTTAATGTGTTGACCTGTGTTGTAAAGTTATTGTTAATTTTTTTGAATGCTATATTCGCTGCATAAAAAATTGTAACAAAGAGTAGTTTAGTAAAGAATATGCAAATGCGGGTTGAGAAAGGCAGACAGCAGTGGCTATTTGCACCTAACAGACATTTCATTAAGCAGAAATAGCCAACCTTGTACAGGCGAATAGTTAAGGTTACATAGGCGATGTTTTCTGAATATTTTACAAAAAAGAAGCATCACACCTAAGTTATGCCATATCACTGGCGATAGCATCGATACATATTTACATAGCGTATAGTTTTTTCGATGCAGAGAAGAAGGCTACAGTTAAGTACCAAAAGGCGGAGATAATTGTTTTTTAAAGGATACCTAGCAGTGCATAGTTACGTAGAATATTATACATAAATAGCTGAGACATTCCTGTTGGGGCTGTGCTATGCAAGCTTGCTCCGATCAGTCATTTTTTTTGGATTTTTTGTCAGATGTTGTTCCTTGTGCATCTTTGCTTTCTGTAAAAAGGCCTTTCTTGGCACCTCTTTTTGGCTGTTCGGTTTTTGCTTTGGATGTTTCAGATACAGGAGTTTGTTTTGGCGGTGGTGTGGTGTCAGTTTCGCTTGGTTCAAAGGTTTCAGGTGTGTCAGCTTTTGCAACGCTACTGTTTGATGGTACATTCATGACACTTGCCGGGTTTCTTTCAGTTTTGGGTGGCGAAGCTTCAGGTAAAGGTGTTTCAGCAGTTTGACTTTTGGTTTCTGCGGTAATTGTTGGCAGTGTGTTTTGCATTGAAGACTCTGTGCCACTTTCAGGTAGTGCAGCGACATTTGCTGTTAGCATTGGCGTGTCATCCCAACAGGTATCAAGAATGAAAACCTGTTTTTCTTTTGTACTCTCTGGATCAAAGTGTAGCTGGAAAATTTTTCTTTTTAATTGCAGAGAAAGCAGTTCTGTTGGATAATCGTAGGGATTTGGATTAGGTATGGCTTTGCACAATTCTTTGCAATCTTTTACCAATGAGTTTGCTTCATTACTGAAACACGTCATTATTCCAGTGGTAGTAGCATCAGACAATACCACCCTGAAGCAATAATTGTGCAAAAAATTTTAAACACGGTGTTTAGTGACGATAAAAGGTTTTATATAAACAGTGTAGCATGTATTGTAGTTTACCTGTAACGCAAGTCATCGTCGGAGGTTGGTTGTTTACAGTGGGTATGTGGAAATCGGTCTGAGATTTTATAACCGCAGTCAAAGCATTTCTTGAAAAACCATGTCCTTTTTGTATCTAGTTCGTTAATTGTAGCAGCGACAGTAAACCGGACATTTTGGCATTTAAATTAAAAATGTGTATTAGCTTTTGATTTGATAAGGGCTATGTTACAGGTGTCTATTACCTGTTGGTTTTGTGGATTTTCTGCAGCTAAATCTGCTAGAGTGACGCGGTTCCTATATTTTTCTTGGTCTGGATCTGCACATCTTTGGTGCTGGATATCCAGTATTGTTGGTGGGTCGATGAATTCTTCATACCTGTATTATTAAACGATGTAAGTTTAGGTTATTTTAAAAGATAAAATGTAATTTTAGGCTTTTAGTTTATGGTCTTACACATCGCGAATTTCTTTAACTTCTGGTATGTCAGGATTGAAGTAATACGACGTCGCAGATGTGCTTGACAGTTGAAGGCCTGTATTTATATAGATAGATGTTAAGCAATAAAATCAAAAAGCTGAACAATAAACATAATCTTAAAAGGTAGAACGATAAATACTAATTAATAAGTTTACCTCCATAGTCTTTTACTAAGCATGAGCTCACTGCTATGATAACTGGTTTCTCTGCTTGCTCGTATTCTGTTTTCCTAAAAGAGTGAGCATCTTGATTCCACAAAGTAAATCGTACCGTGTGACCACTGGTAGAGTGACTAAGGATGTGTGAGTATGAGTATGAAATGACCTTTTAAAGCTAATTTTTAAAGACTTACTCTAAATTTTGGACACCAATGTCTCTCCAAACTGTCGAACCTTGTGTTGGCTTCGTTGAATGTTGTATTTCAGTTACATACTGAACGGATCCAACATAATCTGCAATCAGTGGCAGAAAATTAGACATCTATTATTATTAGCCGCTTTATATTTACGTGTGTTAGGTACCTATTAACAGCCCTTCTTTTACATCGACTTTTGAATACAGATCTCGAAAATAGCTGAAGTTGAAATAGTGCTCTGGAAAGCCTGTGTCTGGTATGTCCTTAATATCTGTGTATGTTCCAAAAACCAATGAAAGTGTGTGAGGAACAGCTTGCATATATGGTTTTGCAGGTTGAAAGCCAAAGCCGATGATCATGTAAGTTCTGTTGATATGAAGGAGTGCATCAAATTTTGCCTTATCACGTAAGTTCACAGTTGCTTGTATAGCTCCTCCCTGCAAATATGATAGTTATTCATAAATTTTAAATGGCTTTGTTTTTTTTAGAGAACATGAGACTTTTGAATTGTGTAGTTGGTTCATAGAATAGTGCTTTGTACCTGTCTATCAATCAGAACGCAACAGAACACTACGGGTTTTCCCTGCTTATTTGTTGGTGTCCATTTTCGGTAGACTTTTACATATATAGCTTTCCCAGTATCCGATTCTTTTAGGTTGTTGAGGGCAATGTCTTCTGATTGTGTATTGATTGCTTTGCCTTTAGATTTGTCTGGTTCTACAATGCTAGAGCTATGCTCCATTTGCCTACATGTTAAGGAGGAGAATGTTTATGATAAATGCATGTAAATATATGTTTAATGGTGACAGTAAGATTTCAATGCAACTATGAATGTTGAAAATTATGCAGTCAAGTAAGCATAGAATGGATACAAATAACAGTACAATATTTTGTATAATAGTGTAAACTTTAGCAGGATAGGTATTTGGTAATTGCACAAATGTATATTTAAAAGGTAAATATAAGTGTGAGAAACCTGTGCAAGTGTGACCATGTTTAAAAATTCTTTATAAACAACATTCTTTGTTGTATTTTTATCATTGCCCGGACATTGTTTGATTAGCATTTTTAAACCTTCCGGAGATGTTGCTCTTGACAGTGCAACATACAATTGACCATGGGAAAAAAACAGGTTCGGGTAGGTATACGCCTATTTTATTTAACGACTGCCCTTGGCTTTTGTTGATTGTCATCGCATAACAGACTCTGACCGGGAACTGCTTCCTTTTAAACACAAATGGGAGCTGTTCTTCTTTATTGATAAGTACAATACGCGGCAACCAAACTTTTTCTCCCATTCTAGTACCGGTTACAATCTTCGCCTGAATAAGCCTCGTATACACCTGAGTGACAATCATCCGCGTGCCATTACACAGACCGCCACCTAGGTTTAAGTTTCTAAGCAGCATTATTGGTGCACCTATTTTAAGCGTAAGTTGATGGGGGGGGGGGGCATTCCTGAAAAAGAGAGCGTGTTTAGGTATTCTTGAGGATATAACAGTTCTGTTGTTCCCCGATCATTTGATTTCGGTATAGCTTCGTCAACACTTGTGAAAGTATACGTTTCCCCCTGCAACATGTCCAGGATAATAGAATTGATGGTATCTGCAGTGTCGTTTCTAGGGCACACTATTGCTTTCCCTTGTAACGTTGCTGCATCTGGCGCTTGCAATATTTGCTGATCGTATATAAAATCAATCAGCTCTTGAACAGCTGTCTGGCTTTCAGGAATGCAGTACTTATCTGGTATCTGCACCCACGCTGAGTTTTCTGGGTCAGCTTCATCTCGCCGGCCAATGGTACCGTTCCCAACCTGGAGTAACCATTCAGAGAATGTTGAAATTTCTTCAGCTTTTTGAGGTGAAAGCCCTGGCTGTTGGAGGCGCATATTTTGTTTAAGCTTAATGATTGTGAAATATGGCCATAAGTATGACTGTGTTATGCATGAAGAAATAATTTGTTCATTTGTAGCTTTCTTCTTTACGGGAAGTGTTTGCCTGAAATCACCTCCTAAAATAACTGTTTTCCCTCCAAACACACATGACGGCGTATCCATTATATCTCTCAATGTACGGTCAAGTGTTTCGAAGCACTTGCGATCGTTCATAGGAGCTTCGTCCCATATGATAAGATTAGTTTGTTTGAGCAATTCTGCTACCTGCGTTTTTTTCTTTATACTGCACATTGATTCGTCAGATAAATCTAGCGGTATCTTAAACCTTGAATGAGCTGTTTGCCCTGCCGGGAGCAATAAGGCAGCAATACCCGAAGAAGCGACTGCCAAGACAATCTTCCCTTCCGATCTAAGCGTAGAAATCATAGTCCTCCAAACAAAAGTCTTTCCTGTTCCTCCATGCCCATAAACAAATATGAGTTTCTGCCGACGATCATTTACTGTGTGCGTCACTTGTTCAAAGATTATTCGTTGGTCAGCATTTAGATGGCTCACCAACCTTTCACTTTCACTCCTTAACATTTCACGATTATACGACCTTTCTTCCATGAGTGCTCTGTTATTCAAAATCTGCAGCAAGTGAGGTGGAGGCAGATTAAACCCAAAATCTTTGACCGATTTTCCATAGGAAGCAAGAATCGCGTGCAGCTCATACATAAGACCATTGTGTAAATCTTCAGGATTAACATGAAGATCTTGTATATGCAAGAGTTCTGAAAGTATTTGGGGGATGTCTTCTGACATGTAATCTGCGTGTGACTGTAGAAGTGTAACCGGGTTGGAGACCTCACAAAAGATAAGGATCTGACAAAAAAGGTTTCGCATGTAAGCTGGGGTGGCTGAGAAAGAAGCTTCTTGCAAAGCAATGTTCCATTCTTGATCACCACCTAACAGCCCTAGTGCTTCACACGCGGTTCTAATCGTAGGGCAGACAACTTCATCAACTGTACGGATATGTCGGAACGACATTGAACCTTTTTGATGACAGAGCAACAATCTTAAGTAAAATGCATCTCCGGAGTTAGGATGCACATACGTTAAGCGGCCAATGGATAACGTGCTGGTACGGCGCCTACGCTGCCAGTACTTGCCATCTTTGTACCATACATATTCTTTTGGAAAGTTTAAGTATGTTAGATGGCGGCCGTCTGTATTGTAAAGGTTGTATCTAAACCATTCAGTGAGAGTCGTCTTTTTGTTGTATTCACTGTCCACAACCGCCTGCAATCGCTGCTGTCTTCTAAAGTTTACTCGTTGCATATTTTCGAGGTGAACTGCAAGTATCTGAACCAGTGGATCTCTACTATGTATGCCGAACCCAAGAATTCTCCAGCATGCTTCATGCGGGCCAATGAACCTAGCATCCTGGAAATTCTTTATTTCATCAATGTGAAATGAACGGCGGCTTGTGCTTGGTCTTGTACTTCCAAGTGTTCTTGTATTATGAGTCACGATTCTGTCAGTGCCTTTTGAAATATACTTAAAGAGGTATTTTATAAGCATTGACCACTCACAGTACTCAACATTGATATGCGCGTAGAACCGCATGCATAAAGCACTGGTATGTGCTTAAACACATACCTTTTCTTGACCAAAACCGGACCCAAATAGACCAAAAACCCGACCAAAATGCCAAATATATTGTGTTTTTTGTGTTTTTTACATATGCAGGCACGGATATCGAAGAAAAGGACAATAATCAAGCAAAGACGGGGAAACCGAGCACGAGATATGGAAGTGTTATTTATAGCCGGAACCGGGAAGAAAGACATAGTCAAAAAGTCAACCATGGTCCTCCATCTATCAGAAGTTGTCAAGTTCAGCCCTTGGATTATCTTTTAAATAATGGCAGCTATGGTCCTTAAAAAATCCAGAAATTACATGAAAGGTCCTTACACTTAAAACCCTTAAATCCCTTAAAACAATTAAACCCGGATTAAATCTAAACCAACCCAACTTCCTATTCTAACCCAACCCATCTTAAAACCCCAACCCGCTTACATAATCCCCTAGCCCAACCCACCAATTCTGCTGACCTGATCCAACCCAGAAAAGAAACCCGGTCAATATTACCTTAACCCCAGTCAACCCAAAAGAATCAAAATAATGTAAAAATAAAAACACACACACGCGCGCTCATTCTTTCCCCAAAATTAACCCAGAAAATTACTGTTGGACGAACCCTAAATCCCCAAATCCAAAATTACCACAAGTAAGGGCAATTGTGTCCTTGCACACGATCCTAGAAAGATACCTGACAGCTTAGGGGACGCGTGGAAGCTGCTTATTGGAGGAGCCACCTCATCTAATTAATCGAACGGCTGAAAATGAGGCTTGGTGAGCAAGCATGGATCGAAGGGCTTGGATTGCTTCAAGGAGTCCCTGGAAGGTTCTGTGGATGGCTATAAATAGCCCCCTCATTCTCACGTATCGGGAGTTTTTTTTTAGCAGCTAGGAGTAGTTTTTAGCTTATTTTTTTTAAGTCAGTAGGGTAGTAGAAATAGCTTATTAGGGTTAGTTTTAATTCAAGTTTCAGCTTATTTTAAGTTTATTGTATTTCCAGTAAAAATATTGTACTCAGTCTTTGAAGTTTAATATAAAGTCAATTTGGTCAACGATCCTGTGCATTAGCTTAATCGGTTCTTGTAAGTGCTTATTTCGAACTTTCTGATTATTTTATGTTATTTTGATGTCTGATCAGATTCACAGTAATTGGTATTTAGCTTGTTACTTAATTTCTGTCTTTAGTACTTAAAGTCAAATAAGAAGTCAAAATCAGCATAAGCTAATTTAACAGTTTATTTAGTTTTGAAGAACTCTTTTCTAGTTTGAAAATTAGTGAGGTTAGTTATTTGTGTTCTGTTTATTAGATTAAATAGGACTATTTCACAATCTGCAAATCAGATCAGTGTAGGGTTGTTTGGAACATGGTTGGCTTATGGGTCAGTTTGGGTAAAATTTGAGTAGCACTGTTCATTTGCCATGTTTTCAAGTTTGATTATGCTCATTTAAGTGGTAGTTAGTTGTTGTTATTAGTGGATAATTTAAATTAAGGGTATTGAGAAATCTGCATCAGTAGGTTAATAATAGAAGTCTTAGTATGCCTCAATAAGCTTAGGTTCAGCTGAGCTGATTATTGACCCTCAAGTGGCACTAATCTATTTCTTTTTGAAAGGTTGAATTAGTCTCCTAGGTCTGTATCTAATGGGCATTGAGTCTACATAGTTTTTGCACCAAAATCCCTACTCTGCTGCAACAGAACTATTTAGTGCAGTCAAGGAAAAATGACTGCTGATCTCAGGCTTGATTAGTGTATCAAACAAGCTTAGATTTTAGGCATTTTTTGGTCACTAATAGATTTTCATATAGGCTTTGAGTTTATGATCTGGGATTCATCTTTAGAGCTTATCTGATAGCTTATTTTCATCTGCAAAGTAGGGTAGAAAGCTGTTAAGAATCTGTCATTTTAATAAGCTGTGCAGCTGGATTAGAGCTTATTCCTTTTGCTTATTTGCCTTTTCTGAGTTGTTTTAAGCTTAGCATAGTTCATTGCTACTGTTCTTAGCTTTTTATAATTTTTGGAGCATCATTTGCTTATTTTGTGCTTATTTCCAAATAGCTTATTGCACTGTTCTGCTTATTTTAGCCACATCAGTTCCTGAATTTATTTTTATTAAATTTCTCATTAAAAATTAAAATTCCTCAAAAATTTTCAGATTTTTCCAATTAGTTTTAATATTTTTAAAGCATTTAAATTGTTTTATTTAGTTTTTAATTCATAAAAAATTATTAAAAAGTCAAAAAAATATTTTTCTTTTTCCAAAAATTTTCTTTTATCATTTTTAATATAGGAAAATTATTTTTATATTTTTAGGTTTTGAATTTTAGAAAATCATTTTTATTTACGTTTTATATTTCGTCGCGTAACGTTTTTAAAATTCAATTTTCGTTTAAATGTTTAGTCTAATTGTTCTATTAGCTTAGTTTAATTGTTATTCTTGATTGTTATTTTAATATTAGTAGTGTAATCAAAAATCAATCTCACTTTTTCACATTCACTACACGAATCACGTCCCGGGAACACAAATTCCATTCGATCTTCGTCGGGACAAACGACTCGGGTTAACACATATTTCTTTGTGTGTTTTCCTTGGACTATAATTGACACGAATCAGTTTTTGGCGCCGCTGCCGGGGAAGGTTGAAGTGAGTTCGTGATTTCGTTCGTCGAATCGTGTTTTGAAGACCCTTCCTCGGAAGTTATCGTTTTTTATAAAAAATAAAAATACAAAAATATAATAATTAAAAAAACACTTTTCCTAAAGTGTTTTCACCATTAATAATAAATCCTCGGTCTTCCGTTGAAGGAGGGCGGTTGTAAACCATTCCGAATAAACAACAAAAGAGATCGGAAAGTTAAACGTTTCTTGGATTATTTCTTTACTACAACCTATACACGGGGTTTAAGGAGGTCTTGACATTAAATTGCAGACCGAAGAGAGATCCATTCTTCTCTCCCGCCACGCTGCGCGTAGTTTTGAAAGAAACGAGTACGGTTGATCAACGATCACCAAAAAGATAATAATTTTTCCTTATATATAAAAAATCCAAAAAGATTTTCTCTTCAAATTTATTTTCCATTTTTCTTTTGTGATTTTTCATGTTTCTAAATTTCAAAACCCAAAAATAATCTTCTTATCCTCTTAACCGTTTAATTCTATCTCTTTATCCCTCTATCCGTTTAATTCTTATGACGTCACTCGGCTATCACTGCTTTCATTGTAAAAGTCCAATGGGTGATAGTCTTCGTTGTTACAAGTGCTTGTGTGAGCGGTGTGGAGGCAATTGTCGTAATGGATTTTGTAATTGGTGGTGAATTATCAATTAATCCAAATCCAAATTCCTTCAATTCTTCTCAAGATTTTTCCGAACACCCTCCACAACCCCAGCCATCTTCACTCACTCAGTATAATTGCTTTATATGTGGAGATCAGTTGGGGGACAATTCACTTTGTGACCGATGTTTTTGCAACGAATGTGAATTTAGTCGAGGACTTTGTATGTGTTCTTATTCGAAAGTTGAAACTGTATTCGCTTATCCAAACTCTTTCAATGAACCATCAAATTTCTCCGACTACCCACCACAGCCCGATATATCTTCGTTCAATCAACGTTATTGCGATGGGTGTGGAGATTCAATTGATCCGACATCGTCTTATTGTCAACGGTGCACTTGCGAGAGGTGTGGTAGAAATTTGTTCAATGGATTTTGTTCGTTTTGTGCTTCGGAAGCCGAAAATTCATATGCTTATGATTTTAATCCGAACATTTCCGATTATCCTCAAAACAATTTCAATCACCCTCCTCAAAACTTTTATGAGCAAGAACCGTATTTCAATGATACACCGAACTTTTCTTGTACAAATTGTGGGGGTCCTCATAATAATTTTCAATGTCAACCGTGGGGTTAAAATTACTATGAACCTAATCCTTGCTATAATACTTCTGGTTTCGACAATTACCAACCCCCACAAAATCCCGTCAATTATCCAAATCAAGATACAATGCGCGAAATTGAAAAACTTGTGGTTCGATATCGAGAACAAGTGGCTAGTCTTAATACTCCCGGGAAGTCCATGGAAGAATTACTTGCCGAGGAAAGAGCAGCTAAATTTCGAGAGAACTTAATTTACTATGACGATGATTCCGATGATGACGAGGAGAGACTTGTTCCGTTAAACTTCCCTCAAATAGCACCCGTCTTTCCTACAAAAGAACCCGATGACTCTCTAAAAATGGGGGACGAGCATCTTGACACTATTCCGGCAACGGAATCAGACAATGTTGAGAACCTTGTCCCAATCCCAAGTGAGTCCAAGGAAATATCCGACGGTGAAAGTGATTTGCAATCTTGTGGAGATTCTCTTGATATTTCCAAAGTTACTTCCGGGATTTTCTCTAACCCTCTTTTTGAATTCAATGATGAGTATACTTCTTGCAAAGTTAATCCTCTTTTCGATGAAGGGTTAGAGAACGTCGAGGACGAGGACTCTACATTTGATGAGCTGATTTTACCAATACCTCGCCCTGACGATTCCCATGACTCGGAAGGGGAAAATCTTTTTCTTGAAAGATTGCTTAATGATGATCCCCTTTCACTTCATAAAACTGAGTCATTACACGTTGAGCCATCACCCACTCGTCCGCCTGCTAAACCACCCGATAATATCAAGCCCGATACGGGTGTTGTGACTTCTAAAGTGGTGGATGAGATTTCTGAAAAGTATGATAATTTGCCCACCCAACCCACCCTTTTTATCTCTTCCGGGTGTGAGGATGACAATTTCTTTACAATTGTTATCATGATATTTCTCCCTTTCTTCACCTACCCGGTGACTTCTCCTCTCTTTCACTCCTTCGGGAGTGAAGATACCATTTTTGACCCCGGCATCTCTCCTTCTTTTCAACCGTGGGTATCTCATCGGAGTGGAACTTTCATGTGCTTCAGTGTTTATCCAAACATTTTGAACGAAAGTCCGATTGGGATTATTTCTTCCACATGCTCCCCCAAGGACAAATAAATTCGGGGTCGAGTCAAGCTCATGTGACTCGGTTACCAAAAACAAGCGCTTCGTGGGAGGCACCCCATGCTTATGCATCTATCTTCTTTTCTCTTTTCTAATAAAGTGAGTGAGGAGGGCTACCTCTTCCGTATCTTGTGTTTCGTGTTTTCTGTGATGTATCCAGGAATGCCCGATGATGAAGACTCTCGTGCTCGTAGTTTCCTTCACGCTACTCGAGTTTCATCATTCGCTGCTTATCGATATCCTAAAATCTTATCGTTTTACATCTATCTTTTGGCATAATTAATAAACGGCCTTAGATTTTTGTAGGAGAACCCTTACCTTTAAGACATTGAGGACAATGTCTCGTTTTAGTCTGGGGGGGTGATCTGTCGATTTGATTTTTGCCTTGCATTTTTGCCGTTTTCTCATGCAACCCCGTTTTTCCTCCAAAATTTGAAAAAATCCAAAAAATGAGAAAAATTTAAAAGTTTTTGCAAAAATATAATAAATTTTGACATTTTGTTGACTTTCCGCTGGAGAGAGTAGGAATAAAATTCTGACTTGACCGGGCGTGTTGAGCCCTAGCTTGTTCCCTTAACCGTTTATAATCTATAAGCTTGTGCTAGTCTTTTACACAAGGAGCTAGAAAACGCGAATTCTTTTTAAATTTGCAAGTTCCCGTATTTGACTTTATATATGTATGGCTTGATTATAAGGCTAAGCATTCGCGGATCTTATTATTTAAGATTTTAAATTTGCGAAGAACGAGAAATGATAGAGTTGTTTATAAGTTAGATTGCTAAACGTGGAGTAGTTGGATCTCTTTAAAGCTCATCGAAGTTACTTGTGGCTTCTTGTTCCCATAAGCTTGTTTCACCTTAAAAATAGAAATCTAGGAATAATTAAAGCTATTTTAGTTTTGGCGATAATTAGTTTTTATTTCTTCCTTAGAGGATCCTTGCTTATGAAAGTTGGGTACACATCAAAGTACTGTCAGTGTTACGGTGTAATAGACTATTCCATCTTGCCGGTTCGCAACCGATGTTGGGATTGTTATAAAAGCCGTAGGACTCGGGATTTGGCAAAATATATAATGAATAATGAATAATAATAATAATCCAAAGCCATAAAAAGTTTTCTGCATCTTGCCGGTTCGCAGCCGATGTTGTAGACTTCTAATAAAGGCAGAGGAAAAATTCCAAGGTCATAATAGACTATCACATCTTGCCGGTTCGCAGCCGATGTTGTGATTGTTATAAAGGGCCAAGGACTAAATACGTTAATGTGCTTAATAATGTTAAAAATGCCAAATTTCGACTCCGAGGTATCCTAATAAAGGCTTCTGTCTCTGGACTCGTAGATGAGTTGTTTCGGTCGCAAATAAAAGGGATATCCTCAAAATCGTGTTAAATCAGAGACCTTGATGTGGACCTCATTTTTGTATGCAACGGTTTTCGAGGGAAGGTTTGGAAACTACTTAGCGTCTAAACTAGGTAACTTTATCGGATTAAAAATTATCAAAACGAGAATATGAAGAAATTCATTTCTCACCAAAAATAAAATAAATAGAGGAAAATAGGAATTTGGGAACAAGAGGTAATTCCACAATTAGTTTTCTGAGTAGTGTTGGCAATCTAACTTGTAAATGACAATGATTTCGTTTTTAAGCTTAGTTTGGGGACTCGTGAAAAATCGGGGACGACGAATTTTATCCGTATGGTCACTTCTTTATGAGTTGTGTTTCCTACTCGAAGATCCTAAAAGTTATCGAAAGATAATGATTGTCAACAAAAGCCGTCACATGAATAATGAGAAAAATACAAAAATAGAATAAAAAGGAAAATCGGGGAGTTTTTAGAACTTAAGATTTCTTAATCTCTTTTGAAAATTTTGCTACTTCTCAAAGTTAGTAAAAAGAGATTGGAAATTTTCGGTTTCAAAAACGTGTTTTTATAACATTGCATGAGGACATTGCAATAGCTTAGTCTGGGGGAATTTGGTATGTGCTTAAACACATACCTTTTCTTGACCAAAACCGGACCCAAATAGACCAAAAACCCGACCAAAATGCCAAATATATTGTGTTTTTGTGTTTTTACATATGCAGGCACGGATATCGAAGAAAAGGACAATAATCAAGCAAAGACGGGGAAACCGAGCACGAGATATGGAAGTGTTATTTATAGCCGGAACCGGGAAGAAAGACATAGTCAAAAAGTCAACCGTGGTCCTCCATCTATCAGAAGTTGTCAAGTTCAGCCCTTGGATTATCTTTTAAATAATGGCAGCTATGGTCCTTAAAAAATCCAGAAATTACATGAAAGGTCCTTACACTTAAAACCCTTAAATCCCTTAAAACAATTAAACCCGGATTAAATCTAAACCAACCCAACTTCCTATTCTAACCCAACCCATCTTAAAACCCCAACCCGCTTACATAATCCCCTAGCCCAGCCCACCAATTCTGCTGACCCGATCCAACCCAGAAAAGAAACCCGGTCAATATTACCTTAACCCCAGTCAACCCAAAAGAATCAAAATAATGTAAAAATAAAAACACACACACGCGCGCTCATTCTTTCCCCAAAATTAACCCAGAAAATTACTGTTGGACGAACCCTAAATCCCCAAATCCAAAATTACCACAAGTAAGGGCAATTGTGTCCTTGCACACGATCCTAGAAAGATACCTGACAGCTTAGGGGACGCGTGGAAGCTGCTTATTGGAGGAGCCACCTCATCTAATTAATCGAACGGCTGAAAATGAGGCTTGGTGAGCAAGCATGGATCGAAGGGCTTGGATTGCTTCAAGGAGTCCCTGGAAGGTTCTGTGGATGGCTATAAATAGCCCCCTCATTCTCACGTATCGGGAGTTTTTTTTTAGCAGCTAGGAGTAGTTTTTAGCTTATTTTTTTTAAGTCAGTAGGGTAGTAGAAATAGCTTATTAGGGTTAGTTTTAATTCAAGTTTCAGCTTATTTTAAGTTTATTGTATTTCCAGTAAAAATATTGTACTCAGTCTTTGAAGTTTAATATAAAGTCAATTTGGTCAACGATCCTGTGCATTAGCTTAATCGGTTCTTGTAAGTGCTTATTTCGAACTTTCTGATTATTTTATGTTATTTTGATGTCTGATCAGATTCACAGTAATTGGTATTTAGCTTGTTACTTAATTTCTGTCTTTAGTACTTAAAGTCAAATAAGAAGTCAAAATCAGCATAAGCTAATTTAACAGTTTATTTAGTTTTGAAGAACTCTTTTCTAGTTTGAAAATTAGTGAGGTTAGTTATTTGTGTTCTGTTTATTAGATTAAATAGGACTATTTCACAATCTGCAAATCAGATCAGTGTAGGGTTGTTTGGAACATGGTTGGCTTATGGGTCAGTTTGGGTAAAATTTGAGTAGCACTGTTCATTTGCCATGTTTTCAATTTGATTATGCTCATTTAAGTGGTAGTTAGTTGTTGTTATTAGTAGATAATTTAAATTAAGGGTATTGAGAAATCTGCATCAGTAGGTTAATAATAGAAGTCTTAGTATGCCTCAATAAGCTTAGGTTCAGCTGAGCTGATTATTGACCCTCAAGTGGCACTAATCTATTTCTTTTTGAAAGGTTGAATTAGTCTCCTAGGTCTGTATCTAATGGGCATTGAGTCTACATAGTTTTTGCACCAAAATCCCTACTCTGCTGCAACAGAACTATTTAGTGCAGTCAAGGAAAAATGACTGCTGATCTCAGGCTTGATTAGTGTATCAAACAAGCTTAGATTTTAGGCATTTTTTGGTCACTAATAGATTTTCATATAGGCTTTGAGTTTATGATCTGGGATTCATCTTTAGAGCTTATCTGATAGCTTATTTTCATCTGCAAAGTAGGGTAGAAAGCTGTTAAGAATCTGTCATTTTAATAAGCTGTGCAGCTGGATTAGAGCTTATTCCTTTTGCTTATTTGCCTTTTCTGAGTTGTTTTAAGCTTAGCATAGTTCATTGCTACTGTTCTTAGCTTTTTATAATTTTTGGAGCATCATTTGCTTATTTTGTGCTTATTTCCAAATAGCTTATTGCACTGTTCTGCTTATTTTAGCCACATCAGTTCCTGAATTTATTTTTATTAAATTTCTCATTAAAAATTAAAATTCCTCAAAAATTTTCAGATTTTTCCAATTAGTTTTAATATTTTTAAAGCATTTAAATTGTTTTATTTAGTTTTTAATTCATAAAAAATTATTAAAAAGTCAAAAAAATATTTTTCTTTTTCCAAAAATTTTCTTTTATCATTTTTAATCTAGGAAAATTACTTTTATATTTTTAGGTTTTGAATTTTAGAAAATCATTTTTATTTACGTTTTATATTTCGTCGCGTAACGTTTTTAAAATTCAATTTTCGTTTAAATGTTTAGTCTAATTGTTCTATTAGCTTAGTTTAATTGTTATTCTTGATTATTATTTTAATATTAGTAGTGTAATCAAAAATCAATCTCACTTTTTCACATTCACTACACGAATCACGTCCCGGGAACACAAATTCCATTCGATCTTCGTCGGGACAAACGACTCGGGTTAACACATATTTCTTTGTGTGTTTTCCTTGGACTATAATTGACACGAATCAAGCACGGTTATGTGGAACAACATACCCGTTGTCAAGAGCGACATCTTGCCTTATTGTTGTTATGCCTGAATCCCTTCTACGGTAATGCACATATCCTTTCTTATCAATAAAAGTTTCTGGACAAAAAGCCTTAGGAAACTTCTTAGTACACACGTCACTATTTCGCATACACGGTGCTGATGTATTGACTAACCCACACGGCCCGTGGATCATAAACTCAGTAATAACTCTATAGCCTTCAGGGTCAGCTGCTGGGTCTGGGAGCTCTGCAGAAACATACCTATCCACATCCGTGTGCGCCTGTACACGGTGGCTTTCTTTGACCCACAGGAGCAAATGACAATGCGGCAACCCTCTCTTTTGGAACTCTATCTGCCAAGCATAGTAATTTGATAGAGAGAATACGCATACAGAATTTAAATGCTACCTGCTTCGACATGGCCAAAAGGCTTTGAATCTCGTAAAAAAGTAACCAAATGATGTATCTTTCTTTCAAAGACACGATCCACAACATCAGGTCTGTCGGCAACTGTGACATGCGGGAACTCTTCCATATATTCTTGAATCTCAGGCCAGCTCATGTTACACATAAATGTGATAAAGAACGATGGATTCCCATGTACCCGGCATATAGCCAAAGCATCTAAATAATGGCTATACATATACCGTGGGCCTCCTGTAAAAGATGAAGGCAGAATTGTCCTTGAACCGACATCCGAGCCGTCTTGATCACCGCGTGAGATAGCATCATGCAGGCCTGCCATATAGTCATTTCGAATATCACCTTGATGTTCTCTTATATAGTCAATCCTTGACTGTTCAATGCTACAGTAAGCCGTAACCACATACTGCTGGAAAAGCCTGCCACTCCTTGGCAGCAGCCGGTACTCATTAAAGCTGTCATGCAGCTGGTATGCATAGTACATTTTCATGGTCATTTTTTTGGGAGGGTCGGCCGATGTACGTCTGCTCAATAACACACTGCCCAAATGGTATCCATCTTCACCAAAAAAGAAAATCAATGGGAACTGCATCGACATATATGATGCGTTTAGCTTGCTCACTTGCTGCAGCTGACGATCATGCTGTTCCACGACGACATCAAATTCAGTTTCGATGTCTGGCCCGCCCTCAAAAACAATCGCACCAATGGAATCGCCTGTAGGCAATTCATGCTGCCTTGAACCGACAACGCCAAACAAACGCACCTTGAATTCTGGAATATTAGCTTCCGCCATTTTATCCCTTGCGGTTCTAAACAACTGGACCAATTCATTGTGGTTGTCTAGCAGGCCAATCAAAATTTCTACAATGTCTGGACGCAGGCGCTGGCCAGACCTTTTGAAAGTGCTCTAAACGATTTGCAACCTCATGATCTGTGTCATAGATATATAGCTGCAAGAACTGTGGCGGCTTATTGGTTTCTGGACACAGGTAACCTATCCGATGGTAAAGCTGTCCGAAAATTTTGAAAACGTAAGGACCCCTACCCCTGTTTATAGAGTTGTCTACTTCCGCACCCAATGATGTCATTGCGAACATTTGATTGTATGCGCGAATATTCTCCATAAAATGCCGGTCAGTAAAAAGGGCTTTTATATATTGCGGGTATTCATCTTGAGCGTCCAGCCTAACTTTTCCGCCATTGCAACATTTATGATATTCAACACGGCTTCTAGAACTGGAGCCAAGCCTCTCATCATACCAGAAGCGTGCACCACAATGACGGCAAAGTCGATCACATCTACCGATATGTATATACGTAGTTGGAGGACCTGCATTAGGCAAATAAAATATAGTTTTAAGCAAACGGCTGGGCAAAATATGTGCGGCTGATATAGTCTGCATGTGAAACAGGATAATTGGAAGCGGCAACACACCTTGCCTAGCCCTTCTAGCTCTGGTGTGCGGAACACGGCCATTGTTTGATGAAGAACGCATCCTAACTGCAAGAGGTAAAAGAAAAACCGGTAAGCAAATGCAAAGGGATTTCAGATACCATGTTCATTTGTTTCTGTTAAGATATTTTTTTAAAGCAGCGGGACCTTGTCGCTGGTGTGGCTGGGTATCACTTGCACGATTTGCATCGCAGGGTTGTGGTGGTGGCGCAGCGGTTGGAGAAGCTTCGTTGGATGCAGGACGCATCCTAACTGCAAGAGGTAAAAGGAAAAGAGGTAAGCAAATGCAAAGGGATTTCACATAGCATGTTTATCTGTTCATATCTACATATTTTTTTAAAGCAGTGAAACCTCGTCTTTGGCGCGTCTGGTTATTACTTTCAAGATTTGCATTGCAGGGTTGTGGTGCCGCAGCAGCGGTTGGAGGAGGTTCATTAGATGAAGGGCACGCAGGCTGCACCGTGAAGGCGTGCATAACACATTCAGACATAGTTCCGCTGCGGTCGGCATCTGGCATAAAAATGTCCTCATCACCTGCAACAAACATCAACGGTAAAGGCCCTAACCCTGCTAAAAAAAATCTAAAACAGTAAGCGAAACAGAAAGGAAAATGCAAATTACATAGGAATTCTGCATCGTTAATCCCTGAAGCCGTAGAATAGGGTATTTCCGAAACAAACTGAACGCCATCAGAAATTTCAGACACTTTTCGCTTTCCTTTATCGACAGAAGATGTGGCCACATTTAAAGCAGAACTTGGCGCAGTTTGCTTTTGTTGCACATCGCATTCACCTGAAAAACAGTAGGAGAAAATGTTTTTAAAACATAACGGCAATTACAACTGAAATAAACACAAACATAACAGTATAGCATAGCAAACATAATGCACACCTCTTATTTGTACAGGCGGCCTAGCACCGGTATGACACCCAAAACCCTTGTCACTGTGGTGAGACGGTTCTCATTGGGCACATGCAGCGTACTTTGAAAGGGCTGATCCGAAAACCCGGGAAGTGTGTAACGACATCGAGAAGCAACATCAAAGGTATTACCTTCTTCCCTGTTCTTTGTGTTTGGCTGCTGTATAGGCCCACCGGCTATCGAAACCTGGCTGGTAGGAGGCCTACCCCTACACTGCCTCTTACTAACAGAGTCTAAAGGCACGTCAACACTACTTACACCACCTACGCTGGCTTCTGATCCTAAATCTAGAATAGCAGTCTCCTCCTTTTCAGCTAAACCACAAAGATCTACAGATTCTAAAGGAGGTACATTTGTAACCCTACGTATCGCTCTTTTTTAGTCTTCATATCACACAGGTCTAATAATATTAAGTTTCATATAGACAGGCAAAAAAAAAATAGCAGAAAATGCACATCAAGTATGGAAGGGCATATTTATAAGCATCATACATACATCAAATATATAGAAGGCAAATGTACATGGATCCAAGCATCACCAACAATGCATGCATGGAAGGCAAAAAAGATCAAAAAAACAACAAAAAAACGTTGAATAAGCGTGAAAGAAACTGGAACAAACCTGAGGAAAACGTTCCTGAGGAGGCTGAAAATTCCTTTCTTGAATGTGTCTTTTTTGTTTTGCTTTGTTTTTCTGGATTTTTTTTTTGCTTTTCAAGGTTTACCACTTTTTCCTGGGTGCAAGTGAGAGGTTTTGTTGAGTATAATAAACTTGCTCCCATCAACTGTAACAGTAAAAAAAGCATGGAGCATTGGACTTTTTCATTAGTGATACACACATAAATTTGAACATTAGGTGAAGAGCTTATGGATAAGGTACTCGATGATCGACACGTCTAAAAGTAGAGCGTATTTGTGGCCTATACGTTTGTATTATACAACAACATACTTTATACATCACCCCTTATACGCTTGGCTTTAAAGCAGGCCACATTTTATACACTATGCCTTATACGACCGAACTATAAACTGGACCAAAGTGGGCAAAATCTCTAAAGCAAATGGGCTACCAAACGTGGGCTAAATTTTGGCGGGAAAACTGCCGGAGAAAACGACGTCGTTTTCTTCGGGGTTTAATATAAACTTTTATTAGTTATCTTACATCACTCATATTTATTAATTGTGATGAAGTTAAGGATATTAAACCTCCTCAAGACGTATACAACAACAACAATATACAATTCCGTTTGAGCGAGTTACGGAGAGTTATGGAGAAGTGAAATGTAGACATGTCTTGAACCTCTTCAAAACATGTAAACATGAAATAAAATTCACTATGGATTTAAAATACAACTTTTGATATGTTTTAAACATTTTTATTAACCTACCATTGTGTATGCTCTAATGTCACTTACAAATTTGATACATCGGTAACAATTATACAGATACTTTAGCTATTATAAATAAAATTTTCATGAATCTATCAAAGTGAATGCTCTAATGTCTACATATATGATACTACCTTAGTAATTAACAATAATGCTCCAGATGTTATATATGAATAAAATCCGTTTTTTATTTTTATATTTATCTATATCTGAATATAGCTACTTGATCATATATAAACTCGTCTTCTATTATACAAAGAAACAAACACTACCTAAGAAACTTATGGTAGTATACTAGTATGTAATAAATAGAGCTAATTCTCAAAATGGTATAAAAATTTAACTTTTTTTTTAAAAAAGTACAAAAATAATGCCCATTCTCAAAAATGTCATGTGCGAATGTGCAAATATGCGACTCCACAAATATGTTGACACGTGTCCAGACATAAACTACAACACCAATCATTTGCAAGTACTTTCACCCGACCATTATACCCCACGTGCCATTTGACTTTATTAAATAAATGTGCGAACGACGGTGTGCGAATTGCGGCTAATGTGCGAACGGTACTGAAAAAGTAACCTTGAAAACTACCAAAATCTTCAAAACTAAATCAAATATTTTGATTTGATTTATTTTTTAAATTAGTTTAATTATATTTTCTTTATAGATTATCAGTTCAAACACGGATTTACACACACAAATTCACATACACTATCAAAACCGTGATTCTTTCAATTTTGTTCATACCAATGGTAAGTTTTTCTTTTAATTGGTTGTCGTATATGTTTATTTGGGTAATAAGCTCAGTAGAAGTTTGAATTTGAATTTGGGTTAGCTTATTTGTGTAATAAGCTTAGTATAATCAATTTGAACGGCTCGAAAGTAGTATGTGTGCTTATTTTAGGGTGTGTTTAGTGATGCGTGGTTTTGCAACCTTACAACAGGTTTTACCTCTCGAGGGATCTCAAGAGGCTTACAACCCCACCAGGCAGTGTACCTGACCGATGTAGTATAGTGTAGTGGTAAGTACGGGGGATTGATCGTTCTCCACAGGGAATAGTGTTCGTTAGGTATGAAAAATTACTCTAATAGGTCTAAGGGTGAGAGAAGATTCTTTTTATGTTTTTATATTTTTATGAAAGCAAGTAAAATCTCGGGTTTGAAACAGTGGGCGGAATTAGTTGCTAGTCAACTAACCCAAATTACTACGAATGCAAATAAAATAAAATAACAAAAATGAAAATGTTGGTGAAAACTTATGTGGAGGGAAATGTGTTTACTTAGATTTTCTTACTCCCTAACTATCTTTTACCGGTTGATTAGTGTGTATTAGTTGCGTGGATGACGGGTGTATTCCTTAATACCATTCGTGGGGTGGCGTACGTACTTCCCCAACTCTACAAGCTCCTACTTCACTCCTATGTCGAGCCGGCTAGGAAGCTCCTAACATGGGATCACTAGAATTCGCTTGTGCATTAAATACAACCATAAAAACCTTTAGTACGCATTGGTTCATGTTTCTTAAGACGTTCAAGCAAGTTACCGAATAGGAAGTTAGCCAGTTTTCTTAAGCCTAACATAGATAAACAATCATCCAATACAACTAATAACACACTAATAACCAATAATCAATAGCTAGGTTTCATTAGATCTAAGCAAACACAAGATAAATCTAGCCTAACATGTTAAACAAAAGACAAGAACAAGATAGAATCAAACAACACATAGACATATTGAATGATTAATTGATAACTTATCTTCAATGTAACATGGAAGATCTCAAGGCAAAAAGCCTTGAAAGAGCTGCCAAATTCGTCCTAGGGTTTTCACACACAAAGTTCCCCAATAAGTTCCACACTAATGACAAAAAATTAGAAAACTATATATAGACTTTCAGATCTGACGGCGTCACGTTATGGAGTGTGACGCCGTCACCTCGCCGCTTTTAGGGTTCCCGGATGACCTTCTTGACGCCGTCCCTCTTTAGCTCTCCAAAATCCGTTCTGGCCTATCAAGGCTTGACGCCCTCAGACTATGAATGTGACGCCGTCCCTCTTTAAATTATAACGTGACGACCTTGATCAAATTAAAGGGTGACGCCGTCAGAATTCCCATGCAATTTTCACTGGCTTATCATGAGTAAATTTCACATCCACCACTTTTGCCAAGCCATGACGCCGTCCAGGGATAATCCTGATGCCGTCAAAGGTAACTTCCAGCATGATTTTGAGACTTTGTCGTTTTCTTCACTTTTATGCTCCAAAAATGTCCAAAATGCCTCCTTTTCCAGATTTCTTCTCAAAAGTACCTAAAATGACAAAAGGAACGATTTAGGGCAATATTTGATCAAATAAATACGATTTAGGGCTTAAATGACCCCTTAAAAGCGGTACACTTTTCGCTTCATCAAATACCCTTACACTTGAGATTTGCTTGTCCTCAAGCAAATGCGCTTTTATTCTAATCAAAACACAAGTTAGGGGTCATTTAATGCTAACATAAAAGTAATTACAACAAATAATCGTTCCACTTTAATCATAATAAGCACGGAGATTACAAACTAGCACCTCACAAGTAGTGTTTAGATACTCACATCTCTCAAGTGTCATCAAAATAAATCTCATAAATGAAAACGGATAATATCTCTCACTACCTGTCATAGCAAATAGATTACCATTGGCTTGGGAAAGGATCGAAAACCTCCTCCACTAGGCGTAAGCACCTAAGATAAACTATCAAAGAGGGCTTTTAAATGGGTTATAACGTTAGGTGTAGGAAAAGGAAAACACGGTTTTGTTGGGTAAAGGATATTTTACTGGTGGCGAGTTAAAGATCTTGATCAATTACATGTACTATACAATGTTGCTAAGCCAAGACTCGACTCAATCTTAAGTTAAAAACAAAATAACAAAAACATAAAATAAACATAAAATGAAACGGGATGGTAGTCCGTATGTTTTTTCTACTTTTCTTTTTCTCATTTTTTTGTATTTTTCTTGATTTTTTTTCGATTTTTTTTTTTTTTTTTTTGTTTTTTTTGCATACACTTTTGCCCTACCATCCAAAATAATACATCATAGGGGCGTTGCATCCCCTTACACTTGAACTTTTACATAACTTTACAAATTACTATTCTAATGACTCGAATTAAGATAATCAAAACACTTGGAGTACTTTTAAAATATTTAGCACATATGGGGGTAATAAATGATGTTCTTCCCCATTACTCCTTTACACTAGTACTTTACCCATGA